>JAQJVK010000008.1:38100115-38441600 GCA_035578135.1 Flexamia atlantica | reverse complement strand
AAAACCATAACCAAAATTATGGTCGTAACTAGAGTACAAATTACTCTTTTCCACTTTTAATATCCAAAATATAGCCTCAGAGGCTGATATAATGTCGTCGCTCATTCAAACAACAGTCCAAATAGGGATGAAAATAGTAAATATTACCCCGCGGAGTCGGCGATCGGCGCCTATAAAGGTTCACACGATCGCAAATTACGGCAATATATTTGACCTAAGAGAGAATAATTTAATACACCTTGAAGACAAATAAATTCAACACCAGGTCCGTTAAGTACATTTGTCATTTTATATTTAGAACTCCGAGTTATTTTTGCTCGAAATATCTACCAGATAAAACCCTCTATTTCAACTCGAACGCCAATAATTGCTCTTGTATTTTTTATAATATCGGAAAAATAAAATTGCATATTGTGAGAAATTTATTTCTTTTCATTTTGATACATGGCTTATTGTCATTGGACATAAAAATCCAAAATATTAAAAAATAATAGTTTTTTATGATAGATTTTAAACGGTGTAATGAATCGTATACATTTCCAAAATATAGGCCCTGTAGTTGAGGCGATTTTCCCTGAAGTTTTACCAACATAGGCCTAGGCAAGTTTTGCCTGTTTTTGGCACTTAGGACTTCTAAGGCTCTCACAGTTTCAGCTACATTAAAAATTTCCTCTTATTGCCTCAACATATCAAACCAACAGAGGGGAAAAATTTAAATAATAATTTTGGCTAAAAGACCTTAAGGGAAAATAACGTATCTATACATAAAGCACAAACTACCCGTTAACTTTTGAGAAAACCATAAAGGCATACACCCGTCAAACCCATACTTGAATAAAAGGTCTCGGAAAGAAAATTTCAGGAAAAATATTACTTTTGATAAAATTTAAAGAAGAGGGCTGAACAGCTGTTTTATTTACTTTATATTTGTTTGCTATTTCCCAGCGAAGCGAGATACCACCAGGTAATATTTATAGAATTTTAACTAAAATAATTCCAGTTATTAGGCAGCTTAGTTGACAAAATCGTTCAATAACTAAGGAATTAGTAAAATGTACTCACCATTACAAGCTCAGCTACGCTTTCATTATGGACCGAGGTTTCACTACTAGAATATTAGTGCTATATTATCACTGCTAAAATATCACTGGTGGAATATCACTGCTGAAATATCAGTGCTTGAATATTTCACAGCATTAATTCATAAATATATTTTACTAACCCCCTTAAGTCGACATGCTTTGCCCCATTAGCAATATAAATAGAAAATTCCATTCAATCCTTATTGATGGAGGCATTTTTTGTGAGGTCAGCTTCTCTTCTATCATGTGGAAATTCAAAGATTGAAGTGTCGAATTACTGCAATTTTAAACAATATTCCATAATATAGTTTATTTTCCTCTTAGACAATTCGTCTCCACCCCATTGGAAATACTGGATATAACATCAAAAATATACAAAAAATAGCATATTCCACGTTTACATGCATTCCTTATAAAAAGCGAAATAAAACTTGTTTAAAATTAGAAAATTAATAATAGTATCAGCAATTATGTCATGAGTGTGTGTAATAATTTTATTGGAAATTTCATTCTCTACAAAAATGACTTTTACGCTTTTCGCGTATACCTTTAATGATTGTATGAAAAAAAATCAGCTTGTTTTAAATGCGGTTCCAAACTCCCCAAATTTTGGCTGTCCTGGTTTTTATGTCTTATCTACATAAGTTATCCAAATAAACTCTATTATTACTATTCAGTAATTTAATTTTTTGGTGTAGTATACCCATTCCTGAAAAATTGCTAAAGTATCAGATCTATACGGCCTAATTATGTATTTATTTCATTTTTAGGCCTTTGCAAAATGTAAAGTCTTTGTGGTTATTTATGTAGCCATATGCCCATTCATAGGTACAGGGAAATCCAAGAATATGATCCACTTTGGCTTGATTCGGTAAATCCAGATCTTATCCATAAACCTTTTTAATTAAAACATTGAACATTTCATTATGGAATCATGTATTACAATTTGGTTATTTGAATTATGTTTTTATTTGGTCTTAGGACGAATAAAACAATTGTATTTGTTACATATATTTTCAACAACAATTACAAAATATACAACATTTATCAACAGTTAGACATTTAAGATTCTTACAAGTTGCAGTTGGCATTCCCGTTTAATTTTGATTTATGAAAAATTAATACGTCTATAAAATATCACAAGTCACAGTGGATAATCTCCATCCAAAACTACAAAAATAAACCTTTTCATAAAAAATAGCTCCCATAGAAATAAACGCATGATTTTCAAAAAACTAAATTGATTCTAATCGCACGGTTATAAACTGGACTTAAACGATAATCTATGGATATTACTTTGTACGAGGTAAAGTAAACACTACAAATGTGAGTGCTATGAATAATAGTAATAACAAAAATGATAATAATAATAGAATAGGGTTTTTTTTAATTCTAGCTACTTACAAGCTACTTTTTTTGTAAACGATTTAGCACAATAACCATAAACTTTTGTGTCTTTAAAAAATAGTTCACGCAGCGTAATACATGAATTTAAAATATCCGTTCTACTTGACAAAAGGTTTTCCATTGAAAAACATAAACGATTTCTTTTAACGAATGACATTGCATTCAAACTTGATTTTAAGAGGGAAACCAATCGTAAATACCGTTTTATTAACTTGAACAGCTGCAAAGTATTAGTTCAGATGCAGTTTTATTGAATTTAAGAATTCCAGTCTTCTTTCTTATCACTTTATAAAATATATTTATTCAACTAGACTGCTTTCTGAGTCCATATCTATTTATGTTCTTGGCTTTAATCCTTATGTGAACTATCTGTCTTATTTTACCAAAATACCTCTGCAAGTTTTCATAGATTTTGAAAACCTAAGCTCTTAGACTTGAACACATTCACAGTTACATAAATGCTTTTTCGTTTATTTATATAAGTTGCGGATTGTAACAGCACTATTTTACCAGGAGCCAGATGTGGAACTGAGCCATTGAGTAGAGACGCTCTATCCTGTAAATCTGCTACATTAAAGTAAATCCTTTTTTAAGTGACTAACATCAAAAATGTCAGTTGACTTATTCCGTCATGAGTAAAAACATAGCCATTTCTAGAAACAAGGCCACGGCGCTAGTAAATGGCAACATCGCGCCGAGGGGTCCAACTGATTTGTTTATACATATTCTCTTATGGCACTATTTTTTGTTTACGTGAAACCAGCTGGCTCTGTAAGGGTTTTTACTATGCAAAAATACCCTTGAGAAGTGGCGTTCAGGTCGAAGGCCGAAGCCTTATTTCTAAAGATGGCCTAGATAAAACGTACCTTAAGTAAAATTGTTTCTTTGTTAAACTATACCTTTGTTCACGTATCAATAAGCTTAGTACATGCATGACCAAATAAATAATCACCTCTGAAATAATCACCTAATTGGCTACTAGCATTAAATAATTATTAAACACATTTTTACAGTCATTATACAGTTCATATAGTACAGACATTACTGACAAAGTAAAATTTATGGTTTTCAGAGCTTTCTGTTTTGGCATGAAGAAAATGTTTATAGGCAAAGTTATTTGGCCTGCAGTAACCAACTACATTTGATAATATGGTCCTGCAATATTTTTAATCTACACTCACTTGTGGATAAAATTAAACACTGAACTATCAATTAATTATTAAAATTGAGAAAAATGAAATGGAATGTATTCATTAATGATTTTTCTGAAAAAAATTAAATACTTTAACATTTAAAAATACACTTAGCAATATAAACACTAACCGCTTAAAACAATTACATACGTTCATTACAGAAGTGTGGGGCTTTCATAAACGGTTGGAATAGGAAAATACGTACATTAAAAGCATGAGAGGTTATAGCTAGCCACAGTTGGTGCAGGACAGTGAGATATCACATTTATATTATATCGTTGTCATTCTGACGGATGTCTAAGTTGGCAAGCTAGGACAACAAAGAAGGCTACCAACAATTCTTTCTGTAAAATAAAAAATTCAGCTGGAGCGGAAGGTCGTTGACGATTCTTGATCGAGATGGCATAATCGAATGATTTTGAGACTCTAATTGCACGCCAATAATTGCTTCTCTAGTAATACTTTAAATAACTCAACTCCCCACCTTTTAATTCTGTCCAGTCTCTATCGGTATTTGAAAATAGTTAAATAATATTAGTTAAGTTTTTATGAATAAATTTGCTTGTTACGCGTAGTTTAGTGAATAAGAACATGATAAAAATCTGAAGTTTTAGTATTGCAACTTTTAAAAAGAAAACTCTAGGTGTTTTGAACTTTTTGAAATTTTCTGAAAATATTTGTTTCTGATATATAATTGAGGTTAGAGGAATTTCATGTATGATATTTTGGAAAAATGTATTGTAAATCAAGAGAATCACGTAAAAGCGCAAAATTTACATTTAAATAAATACATTTTTCTCAAACGTTCAGCTCTGTGAATGGTTATAAGTAAACCAAACACTTTTTATTTTGTACCTTACGTATAGCTCTTTTTGTACTAAAAAAAATAAAAAACTAAAACTTATATTTAGTATGTTTGCATTCTATGTTATTATCGGTCGAAACACAAAGAGTAACAAACCTTCTTGTAGTAGGTCTCAGTTGTTTTGCTATCCAATCATTTAGTATCTGTGGGAAGATGTTTCTCTAGCTAAATACAAACCATTCAATAACTAGCTTAATAAAGATTACTAAGCGGTTTACAACGACTTTGGCAGGCAACACCTGGACATTCATGTTATATACACCGCATATTAGGAACTAAAAGTAAATTTGTGCATTAACAAATAATTTTCTCTCAGTTCGCAATAGTGCGGAGAGAACGAAACATTAAAAACAATAAATACTAAAGCACCATCGGGTCGAGGACGGCATTCAGTCTAGGTGGGATTTTGATTTTGGATGGGCCAAGTACTGTACTACTAACATTTAACATTAACGTGATATGACATGCTAGGCCTTACTGCTGAGGTGAACTTAAGAAGAAAAATCTATAGATAGAAATATCAAGAAGAATAAGTCAGTGCAGTCAGACTATAATATAATTATAATCCTTTGTTGCTAAATTCTTGACCACAGTTTAATCTTGCCTTTTAAACATTAGACCCCGCACAGAATTTGTTTGCTTGAATTTCGTTCGTTTTGCTTGAAATTTTTCGTGCACATGATGTGCACTAATGCATCCGAATGTGCCTCCCAATACAAAATGCGTTTCATTACAAAACTAAAATAATATTTATTAGTATAGTCAAATAGACCATACAATTTAACCGCCCTAAATCTTTTGCAAACAACATTGTTTGGATTTATACTCACTATGAACTATGGAGAAGAGCGACTAATTTAAAATCAATAGCAATGCCTTTTTAGGTTAAAACAACTAAATTGATTTTTAAATAAATGTTGGAATACACATGTTGGAGTACATATTGGGTACTTTTTAATCAATCAAGCAGTATTTTCCTCCTTAACTCAAGTCAGCAATAGTTTGATGCCCCCGATAGTACTAGAGCACTCGATTTATCAAGTAAATCTAAACCCTCAACGTTTTCGAGTATTGGACATTTATCTGGCTACAACACAAAACGACCTCACTAGTTATGTTACTAACTACATTCACTTGAAAATTTCTTTTAAGTACTTCAGTTATAATTATCACAAAAAATGAACAATATTTTTTATCATTTATTGTATATGATTAATTTTTAGTTACTGAATTAAGTATGGCGAAACTTAATTTCTGTCTCTTTGAGTTTATAATTTTCAAGTATCAAAATAATACGTTAGCTTTCATATTAAAAATACAGCTATATTTTGTATGTTATTACATCGATTGGTGATTATTATTAATCTACATTTTTCAAGGAAATCCAGTCACAAAGCCCGTATTCATATTTCCAAAAATTGCTTTCGACTAATTTCGAAAAATTTCATTCTATAGTTTTATGATTAGTAAAACATTACAGCTCTCACTGATGTCTAAAATGTACAGATTTACGATATAATATCTCGGTTTCAAAAGAATTGTAAATATATACTGTACATTTTAAATTATATTCACGTGTATTAAACGTGTTAAAAGTTAAACATGTTAATAGGGAGCAGCAATATCATAATTAATATATTATGAGTCATGTAAAAAAATGCCTTCAAAGAACGCTACAATCTTATAGCTACATTTCTGTTCACATAACTTGACGAATGAAGCCTGAAAAAGTACACGCACACAGTAAAAAACTTAAACTTCTTCTGTAGTTTTAGCAACTCGTAGTTTAAAACACAAACAAAACTAGTTTGACTTCGATTTCTCCTTATCAGATGATTTCCCATCGCCTTAGGTTTCTTAGAAACTACAGATAAGAAAATTGATTGCAATATTAAAAATTTATCAAGCATATTAATGTATTTCTATCGTCCTTTCGCTGAAGTACTTTGTATTAGATTATAGCACATTTATTGTCACGACATCAAAGGTATTTCTTAAACATGGAATTGATAGACAGCAAATTTACATACACAAGTACATCAAAAATATACAGCAATATTGCGGTGTCTTTGCAAGTATATAAAGCCAGAAATAAAATAGTGCAATTTTTGTCTCTGCCCGTCAAAGAGTTTGACTGAATTGTTTATGTTTGAATACTTTCCCTAAGAATAAATTCACATTTGCATACTTTATATCATAAAGAATATATCAAACATCACAATAATGTAGGCACTTTGCTATTTTAAATACAATTCGTTGAACACTAAAAGTATGTATATAGTAAAACGTATATCTATAAATATTATAATTACATTTTGAGTACTTTTATTAGGACATTACTTTGTGAGTTTTATGTGTAGTTCTTGAAAAAAATAGTTTTTAAATCGTTATGAAGGCTTGATTCTAGAAAATAAACCAAAAATAAGTATTTTGAATAACTGAACTAAGTATTTTAAATATCTAGAACAATTATTGGGTTGTTTTCCACTCAGTTGACATGTTTTACAAAAGGTGATAGTCTATTACTCAGATTCAGGGTATTAAGGTGGTCTTGTTTCTAAATTCTGCTACTCTAATTTGTAATGTTATTAAGGCTATAAATTTACACAATTTCTACTTTATATAACTTTGTATGACATGTTATCATTTGGAGAGGTTTCGTTTATTTATATTGTACTTTTTCAGTGAAAGAAAGTTTTATTCAGAGTAAAATGTGAATGAATCATAATTTATAATTATGATTGTTAAGTCAAATTCAACTACAGTATGTTTATTACTGATCATAAGCCTCAGCATGATATAAATTCCGTCTGCTAGTTTTAAATCTACTACATGTTAAAGGTATTGAATAGATTAAAAGAGTATTTTTCTGTTATTATATTTGAAGTTATAAATAATATTCACTGTTCGGTAGTCTTGCTTTTAGGTCTGTTGCGCAATAGGACAGCTCTCTGTTGTCTTCAAAGATCAATATCTTCGTTTACTTATTAATGTTGAGTGTCAGTTGACGTTGTTTTCAAACACAGTCCTAGATTAAATGCAATAGAATAGGAATTTAACATGAGTCAACAGCATTTACCTTATGAAGATTTTTTTACTTTAAAAGAATTTAATCTGCCTTAGGCTAATGAACTTGTATTTTTTTAAATTATATTTTGGAAGCAATGAGTTTTAAAAATAAGTATTTTTTATTGAAAAGTTTACAAATTTTTCCACCACTTTCATCGTTATTCAAACCAAAACTTACTAATGTAAAATATTAAATGTTGTACAGTTAAATGAGACTAAATACTCAACTTAATAATCGGATTACTCTTAAACTTGATGTTTTCATCTTTTTCTAAGTTAGTTATTGAACAACCTCAAACAACTCTTTATTTATTAAAACTTAGTTTAAATCATTGCGACGCTCATTTCCTAACGCTAAAGTCGTGCTATGGTTATTCAAGGTGAAAAATAATGTCCTTTCAAAAAATATTTCTCTTTGGCAAGAACATTTTCAGTACTGTCAACCTAAGAATACTTTTTCCAGCACTCTTTTACATCAATGACATTCAAACAATCTTACATTTCATGATTATTTTGAAAGTTTACACTAAAACTTGTAGACAAAAAGTGTAGAATGTGCCCATGAATATTGTCTCAGATACACCGACCATCACATAGAACACATATACTTACCACGGCCACAGCGATTAAACATAAACGTGGTGTTGCCTAAGCGTAATGTAGACATATAAAAGAATCTACTGACAGCAATAGGTCTTTCCACTCTTGCCGGCCTGAAAAATTTACATAATTCCATATTTGATAAAGGCTATGTGATAGAATGATATGGGATTGATGTGGGATTCTTTACACGGTTACCGTATTATCAATACGTAGGCAGATAGGAGCAGAACTTAATTGTTATCCAAGATTTGTCGAACCCGAGTGGAAAACCCTTCTGCCAGTAAACTCTCAGAGGGACCGTGCACGGCGGGGACAGCGATCTGGGAACACCGCAAGGTCTGTCTTTTGATTATACTCAAGCCTTTTAACAAAAAATATCACGTTTCCTCTCACAACTCGTACACATCCCGGCCGTTGGTTCTAGTCCTGGGGGCCCCGCGCTTGCCCGGCGACTTGGCCGTGTCCCGGTTGGCCCGCTGGGGGCTGGTGTAGGAGTACATGTTGTACCCCGGGATGATGTGGACGCGGACGTCCCCGGTGGGACGGACCGCCTCGGCGCGCGACCTCCGGGAGAACGCGACCGTCGTCTTGCAGCAGCAGTAGTTGAACAGGTTGACGTAGGCGGAGCGGAAGTGGCGGTTGCAGACGGCGTACAGGATGTTGTTGACGCAGGACTTGCTGAGCGCCAGCCACGCTAGGTTGTAGAACAGGAGGGCCGAGATCTTCTTGGTGGAGGCGAGACAGAGGATGACGCCGAAGGGCAGCCAGAAGGCGAAGAAGCAGAAGAAGCTGTAAAGGTTGGTCTTCATCAGCGAGTAGTCCCAGTTGAAGGCGATGGGCGGCTTGAAGCTGGGGTTGGCGCGGGCCAGCCGCACCTGCGTGATGATCCTGCAACCGCAAGACGTTTCAAATATCAGTTGCACTTCAATATTATTTAATCGTTAAGTTATGACTATGTGCATAGTAATAAATGTGTGAAACTGGCCCAAATCTTGTCAGAATATTAAGATTTGTGTATTATGAGTACGTTTTGTAACCTATCTACCTGCTAACGTTTTGTAAGTAAGTTTTGTAAGTTGATTATAACCAGACTTAGGCATTTTTAACAAAATTATCATATTTGGTTAAATATGAGCGCTTAGTGTTATATGAGTCGTATGAGAGCATTTTTGTATGAGTCGCTCTTACTGATTACCGTTAGTTGGCGCAGTATGCCTATCGTCATAACAGTAACATTCCGAGGCATAACATTACGTGTTATAAAAGTTATTTGTAATAATCTTAAATCAAAGTTTTTGAATGTTTATTTTTTTAGTAAATCAAGAAATTAAGAGCACTGTGAACCTGCTAAATGCTGCCAAAAAGTTACTGCAGACCCTTTTACTCAACAAATACAATTTTGCTAGCAACTTTTTTTTAACAAAAAAAGTTAAAATATGTATACGAGTATACATAGTTTGATTAATTTTTGTTGCAAAAAACAATTAATGAAATATATGTTTCAATTGACACCCATTATAGTTAGCAATAGTTCTCTTGTGACTTATTTTGTTCCAAAATATATTCTAGATGACTTTTACACCAGGAAAAGGCGGGATGGCCGCTAGGAGATATAGGCCTTCACCCCACTATACACAATGTATTTCTATTGTGTAGGCAAAAGGTCGCCTCATCTCCTAGCGGCCAAGCCGGCCATCCGATATCTGCCAAAGTGAACGATTGAACAAGTACTCTGACCCAAACACAGCCAAGGTTACCAATTACAGCTCTACCTAAGTTACCTTCAACAGGTAAAGCGCTACCAAGCTTACTATAAATACAGCGCTACCTAAGTAACCTATTGCGGGTAAAGTGCTACCAAGCTCACCGCAGGTACAGCGCTACCTAAGTTACCAACCGCGAGTAAAGTGCTACCAAGCTTACCGCAGATACAGCACTATCTAAGTTACCTACCACGGGTAAAGTGCTACTAAGCTTACCGCAGATACAGCGATAACTAAGTTACCTAACACAGGTAAAGCGCTACCAAGCTTACCGCAGATACAGCGATAACTAAGTTACCTACCGCAGGTAAAGCGCTACCAAGCTTACCACAGATACATCGTTACCTAAGTTACCGATCGCAGGTAAAGTGCTACCAAGCTTACCGCAGATACAGCACTATCTAAGTCACCTACGGCGTGTAAAGTGCTACCAAGCTTACTGCAGATACAGCGCTGACTAAGTTACCTAACAAAGGTAAAGCGCTACCAAGCTTAACGCAGATACATCGCTACCTAAGTTACCTACCGCAGGTAAAGCGCTACCAAGCTTACCGCAGATACAACGCTACCTAAGTTACACACCGAAGGTAAAGTACTACCAAGCTTACCACAGATACATCGTTACCTAAGTTACCGCAGGTAAAGTGCTACCAAGCTTACCGCAGATACAGCGCCAAGGTGATCAGTCCCGGCAGCACAACACACAGGACGGCTACCAAGGCTTGGTACGGCAGGATGTTGGACGTCCGAGTGCTGCAGTAGTCAGGCAGCAGGTCGTAGTAGAACTGAAATCAAAACCTTAAAGTTGAAAATCGATAAAACTGTGAAACGGTAGTTTTTCTTATGCACTGTCGAAAGACATGATGGGTCGCGTCTTTATTCGCATCGCCCTCCCCCAGGAAGGAAGTGATTTGCATGAAGTTTACGATGTTTACGAAGTCCGGAGTTTTACTACCAATAAAAGCCTATGTGATTATTTCTGTTGTGTTTTATGTAGAGTTCGCTATGAATATGATGATCCTAAGAAACAGCTATAATAATGACTGGGACGGTGGCGTTCCTGTAATCCAGCTACTTGGGGGTGTCGAATTGTGGATAGTTATGAGCGATGGCTTATGGACGCAGTGTCCCCTAGTGCGGATTAACGCCCGCACTATTGAATACTGCGTTCATAAGACCGTTCTCATAATTATACTCGTTCGTAAATTGGAAACCAGGCAAAATTGTGGTTCGGGTTCCACGTTAAAATGTAGGTCCCTTATTTTTATAGTTGCCATTGGTTGTTTGGCTATTAACAGTCCTGTCTAAGGAACATGTCAGTATCACAGTATCGTAGTGTATCGCACCACAATCATCATTAATTCATCTGTCATTCATACTTGGCTTAAAATACCTACATGGGTAGGTCACCATTTCAAGCGCTGTATAATGTATCCCATGTAACCGGGTTCATCATCCCGTAATTTTACACATATATTTTTGGAAGCTATACAAATTGTTGATTCTATTTCTCAATGTTCTACCTTTTCCGACAGTTTTCACTCTCCTGACTCCCCTAAATTGTATCGTGAATTAATTACTGTAACGAAATTGAAATTTGTATGATTTGTAAGTCATTAACTTACCTGAGGTAACAATTTTAACTATAAACAACAACATTGTGTCAAGCTGCAAGAGTAAACGTATTCTTGCTGATCCTCAGGTCTGGGTAGTGAGAACACCTTTGTCCATATGGTGACTATGAGTATATGGTGATATCGTTGTATCAGATTTCAGTGTTGTCATATACTTTTAGCAGGGCTATTCACCCTTTCATTGTACCGGTTCTTTCCTTGCTTTGGTTGATTAATATTGGTCTAAATACTCCTCGCACTGGCCTGTAGGGGGGAGGGAGGGTGTCAAACGCAAGGTAAAAAGAGGTCACCAATATCTTTTTTTAGAACGGAAATTGGAATCAATGATTGGATCTAACAGTTCACATTATTTTGGAACTTATAAACATTATTTTGAAACTTGTGAACCACAGCACAAGCTCACCTGCAGCGCCACCAAGACACAGCTGACCACCCAGATGCCCAGCATGGTCAGTGTGATGACCGCCTTGGTCAGCAGCGAGTAGCAGTGCGGCGACAGACAGAGGCGCGCGTAGTTCTCGGCCGCCGTGGCCAACAGGGAGAGGATGGTCACCAGCCAGCAGATGATGGAGAGGCACCACTGGAAGCTGCACACGGTGGAGAGCGGGGAGTCCTTGATACCTGCGAGAATAAGGACAAAGCTTACTATTGTTAAGTCACACCATTAAGTCACAGCTACAAGCTACAGTAGACTAAATCTTCAAGCTACATTATAACTAAAGCTACATTAATCTTCAAACTACATTATAAGCTACATTATAATCTACAAGCAACATGTTCGTTACGCTACAACTAAATCTACAAGTTACCTTCTTACCTGGAAGGATTCGTTGGTATCGGAGCCCCTGCTGAAGCAGAACGAACATCAGGGGGAGAGGAAAGAAAGAAAAAAGGAACTATCTTACTAACCTGGAAAAGTTGGACCTACTCACCTGGGTTTCCCAGGCGTAAATCTAAAAAATGGGGGAAAAGAAGTAAGGGTAGATGGATGAGAAAGTTGGGGAATAAAGAAAGGAGAAGGAATGATGGAGGAGATGGGGGATTAAGATAGGAGAATCTACATTAATGAAGGAGAATTAAGATAGGATTCACTAGTATATGGATGAAAAATCAGAGAGAAATAAGGCTTGAACTTGATTATACAAAAGACGGTAGTAAAGTTAAAAAGATTAGGAAAGTAGAAGGATGAAGGAAGAGGGAAGGAAAGACAGACAGAGATTATGATAGAGTAACCTGGTGGACCGAGCCTTGCTCGGTGTTATTTCATATTTACCAGTTCATCCAGTTACTATAAAATATTTAAATACCATAAAATTGATAAATAGAAACCTTTTTTATTGCTCCATGGACTCTTCATCCCACTTGCTGTATTTTCCCTTGATGGCTGTAGATTCCAAACAGCTGTTATGATTACTTCATTTGTTTACACTTTCCTTGTTTATTTTCGTTGCCATCACGGCAACCTATAAGGTCAATTCTAAAATTTTGCAATTTTGAAATTCGATTTATTACGTTATTAGATTTTCTCTGGCCAAGTAATCTGCATAAAAGACGTTTTTAAATCATAAATTACTTATTTCCAGACTTTGAAGGAAATCCTCGGAGCCGTTTTTGAGATCGTTGTGCAAACATACAAGCACGCACGCACGCACGCAAGATAACATTGCTCGTATAAGAGTATAGGATACAGATAGGTCAAGTAATAACAAAACAAGTAAGCATTGCCCCACCCTAGTAGGAAAAAGTGAAGATGGAAAGGATGTTAAAAATTAAAAACCAAGATATATGTCGGAAGATAGGAACTTGAGGAAAGGAAAAGACGAAAATGAAAAAAAATACCTGCGAGGATGACGACGGCGGAGGCCGGCATGACCACACCCGCCACCAGGAGATCCGCCAGCGCCACGTTCACCATGAATGAGTTCCCTGGACAGTAGCAAAGGTGTTAGACAATACTTTAAAAGATTGAACACATAAGCTTGCTACACTCTTTTAAATCTCTGGGAACCGACATGTAGGCTAAATACTACCTAAAGATTGATACTTAAAAAATAAATAAATAAACTACCATAAATCAATGAACAAGCCGAGGATTCACAGTTTACCAGTAAACGACTTAAAATTAGACTGTTTAAAACAGGTCATTTAGGGTGAATAGTCTATCTTATGTCTTATTAGTTGAATTTTTAACTTTTGATTACCGTATCAAAGTAAAATTCACCTGAATAAGAAAACCTTTTAGAGTGTAGGTTGAACTAGTGTCAATAGAAGGATTAATGTTACATTGAAGGAACCTTTGGCTCACATACGTTTTAATCATCATATGATTTTTATATACCGTACTTTATAACCTGATAGAAAATTGAATAAAAATTTATTCGTATTTGTGTAGAGAGGCTAACTAAGCCAAATATAAACTGTGCAGCTAGAGAAATTATCTGCTACTCTTTACTCTTATACAGCATTTAAATTTTTCCTTTGCAGCACAAATGGAAGGTTTATTTTATGTTGACACGTTGAAACAACGGGGTCGATACTTGCCGTCTGTCCCTAATAATATTATCTGTTTGATTTACAGGAATAGGAAAATAAAGTTCTATTTGTAATTTTTATGTGGATCTCCTGAAAGTAGCTTTTCTTTAAATATTACTTAATTTTGAAATGAGATTAACGAAGCATTATTTACGTGTTATTATAAATTATCGATTCATAGGGAGAGAAAACTTATATCAATTCAACTCTGCTCTGTTAACAACACGTGCATTCACATTTTATATCCACCGTTATGAGTCATGGAATCGCTGAAGCCTCATCGTCGTAACAACTGAGTTATTTTTGGCCAGTTGAAACAGCAATATTTCCGATGGTAACATATTAATAACTCCTGCTGTAGACGGGAGCCAAAACTTTACAATAGGACACCGAACATCCTGTACACTGTTCGTTGAATGACCACCTTTGGCTGTTAAACCTTAATATACATGTCTAACTGAGCAGTTGATTTGAAAATCCTTCATTTGTTAAAGCTCTAGCTAATTGAACTTAAACTTAAAATTAGGAATGTTTTTTGTTGAAGACCTAACAGTTTGAATAAATTGTGTAAGCAATATTTTACTGTCCGGTTATGTATCTCTGAACAAAAGATTAAGATTTCCAAAGGTGCCATACCACTGTGGTAAGTAGCTTAGTAAAAAAAAAGTATAAATAAAAAATATATAAATACATAAATAAAAAATACAAAAAATAAAAATATAAAAAGCTTCCGTAAATAAAGTTTAGACTTATTTACACCAGATACAATGATAGGAGGGTGCATGATGAAAAAAATAGTGCTCCTTTGAGAAAAAATGGGACTCTCAAACCAATCTATGGATGGTAAAAATCGCCTCCTAATCGAAATTCAATAAGAAAATATTTTGGTTTAGTTTTTAATCAATGCTCCGATAAAAAATGTTCAATGCATTTGAATTTTGTTGTTATTGCATACCAACATGACAACCCATAAAAGTCCATGTTAATTTTTTTTATTTGCTGAGAAATAAGTATTAAAAAACATGCTAGTATATTAATATACAAATCTATACATCAATAGAGTAACAAATTTATGCCCCAAAAACAGTTTACATTACCAAAAAGAATGTATTCAGCTAAACAACCTAAGGCAAGGCATTTATTGTTTTTTTAACGGAGACTCGTCATGTTGGTTTTCTGTTTAAATACAGGAAAGAACGTTTTCGCTATAAATTACAGTTTAAGTTATAAAGTAATGCTGTATGAAGTGTTCTTTGGAACGAGTTTATCTCTAGCAAAATCATGTGATACTAACAATTGATCTAGCCACTGCCTGGAGTAAAAAATCGTAACCGTAAAGTTACAAATGAATAATTCAGATACTTATGTTTAATTCGTTCTTGTTAAAGTTATAATTATTAAATAACTTTTATGCTGCTAATTTTCTATTCTATTTTGTTTATTTTCTTAGTTTTTTAGTTAGTAATTGATTATACATATTAATCAAATCCTCTGTACAGGCTGTCCATAAAAAACGTTGCCGGACTTTGGGATGTCCAGACCCCATGAACAGCAAATGATAAACGATTTGATTTGGCGCCGGTTTTGCTATCTTAGTTTAGGATCATTTAAACTAAGAAAATAGTAGTACAGTTAGATTTTTTTAACTAGAAGCTGTTAAGACGAGGTGGAATATCTATGGTAATGCACTTATTTTGTTTAAAGTAAAATCATGTGTTTCTGTTTATCTTGTAATGCCTTTGTTTACAATCCAAAAAAATAAACAATTGTATGAAATGGCTTTTAGAATATTGTTTGTTTTGATTAAACCAAACCTCAATATTTGACAGATAGAAACATGTGATTATGTTTCAAACAAATAAGTTCATCACCAAAGATATTCCTCCTCGTCTTGACCGCTTCTAGTTAAAAAAATCTAACTGTAGGAGGAATGTCCTAAAATAAATATTTACCCAGGTGTCTGCGATTTAGTATTTTAACATGGATTATATGTGCATTGGATTAGGCTAAATGTAATGCTAACAATAACATCAATTCTAATTTTCAAATGAAGAAATTATCCATACATAGCTAACATAGGGCTAACAAATGACATATTAATAACGATTAGGCTTCTTCTCAAACCATATATTTTATATTACCTCGTTCAGAATGCTCTAGAAATCCCTACATCAGAATTATCTCGATAGTAGTTGTGTAGTAGTTAAAGTTTTCAAGACTACTTATGAGCGGTTTGTCGAAGTTTGAATTGTGCAAAGTTGGGAGCACTACGCCCAGCGTTTATCGGATTACATTTTCATTATTTTACCGCATATGTAACCTTCTAGACAGTTTATGCTTGATTACACTTCCTTAAATATTTTTCGTCATACTGCTTCAAAAACACCTGTTTTTGACACATGCGTTGGGATTAAAAGTTGTTCTTTTTAGTCCTTGGATAATAACATATGATTTGATTATTATTATTCTCCTAGGACCAAAAAGATCATAGTTGATGATACTTTTAATTCGAGGTAAATAATCGAACCGTCACTTTAGGCCCAGTAATGAAATATTTCAATATTTCACCTAGTAGTATGAAGTATTTCATTACTAGGGCCTAAAGTGACGGTTTTCGTACAAGGTCAAGTTTTACGACCGAGGCTGTAAGCCGAGGCTGCCGAGTAACGAAAAGCAGCTTTAGGCCCGTGTGATGAACTATATTTTTCGTTATATTGCTCAATACAACACGCAAACTACTTAAGATAACCAAAATGTTACAGCTTGTTTACCTTTAAAGATACCTCCCAAAGATGCTACCATCTTTTTCTTGCTATTTGAAGCAATCAGCTGATTGTATGTTTCATTTGTGTTAGGTTAGAGTGACAACAATGAACAACTATCGATGTAATAATCGATTGGTGAAATGAGCGAGTTTCACTAATTGATTAAACCGACAACAATGCAACAATGAATATTTCGATAATAACGATAAATGTTTCGATTATTTGTAATCGAATGAACATTGTTCGATTATTTGCCTCGAATTAAAAGCATCATCAACAATGATCTTTTTGGTCCTAGGTGAATAATAATCATCAAATCATATGTTAATATCCAAGGACTAAAAAGAACAACTTTTGAATCCCAACGCATGTGTCAAAAACAGCTGTTTTTGAAGCAGTATGACGAAATATACTATTTCAAGAAATGGTATTTTTACAACGATAAAATGCTATATTCTTCGGTTAGCTAGCAAAAATAAGACAATTTGCTTAATACCTACCTTTAACTTGAAATAAAACTATATGTGCCAGGATTTGTTTTTGAAATTTAACAAATACAAGGGAAGAATGCACAAGAAATGAGTTTATGGGAAATAAAAGTTCATTTGAGTTTAAGTTGCAGATGCATGTTTGAACGGTCAAAGAACTGACAATTGTTCATCATTCTATCATTTGATTTTTCTCATTGAGTTTTGCCGTATTTCACGAAATGTTATTATGTTACTATTATATCTTTTAACCCCCCATGATTTGTTGCATTTTTTTACAGTTAACCGCATTTTACTCTGCATGATTTCCATTTTGCTCCCATAAAAACTATGGTTTATTTCAAACCTTTATACAGTCCAACTTTTACAAGGTCGTGTAACAGCTACACTCCACAGCGGAAGCCGCGCCCTCGCCTGCCATGAGCCGGTGGAATAACCAATAACCACCGGTTATCGATACCCACCATCAGTGGATCAGAGAACTGGCTCTTTGAGCTGAGTTACAACCTCCTTTCAAGCACAATAAAATGAAAACTGAAAGTTTTCTTTAATCGATTGTTTTTTCTCGTCGTAGGAAAGAGATTAAACATGTTACGCCGAGCTTATTTTTTCGGTTTTTAGTCACACCAAGATTGTAATTTGCATAAAATTGGAAACTGATTGATATTTCTTTATCAGGCCAAATGATACCTATCAATTATTTCATATAAACAAATGCTTTGTAAATAAATTAAAAAACGTTAGTAAATGATCATTTTGGTAGAGTGAAAAGGGATTGCATTATTTTTTTAAAAGACATCTTTCAGGTGGGGTTTGCGAATTGTTTGAATATTATTGGGCTACTACCCACCTTAAGGTATGTGATTTGTTCAATTTTTGCGAAAATTTGAGATTAATAGCCAACATCATCTTGTTTACACATAAAGAACACACGAACAAAACGCAGTACATTTACACTACAGTATAAACCCGACGCTCGAGAAACAAAAAATAACGTTTCCCTTTTTCTAAGGGGGTCCTTGAAAAACGTTCCGCGGAGCCGGCCTGACCGCCTAACGACTCAGTTACCATTATTACCTCAATTATAATCAAGAACAGTTCCAGTCGTCAGGCGGTTGGCTCGGTTGCGCGGTCAAAAAGTTTTTTTTTTTTTCAACCTTCAGAAAACGGGAAACTTTATTTGTTGTTTTTGAAACTTCGGGTTTAAATATATTGTAGTGTAAATGTACTGCATTTTTGTGTTTTTTATGTATGAAACAAGAGTATTAAGGCTATTCGTCTCAAATCTTCGTAAAAACTGGACAAACACTACACACCCCAAGGCGGGTAGTAGCCCAATAATATTCAAATAAGATATGGCATATTAACCTTTATTGCATAGAATACTATACTGATCGTTTAGGTTAAATATATTATGTAATAATAATTTACCACTTTCATAAGGTGATGTTAAAACTTATATAATAACATATACGTCAAGTTCATAACATTTTGTGACTTGTTAAACCTGTTAATATGACTACTAGGATTAAACTTTGTATTATATCAAAAATTAAAAAATCTTAAAAAATCTTGTTTAATTTATGAAACAATTTCAGATTCATAGCTGAAGTGTTAAGCGATAAAATATCTCTCTTTAATAACAACTATTATGTGTTGGAAGAGTACGGATGAAGTGTTACATCGATGAGTGCAGACAGGCCATAACTCCCGTCTACGTGCAGGAGTCTGGCTGGCTATTTCCACCATCGAGCCAATTTTATGACTATTGTGTTATAAATACACCCGATTTATGCCCGTCCTCGAATTTCCTCCTTTCTGTGAAGTCTCAAAAGTTGGGAAAACAACCTACAGTTCAAGCAAACCTTTCACATGTTTGTATGTTGTTTAAAACAATATGTGTTCTCACTCTGTTCAGGGTTGTTACTTACAAGAGGGTTGTTACTTACAAGAGGATATGGAGTGTATGTCACCTCCATAGACCAAATGTATGCGACAATTATTGACCAATTTTGTGATAAAAATATTAAAATTTTTAAAAGGGGTTGGCTTTAAGATTATAAAGAAAAATGCTATCAATAAATTGTTTATTACTGAGTTTATTTTTATGAATTATATGATTCATCTGACTATTCCCTATCGCGAGGAATTTTATGAGTCTTTTCATTTCTGAATAATACAAGTCTACTTTTAGTTTCGCTTTTATGCCAGTTGTATGCGCACAAAGTCGTTGTGAGGATTGCATTATATAAAACGTTTGAATTGTTTTGTCTTCATTTTCAGAAACCTAAGACACAGTCATAGTTCTCAAAACTGCCATAGACCTTTACTTCTCTCTAGGGAGACACTTCACAAGCATTAGGATTAGTACAGTGTATAAAAGATTATTATCAGACTCGTGTAGGCTTAACTGTTCCAACTTAACCGCTTCCCAATGCTCCCTGAACGGACAAAACGATAACGGCCTCTATAACACGTGTCCTTGATGTAGTTACATTATAGCAGACATAAAAATTTATCTGTTTAGCTTGAATGTCAAATATCACATTATAAACTAGTGTCAATATAATTATAACTAGAGTAAAAAATTAGCCAACTCCATTATACCTCGAAACATGTAGAAATGAATGAATTTAAATGAAATCGATAACGTCAAAATTAAACTCGTTAATAAACAATTCACTCATACTTTTCACGTAAAATCAAACTTAAACTAAGTTATTCAATTTTTATCACAAAACTTGTCAACTATTGAAAATCCTTTCACAATGAAGGCAACAAATTCTGTTTATGTAGTCACCACAGAGTATATCTTCCTAGAAATTCAGTCAGAAAATAAGGAAAGATATTGCAATCGAAAGCAGTGGCAAAGCAGGAGCTGATTTTGTTGCCATTATTGTAAAAATCAATGTCTTGAAGGGGCGAATATCAGCAGAGAGAGGAAGCCTCATAGCACAGATTTGAGGTAACACATCAAGAAGCAGTCATAATAAAAAAAGAGGGATCAAATCCATTGTTTACTGATGTGAGTAAGACCTCACTAATTTTAAGATGAAGGCGGTTCCTCTTATGCCTCTGTGCCACGAGAAGATATTATAATTTCTGACTGGTATTCTTGGTTGCTGGTTCAAGACTTGCTACACAGAGGATCCGGGTGCTTCCACCCAAGTGTACATACATATTAATTTGAGTGTTTTATTCAAGAACCACTGCATACTCGGATTCGTAACATTGCAAGCTTCAACACTGAACATTGTATAGTTCACTCTATCTTCATCACCAGACGACAAGTTAATGATAGTAGCTTCTTTTCTAAAGTAAAAAAATCCGCTAAAAATAGATATTTATGGTTGTAGACAACATATCTTAGAGAGTCTTTCTTCCTCCCAGTAACTAACCTCTCTTCCTAAGGTGGTCCTCGATCATGACAGCGCTGATCATGTAGACGTTGCCTACACTGCCCACCACTGCCAGGAACACTACCAGCAGCAGACGAGCCACCCTGCTCCAGTCCTCGCTCAGCGTCACCGGCGACACGCCGCTCACCTTCTCCAAGCCTCCTGTCATGTTGGCTGCCATCCTGCAACATCAGTGCTGATCATGTAGACATTGCCCACACTGCCAGGAACACTACCAGCAGCAGACGAGCCACCCTGCTCCAGTCCTCGCTCAGCGTCACCGGCGACACGCCACTCACCTTCTCCAAGCCTCCTGTCATGTTGGCTGCCATCCTGCAACATCAGCGCTGATCATGTAGACATTGCCCACACTGCCAGGAACACTACCAGCAGCAGACGAGCCACCCTGCTTCAGTCCTCGCTCAGCGTCACCGGCGACACGCCACTCACCTTCTCCAAGCCTCCTGTCATGTTGGCTGCCATCCTGCAACATCAGCACTGATCATGTAGACACTGCCCACACTGCCAGGAACACTACCAACAGCAGACGAGCCACCCTGCTCCAGTCCTCGCTCAGCGTCACCGGCGACACGCCGCTCACCTTCTCCAAGCCTCCTGTCATGTTGGCTGCCATCCTGCAACATCAGCACTGATCATGTAGACACTGCCCACACTGCCAGGAACACTACCAGCAGCAGACGAGCCACCCTGCTCCAGTCCTCGCTCAGCGTCACCGGCGACACGCCACTCACCTTCTCCAAGCCTCCTGTCATGTTGGCTGCCATCCTGCAACGTCAGCGCTGATCATGTAGACATTGC
This sequence comes from Flexamia atlantica, assembly GCA_035578135.1. Lineage (NCBI taxonomy): Eukaryota > Metazoa > Arthropoda > Insecta > Hemiptera > Cicadellidae > Flexamia > Flexamia atlantica. The sequence continues at coordinate 38,419,982 of JAQJVK010000008.1, read as the reverse complement.
CCACACTGCCAGGAACACTACCAGCAGCAGACGAGCCACCCTGCTCCAGTCCTCGCTCAGCGTCACCGGCGACACGCCGCTCACCTTCTCCAAGCCTCCTGTCATGTTGGCTGCCATCCTGCAACGTCAGCGCTGATCATGTAGACATTGCCCACACTGCCAGGAACACTACCAGCAGCAGACGAGCCACTCTGCTCCAGTCCTCGCTCAGCGTCACCGGCGACACGCCGCTCACCTTCTCCAAGCCTCCTGTCATGTTGGCTGCCATCCTGCAACGTCAGCGCTGATCATGGAGACACTGCCCACCACTGCCAGGAACACTACCAGCAGCAGACGAGCCACCCTGCTCCAGTCCTCGCTCAGCGTCACCGGCGACACGCCGCTCACCTTCTCCAAGCCTCCTGTCATGTTGGCTGCCATCCTGCAACATCAGTGCTGATCATGTAGACATTGCCCACACTGCCAGGAACACTACCAGCAGCAGACGAGCCACCCTGCTCCAGTCCTCGCTCAGCGTCACCGGCGACACGCCGCTCACCTTCTCCAAGCCTCCTGTCATGTTGGCTGCCATCCTGCAACATCAGTGCTGATCATGTAGACATTGCCCACACTGCCAGGAACACTACCAGCAGCAGACGAGCCACCCTGCTCCAGTCCTCGCTCAGCGTCACCGGCGACACGCCGGTCACCTTCTCCAAGCCTCCTGTCATGTTGGCTGCCATCCTGCAACATCAGCGCTGATCATGTAGACATTGCCCACACTGCCAGGAACACTACCAGCAGCAGACGAGCCACCCTGCTCCAGTCCTCGCTCAGCGTCACCGGCGACACGCCACTCACCTTCTCCAAGCCTCCTGTCATGTTGGCTGCCATCCTGCAACATCAGTGCTGATCATGTAGACATTGCCCACACTGCCAGGAACACTACCAGCAGCAGACGAGCCACCCTGCTCCAGTCCTCGCTCAGCGTCACCGGCGACACGCCACTCACCTTCTCCAAGCCTCCTGTCATGTTGGCTGCCATCCTGCAACATCAGTGCTGATCATGTAGACATTGCCCACACTGCCAGGAACACTACCAGCAGCAGACGAGCCACCCTGCTCCAGTCCTCGCTCAGCGTCACCGGCGACACGCCACTCACCTTCTCCAAGCCTCCTGTCATGTTGGCTGCCATCCTGCAACATCAGTGCTGATCATGTAGACATTGCCCACACTGCCAGGAACACTACCAGCAGCAGACGAGCCACCCTGCTCCAGTCCTCGCTCAGCGTCACCGGCGACACGCCACTCACCTTCTCCAAGCCTCCTGTCATGTTGGCTGCCATCCTGCAACGTCAGCGCTGATCATGTAGACACTGCCCACACTGCCAGGAACACTACCAGCAGCAGACGAGCCACCCTGCTCCAGTCCTCGCTCAGCGTCACCGGCGACACGCCACTCATCTTCTCCAAGCCTCCTGTCATGTTGGCTGCCATCCTGCAACATCAGCGCTGATCATGTAGACACTGCCCACACTGCCAGGAACACTACCAGCAGCAGACGAGCCACCCTGCTCCAGTCCTCGCTCAGCGTCACCGGCGACACGCCGCTCACCTTCTCCAAGCCTCCTGTCATGTTGGCCGCCATCCTGCAACATCAGCACTGATCATGTAGACACTGCCCACACTGCCAGGAACACTACCAGCAGCAGACGAGCCACCCTGCTCCAGTCCTCGCTCAGCGTCACCGGCGACACGCCGCTCACCTTCTCCAAGCCTCCTGTCATGTTGGCTGCCATCCTGCAACATCAGCACTGATCATGGAGACACTGCCCACACTGCCAGGAACACTACCAGCAGCAGACGAGCCCCCCTGCTCCAGTCCTCGCTCAGCGTCACCGGCGACACGCCGCTCACCTTCTCCAAGCCTCCTGTCATGTTGGCTGCCATCCTGCAACATCAGTGCTGATCATGTAGACATTGCCCACACTGCCAGGAACACTACCAGCAGCAGACGAGCCACCCTGCTCCAGTCCTCGCTCAGCGTCACCGGCGACACGCCGCTCACCTTCTCCAAGCCTCCTGTCATGTTGGCTGCCATCCTGCAACATCAGCGCTGATCATGTAGACATTGCCCACCAGTGCCAGGAACACTACCAGCAGCAGACGAGCCACCCTGCTCCAGTCCTCGCTCAGCGTCACCGGCGACACGCCGCTCACCTTCTCCAAGCCTCCTGTCATGTTGGCCGCCATCCTGCAACGTCAGCGCTGATCATGTAGACATTGTCCACACTGCCAGGAACACTGCCAGCAGCAGACGAGCCACCCTGCTCCAGTCCTCGCTCAGCGTCACCGGCGACACGCCGCTCACCTTCTCCAAGCCTCCTGTCATGTTGGCTGCCATCCTGCAACATCAGTGCTGATCATGGAGACACTGCCCACACTGCCAGGAACACTGCCAGCAGCAGACGAGCCACCCTGCTCCAGTCCTCGCTCAGCGTCACCGGCGACACGCCGCTCACCTTCTCCAAGCCTCCTGTCATGTTGGCTGCCATCCTGCAACATCAGCACTGATCATGGAGACACTGCCCACACTGCCAGGAACACTGCCAGCAGCAGACGAGCCACCCTGCTCCAGTCCTCGCTCAGCGTCACCGGCGACACGCCGCTCACCTTCTCCAAGCCTCCTGTCATGTTGGCCGCCATCCTGCAACGTCAGCGCTGATCATGTAGACATTGCCCACACTGCCAGGAACACTACCAGCAGCAGACGAGCCACCCTGCTCCAGTCCTCGCTCAGCGTCACCGGCGACACGCCACTCACCTTCTCCAAGCCTCCTGTCATGTTGGCTGCCATCCTGCAACATCAGTGCTGATCATGTAGACATTGCCCACACTGCCAGTAACACTACCAGCTGCAGACGAGCCACCCTGCTCCAGTCCTCGCTCAGCGTCACCGGCGACACGCCGCTCACCTTCTCCAAGCCTCCTGTCATGTTGGCTGCCATCCTGCAACATCAGTGCTGATCATGTAGACATTGCCCACACTGCCAGTAACACTACCAGCAGCAGACGAGCCACCCTGCTCCAGTCCTCGCTCAGCGTCACCGGCGACACGCCACTCACCTTCTCCAAGCCTCCTGTCATGTTGGCTGCCATCCTGCAACATCAGTGCTGATCATGTAGACATTGCCCACACTGCCAGTAACACTACCAGCTGCAGACGAGCCACCCTGCTCCAGTCCTCGCTCAGCGTCACCGGCGACACGCCGCTCACCTTCTCCAAGCCTCCTGTCATGTTGGCCGCCATCCTGCAACGTCAGCGCTGATCATGTAGACATTGTCCACACTGCCAGGAACACTGCCAGCAGCAGACGAGCCACCCTGCTCCAGTCCTCGCTCAGCGTCACCGGCGACACGCCGCTCACCTTCTCCAAGCCTCCTGTCATGTTGGCCGCCATCCTGCAACGTCAGCGCTGATCATGTAGACACTGCCCACACTGCCAGGAACACTACCAGCAGCAGACGAGCCACCCTGCTCCAGTCCTCGCTCAGCGTCACCGGCGACACGCCACTCACCTTCTCCAAGCCTCCTGTCATGTTGGCTGCCATCCTGCAACATCAGCGCTGATCATGTAGACATTGCCCACACTGCCAGGAACACTACCAGCAGCAGACGAGCCACCCTGCTCCAGTCCTCGCTCAGCGTCACCGGCGACACGCCGCTCACCTTCTCCAAGCCTCCTGTCATGTTGGCTGCCATCCTGCAACATCAGCGCTGATCATGTAGACATTGCCCACACTGCCAGGAACACTACCAGCAGCAGACGAGCCACTCTACTCCAGTCCTCGCTCAGCGTCACCGGCGACACGCCGCTCACCTTCTCCAAGCCTCCTGTCATGTTGGCTGCCATCCTGCAACATCAGCGCTGATCATGTAGACATTGCCCACACTGCCAGGAACACTACCAGCAGCAGACGAGCCACTCTACTCCAGTCCTCGCTCAGCGTCACCGGCGACACGCCGCTCACCTTCTCCAAGCCTCCTGTCATGTTGGCTGCCATCCTGCAACATCAGTGCTGATCATGTAGACACTGCCCACACTGCCAGGAACACTACCAGCAGCAGACGAGCCACCCTGCTCCAGTCCTCGCTCAGCGTCACCGGCGACACGCCGCTCACCTTCTCCAAGCCTCCTGTCATGTTGGCCGCCATCCTGCAACGTCAGCGCTGATCATGTAGACATTGTCCACACTGCCAGGAACACTACCAGCAGCAGACGAGCCACCTTGCTCCAGTCCTCGCTCAGCGTCACCGGCGACACGCCGCTCACCTTCTCCAAGCCTCCTGTCATGTTGGCTGCCATCCTGCAACGTCAGCGCTGATCATGTAGACATTGTCCACACTGCCAGGAACACTACCAGCAGCAGACGAGCCACCTTGCTCCAGTCCTCGCTCAGCGTCACCGGCGACACGCCGCTCACCTTCTCCAAGCCTCCTGTCATGTTGGCTGCCATCCTGCAACATCAGCGCTGATCATGTAGACATTGTCCACACTGCCAGGAACACTACCAGCAGCAGACGAGCCACCTTGCTCCAGTCCTCGCTCAGCGTCACCGGCGACACGCCGCTCACCTTCTCCAAGCCTCCTGTCATGTTGGCTGCCATCCTGCAACGTCAGCGCTGATCATGTAGACATTGCCCACACTGCCAGGAACACTACCAGCAGCAGACGAGCCACCCTGCTCCAGTCCTCGCTCAGCGTCACCGGCGACACGCCGCTCACCTTCTCCAAGCCTCCTGTCATGTTGGCCGCCATCCTGCAACGTCAGCGCTGATCATGTAGACATTGCCCACACTGCCAGGAACACTACCAGCAGCAGACGAGCCACCTTGCTATATAATCCTAAACCCCTACTCTGCTATAACCTTTATCAAAAAATTTAAATTTTTATTTAGTCCAATATTTAGCCAGTCTTATCTATTTTCCGATGATTAGTGATGTTTCAAATAATATAATCATAATTTTTATTCATCACCAGCTACCGATTTGACCCATGAAAATCCATTTACCATTCTATGAAAGCAAGAGACACAATAGACGTTTAAGCATTCCATGAAATAAATGTTGTATGGTCCAGAAATACAATAATACAGGCCCAACAAATTATCCCAGCTGTTTATATAGTTACATAGTACTATATTATTGCACTATATTATTGGAATAAACATCATTATTCACTATTTATTTGAGTAAACAGTAGAGATTGTAAACATATGGTTTGATCTTATTCTTTTTGAATCTTTGAATGTCAAACGGGGAGGGATTTTCTGGAAAGGAAAATTCCACGCCTTAACCAACTAAATAATTTACGATTTCACATGCACATAGGATCTCTGATTTATTTGTAAATATTAAAAATTGCAAAAATTGATATTGAAAGGAGTTGCTAGTTACAGACCAATTTTGTACGCGACCACATCAAAATTAAATGTTATTTTAGTGATTGAAAAAAATTTCGTATAAGGTGTCTTGAACTGTATCTTAATTACCTTTTGAAACAAGAGACGTTTATTATGCCCCATTTGGCCAAGCGGATAAGGATAATAGAGTTGCTTTGAGTTATGGTCTAAGTTGGAATGGGATCGTAGTGAGTAATGTATAGTGGCAATAAACAATCGATACGGTCTTCTCATCTTATGTTTTATTGAAACTTCACGGATTGTAACTCAACGAATGCTGGGCCTTACACTTGATTAAAAAGAAGAAATCGCTGTTACTTATAAAAGTTGTTCGTGATTTTCAAATACAATTGACTCGTAAAAACTCCTAGGCCTGCAAAGTGAAATTAAGAATATACCTTTTTGGTCTAGGGGGTTAAGTTTCAACTACCGGGGGAGGGTTATAATTAAGCAAAATCAATACTTTCTAGGGTATTTTCTGGTTTAAAATGTTGTTTAAAAATCCTTAGCACAGGGGAGAAGTAAATTCAAAAGGAACATCGATCAGCTGGCCTTGAGGTCGTATTCCGGCGCACACAGTAATCCATTTCCGTCAAAGAATTTCTATTACCTCCTGTAATAGAATACGTTATGCTATTATGGGTTGTGATTTATATGTAACAAAGAATATGGCCTAGAGGGTTATGTTTCAACTACCGGAGGAAGGTTATGATGAAGCAAAATCGATACTTTGGTATTTTTCGTTTAAAATGTTGTTTAAAAATCCTTAGCACAGTAAAGAGGTCAATTCTACAGAAACATCAATCAGCCCATAGGTCGAATTTCGACGTAGACAGTAATCCATTCATCGCAATAAAAACAATAAATTAAAGTGTTGAAAATAATAATCTGATGTGTTGAAGTACACAGTAAAAAGCTGATTCCGCGGGGGTTAAAAATATATGTATCATAAAATTAAACTTTCGGCCCTTGATTGGGAAGATCGTCAAAATTATCTTTAAAGGCTAGGGAGGAAAAAATAACTTTCGAATTTCGATGCAAGTGTGTAAAACATGTTTCTGGCACGGTATGTCGGACATTGGGCGCGTTCAGCCGCAGACGCATAGTACCTACTTAAGTACTATGGTAATCGGTTAGTCACCGGTGACTGCGGCTGAACGCGCCGAATGTTTTTAATTAGGCTAGTACAGAAAATAAGCAACATTGTTCAGGTGTGCAGATATTTATCAAAACCTAATATATTTTGCCTACTACATAATTAACATTATAGACTTATACGCCGGAAAATAGCATAGAACAGCATAGAATACTAAGGCGTCCATTACATTTTTATTAAATGGTTGTGTAGAAAGAGAGAGGAAAAGAAAGATAGAATATCTGTCATCCATATTATTATTCTCTAAGTTATTCATTCGCCTTGGCGGTCGTTATCGTTCCATCTTCACAACTCGCCGCCCGGTTATCAAGTTGCACTTATCGATTGCGTGTCTGCCGCGATGTGGCTCTAGCTGTTATTCGATGTATCAATTATAAGGCAACCGATACGAACAAGCAACCGGCACGCAAGGAACCGTTCAAGGCTTCTAGAACTGTTCTGTAATACAGCAGATTATTTGTAATGAAACATGAGGGAAGGTACCCAATTTTTTTTGTTTGATGATTCACAGATAACTTACTCTTTTGGTATACAAAGATCATAAATCACTCATTTGTTTAGCTTTAACTTTAACATGTTTCTTTTTGATACACCATAGAATGAAACTTTGGACTACCCTATTGAATCATGTTTAGGGTGGTTAGTCAATATTCATCACGATACAATTACACTCTTAAGTTGTACACGGTATGTCTCTTAAAGCTTAATGACAGGAAAACACAAGCCGAAATGGGAAGTAAATGGTTTGGATTTTCACACAGAATTTCTTTTTACAACACAGACTATCTATAAATGTGATTTTATTAAAATGTCCATAAAGGTTACGCTCTACAGAGAGCGGTTAATTGCTTAAGCCTATGAATGTGTAAACAGCTAGGGCCTATTCTCAATTTCCAAAGATTCTACGAAATTGTACAGTACATAACGTTTTTGAGTTTGCAGAAAAAAATGAGTAATAATAAATAGGAATGAAAACTTGAAATAAACTCAAACCTGATGTGAAATATCCATGTTCACTGATAGCTGTATTTAAAAGGTTCTTAGGTTCTACACAACAATTTTAGTCTGTAGGGATGTGCAATTTTAACCCTCCAATAATCAACTAAATGCAGAAGTATTCTCTTCAGTAAAGATGCGACGAGGGATTCCACTCAGTACGTGGAATCACATAGCAGATTGTTATCTTCAATCTTGTTACCGAGAACGCTGCAAGCGATTATGTAGGTCACTTGTTGCTACCTCTCCCACATTAACTTGATTTCCACCAAATTTAAGGGTTACAGACTGAAAATTATTATATTATTCTTAAATATTATTATTAGGTTATTGTGATAAATTTGTAGAGAGAAAAAGAGAGAAAATAATTTATTTATTACAAAAATAAATCCGTCTGCCCTATTACAATTACAGGGTTGCCTATAGACACAGAAATACATAACTTTACATTAAAACTAAAAATTTAAAATTGCTTATATAAATGGTTTCTTATTATATAAACCGAACCTTTTATCATTCACAATAACTTTTAATACTTTTTTGTCCAGACCAAATGTTTTCCAAAAATCTACAAAGAATTTTGACAGCGTTCCTCTTGAACCAATAAACAATCCAATCACTTCGATATTTGAAATTTTGAAATTTTCTTTGAAAAATTCAGATGTCTGTTCATAAATGTTTGTTTGCTTGTACTCACTAAAAAGTTCAACTCCTTTACCTTTTTGTTTCAGGGGTTTCCAACTATCAAATTCCACTCTAAAAAAATTGCTAAATTCTTTACTAAAATCATCATTGTAGCAAAGAAAAGGCTGTTTAAGTTATTTTTTCGCCATCCTCGCTTGTGTCTAAATCTTCCACACACAAACTAAACATCAAAGGAATGTTTTTCAGGAGGTTGTTTCACTAGTGATCGTTTTAAGATCGACTCTCTTGTTAAAAATATGAATGAAGAAATAACGAGCATTCAGAACCACAATTCATTACTTAGAAATCGCTGGCAAGGGCTAGAGGCTAGCGGTAGCGGGATCGACTGGCACTTATCCTGCTTTGTAATTTGCATGGATCCATTACAAGGTGGCAGTCGATACAAACGACCGAGAGTCACGCAAAGCTGCTTATGGCTCCTCATTTAGTGGACGTCGCAGTTTAGATAATAACGGATAAACCGAGTATATTGCGGTATAGAGGATAAAGGCCACTGTTATTGCATGCTTTTAGCATAAAAATAAATCAATTCTTTCTTCTTGGTAGGCTTGATAAATTCAAAACGTATGATATGTATTTTGATTTTCTGATGGAAAACATGGTAGTGCTAATCCTCTTTTAGCACAAAATAGTTCTGGTGTATTAATTTTCAGGGTTCATCCTAAGTCCTTCACCAATCTTCGGTATCAGATTTTTTATTAAACTGTAGGTTCCCCAGTTGCCGTTGGCTGTTGGGCTTTTAGTTAACAATCCTGTCTGAGGAACATGTCGGTCTTAGTCAGTAACAAAACTACAAAATTGTGCCACAGTCATCCTGCATCATGTAATTAATTCTTGGCTTAAAATATCTACCTGTTGGTCACCGTTTCAAGTAGTGTATAATGTGTAATGCATTAAAGTCCTACTGCAATATATTACAATTTGATAGTCTATAGTCTTAATTATTACTGCTTTGGAACTAACACCAAAATTTGTTTTGAATTTAAAAAGAAGGTGAACGTTTGAAACTTTTTCATAAAGACGTAACTCTGAAATTTTCTTTTTACCGCCACATTACAACAGCTCGTGATAATATTGATATTTTTTTACTTAGAGGCTATTGTTATATTCTCTTTCAAGTCGTGAAAAAAATACACAGATTATAACAAAGCAAAAATATTTCACTACTATTTTAATCACAGACATCAAAACTTTTGTTTTTGATTAGCACTACAGATCATATAGCCCACACGGGGTAGAAACCTTCAGACGGAATCTAACAAATTTATTATATCTGAGGCCAGTGGCCAGTGCAGTAAAACTTTAATTTAATCGAACAGACTTAGTCCTTGAGAAAACTGCTTCTCAAACTCAACTTACATTATGGTTTAAATTTATTTATTTAAATTTATTTAAATAAATAAATTTAAACCATATAACCATATTTAAATTTATTTAAATTGTAATCAACTAACTCCTGGAGATGTTGAGACGTTTCAGATACAGCGTGTTATTAGAAATAGGAATTGTATAAATATTAATATCACTAGAGTGAAAAGAAGGAAGCACCTCAAGCAGTCAATGATACAAGCAGCGACAGTCCATCCGTCATTGGTGATGACTCTGCCCATTCATTTCCGATGTCCAGTTCCGAACAATGATTTATTTTCCCGTCACTACTACGGTACAAAGCTTAATATATCTCATAGTTTCTGAAATACATGCAAATTATCAGATTTGTTTCGAGCACTTGAAGTGATGAAAACTATATTTGTGCAGTGATGGCTGTAATTAACTTTTACTGAATCGTCTTGAACAATTAAATACTATTCAAGAAGGAATCTAATATACACCACCACCCCTATCAATCCCGATAGTTCTTATTTTTAACTGTTGTCAATTTATATATTTTGTAGTACATTACCATATTTCCATATTAGACGCCGACCTTAAGGGGTATTTTAAGGCGAATAGGAGTGAAATAATGTTAATTAAATTTAGGAACCTTGACGCCATATGTGAGGGCATATGTTCATAATATCATCACCTCCGGTAGAAGGCAAAAGGACATGGCCTCTACGAGTCTGGAGAAAACCAAATTCAGTTCCAGAATTATGGGTCTAATACTTTGAAAAACTGTTTGCAAGTTCTTTAATATTCTGGCTCACACAAAGCTACAAACCCAATTTACTTTATCAAATGATTGATAGATCTACCAACAACAAAAACTTTAGGTTTTATGTCCATTTTAGAGTTATCCGCCTAAACACTTTAGACTGCCTTTGCAATTTTTAATTTATTTTTATTCAATATGTATTGTCAAATTTTAATTATTTTAAACTACTAAAAAGTTATAATAACGAAAGACTAAACGCAAGATTATTTATAATAAATATATTATTTGTATTCATATTATATAATATGTATCAAAAAGAGAGCAACTTTTAAAAGGCTAGCATTCAACTGGTAGTCATTCAAATAAGTTATCTTTTGAAAGAGAAAGGCACTACCATAAAGTACCAACCCTCGTTGAACCGACTGGAACTAATTTAAGACGAAGCCAATTTCCTCGCAGTTTCTCTGTTATCGACCAATTTATGAACTCATTTGTGGAACTGTCAGCGCCGGAATCAGAGTCGCTCTATGAAAACGTTTTTAAACTGTTAAGTGTTCTTTTCTCAGTAATATGAGATTCAGCCAGCAGCCTCGAGTGAGACAGAATAATACTCTACTGAAATTAATTTTTTTTTATATTTTACATGACATACTTTAAGAAACATTGATTATACGTAATTAAACATGTTGATAACAATGAATAATATAATACACCGTGTCCTAAACTGAGCAACTTCGAAGCCTATTATAACCCATTTAGGCTAACTTTGTCAATTAGGCTGATGACCCCGTGACAACTTAACTCATAACGTTTATTTCAATGAGATAATTACATAACTGATAATTTATTGTTGTTGCTCAGAGTTTTAAACGGGAAATAATCTGAGCCTGAATAAAGAATTAGGCATGGACCACCACGTCCATCACGCTGGCTCCCAAGGTCCCAGCTTATACGGTGTCTGCACTGATCATTAAAAAAAAATCATTAAGAAAAAATACTGTCGGAGGAATAAAAAAAAAAGTTTTTAGAATGTTATTCTGCACTCATTTAAGATGAAGAGTGTGTGCAGGGGGTTATTATTTTTATTAGTCACTATAATTCTGGGAGCCGTGTCGGCGGATGAGTGAGTGCGCTGTTGTCGAAATTAGTGACATCAGTAATGTTTAGGAAATAAATCACAAGGTACTTGTTTATATAAAGGTACTTTTCACAAGAAAATATTTTGCTGCAACCACACGTGCAATTAATGATAAATGCATGCAAGGTCAATACAGTTCATGAAATACAACGACAAAAGATTCCATAGAGAATTTTAGTATGTGCTAGTCCATAGCAAGGAGGTTATAATGGTATTCAATATTATTTTTACGATAAATCATCGAATTTACTTTAGTTTGTAGGCCCGAGAAGTTAATGAATCAATAGATTAGTTCAATGTTTTTGTTTTAGTCATATTTATAGGATATAATTCTAATGGTTGGTCGTTTGAGATTCGAGTTACTCAGAATTACCGATCAAAAAACAAAAAATACTCCCGTCGACAAAGACAATGCGATGTGATAGAAACGCCCGTATTGAATGGGCCTAACATCGAAAATGGAAACAAATTAGTTTATTACACCAACTTCCTCACAATCTTGGTCAAAGTCAGTTTTTAGTAATAAAAAGGATAAAAACACAAAAAAATCTCCTTTAATTCTGGAATTCGTTAGGAAATATGTTCTTAAACTTAGGAAATAATTGACGTTTGAAGGTAGTCAGAACAAAAAGACCAGCTGATGAATAGTGTGGCCTTGATTTGCACAAATATGTTGCAGATATTTTTCTTTCGTAAGAAAACTCTCGGTAAAATATTGCAGTGCATACGTTTGTAGTGTAAACAGAACAAAATGTAAACCAAGTTTTGACAGTTCGGCCAAACATGTGTTTTAGCAGACACTTTGGAAGATTGAATATTTGCCTCCCGCCAGTAATTTTTTCCTTACACCATGGCCAGTAAGGCTGTCCAGAACTATAAATTCTTGGTAAGTTGGAGGGAAGTCTACATATTCTCCCATCGGATTTATACCGCTGCTGTGTAAAGGGTATTTTCTAAATCCCTAGATAAGCAGAATTTTTCATATGGACTACGTATTAGTTGAAATTGATCCAGATTGATATGTAACTTCACTGTATGCTGTAATGCTTAGTTATGCAATTAAATCTGAGTTCGCACAGTTCCAATATCAAATTTTCTTCAGTCGCAGACCTCCTTTCATTAGGGTATTTTCCTAAACCCAAAGCCTCCCCGATAAAATACCCCTTGCTAAATATATATCTACGTCAATGCTTATAAGTTACAAAGTTCATTTAATATAAAAACGTATTGATTATAAATGTTTCCAGGTGCAAGGAATTATTGCTTAAAATGTCTATTTATTGCTTAAAATGTCTCCCAAGGTCTCCCAAAATCCCGTATTTCGTTTTCCCGATTTCCTCCTGTATAGAAAATAGGGCCTATACTAGGCAATCTCAATGATAAGATTCACAGTCAAATTCCAACACTTTATCCTCAATACATTTCTGCTAACGAGTAGCATCAAAATTCAATGAAAACAAATTATTAATAAAATATATATTTATCATATAAGCAGTATACATAAGAAATTATACAGTATACATTATATTTTATATACTGCTAAGAAGATATTACCGACTTAGAATACTATGATACAGAAACAAAATTCACTTCTAACCATAATTTATCAACCAGAGTAAATTAATTCTTACTCTTAAGGCTTCTTACTTTTGAATGGTGCGGAAACTATATACAATGGTCCTGGTGCTTTTAGAAACTACCATCAATCTTTGTTATTTCAGATCAGATTAAACATGGCTTTTGCACTGAATCGGTGGCTTCAAAAAATTATTTTAAAATAATTATGGGAATGATTTGTTTACGTTCATTCGATGGTATCTGTTAATAAACATACTAAAAATAAATGAAAAAAAACTAATACAAAAATGCACACGATTAACATTTTTCAAAGTTATAAATTTATATTCCATTAAAGCGTCGTCGAGTTTGATAATTTATGTTTTTGATAATTTGATGTTTTATCCAGACAAAAAATAGTAAATCAGTGTATTGCCAAAATTAAACGTCACTTACAATTTGATAGATGTTCCACACTTTGAAAACGCAGTAAAACTCTTCCGATGCGCTTTCTCACGAGCCAAAGCAATATTCGCAGTCAGTGAGAATATGTGCAAAGCTTTATGCCGCCGACTTCACCAACAATGGCGGCGCAAACAAAGAGCTTTTGTTGCTTACAAAACTACGCTCGGTTGTTTTCTAAGTATTTTATTCAATAAATATTTCCTTTCCTTAAGTACATCACTCAAAAATAAATTATAACCTAAACAATGCTTTAGTGGAAAAGTCCTATTTCCACGTTAAGTATGAAGTATTTGTTAAGTTACTGGGTTTCAAACCCCAATTTAAAAGTTTATATTGTAGAATAATCAAATTTAATATGACATAAATGAGTCTGTCACTTAGACTTTTTACACATAATTTACTTAACATTTTGGTATTGTTATGTTTTGTAGAGCTGTCATAAAAACTTTTTATACATTCAAACGTAATTTAAAAGGATGTATAAATGTCAAAATGTTTGTTTTTGCTGAATTATCTTTTTATTTTATATTCCTAATCCTCAAATCTTTATAAAGTACCCTGAACCCCCCCCCCCACCCCTTCAATTGAACATATTTCACTAAACAAAATTATGGCAACCCTAAACAGGATACAGAGAGCTGTAGTTACTCCTAGGTCACTTAAACAATTAATTACGTGCCAATAAGAACGGTATAACTATACAACCAGAGTGCACGACGACTTAGATTCAGTTTATCGGTAAGTGTTTAATCAGTTATTTTTTGAAGTGACTACAGTGGAGGCAGAAAACAAAAGTCTGTCGCCGCTTCGGCAAGCCGGAAGAAAGTCACAATTATTATTACTTTTTATCGTTTTCGGAATATGAATCTCCAGTCCAATTCCTGCCACCAAAAATCTGAATCTGAATCGGCGAGTATTTTTGACTTACCGTAAAAGTAGATCCATTTTAATGATGGGTAATAAATCTTCGCTCATACCTGTAGTGACTACCAACTACTCCACCATGTAGTGAATGAACTGATAAAATCCGCAAAGTTTCTAGGCAATTTTTTGTTAGTTTACTAGCTCTTCTCAGTAAACAAGGTTTTCATCATCTTATTTATATTTTGTATTTCTAATTTTCAACGACTATTGTCATAATGAATGGATTATTCAGTTAAATCTTTCTAAATTTTATGTTTATCAAACAACTACTATATATTTTATTCCTTCTAAATAGATCTTAGAATCTATATACCGTTAAATAATTTAAAGTGGCGGTCAATTTCATGATGTCAAGTTTCAGTAACTGGTTTAGTTATTAGCTAGCTCATCGAGTAGTTACCCATCAGCAAACGATTTAAAACTAATAATCAGATGACTTTCTTTTATCATTAAAATAATAAAAATGCCATTGCAGTAGACTTGCATACTGAGCAAATTTGAAACGCTCAAAACTAATCTCAATCCAACGTAGTGAGATTTGATTTTTTTCTTGTTCTCCATAGAATGACATAGGGTATGAGTATGCAGTTTTACTGCCACGGAGGTGTAAATGGAGTAAATTTCACGCAATTATAAATAGAACTTAAATTTATAAAGCCACCAAGTTTTAAATATATAAGGAGAAATAAACTTTGAAACCAGCCCTTTACCGCTAAGCTTTTAAGTATAAATTAGTACTAAAATAAAAATAATTATAAAATCAAATTAGTACTTAATATTATAGAACAATAAATGGTATCAGGAAACTGACACATACTTTCTCCCTTCAAGTAATTTAAAACCAGAAAACATATTTAGTGAAATAAAACAAATTAACAATTAATTATCACACAAATATATGCCAAATGTTATCAAAAACGGTTAGTAAATAACGGAGATATCGATTTTTATACAAAGATGACTTATTAGTTTCTGAGAGAAGTAATTAAGTTTTTACAAATATTAATGGAAGTTTCACTGGACCGTACTCAAACGTTAATGACATTGGGGATGAAGCAAACTAGAAGAGGAAAAGTGACCGGGCGTCGTTCCTGACCAGACCAGAGGGATTAAAGAAGTCACTTCATCTTTATGACACTAGATTCTCCCCGGATGCCGAGTATTTTACCGTGATTACTCTAAATCACATTGAACTATAAATAAATGAATACATTCTTATACCGGAATTACAATTTTTTGTCAATAATATTATGCTAAAACATAGTACTTTTTTATAGTAATAGTATAGCGAAATGTCTGTTAAACAAATTTTAAAACTGATATTATTTTGCAACGCTTAGGCCAGACTTGAAACAAGTAAACGCATTAAAGGTGAAAATAATTTATCTAACTATTTTGTAAACAAAACTTTGTAAACAAAATAAGTAACAAAAATCCTACCATAATTGTTTTGCATTCATAAAATTTTTGTTAAACAATAATTTTAGTTGATCGGTAGTTAAATAACATTTATTATAGTCAAAAGGTTTTCAAATTAGAGCTGTTTTTAGTACTGATTAACTGATTAGTACCGATGTAAAAGTTGCATTTGAAGGAGTTAAAAAACCTCAACATCCTGAAATGGTCTCTAAATGTTATATTTGCATTTTTGCATCAGGTCATAGAGCCTTTGCTACATTATTTGGCTGTAAAATAATAGTTATTTATCATATTTTGTTTATTACAAAAGCTCGTTTACAAGATTTTTATGCAATTTTCCTTCGTAATTCCCATAATACCCTCGTTGCAGCAGACCTGCATACTCAGCGAATTTCAAATGCAAAACAACATATTTCAATCTAACATAGCGAGATTTGACATGTTTTGGTAAGCTCCATAAGTATTGGTAAGCTCCATAAGTATAACATGGGGAATGAGTATGCAGGTTTGCTGCTACAGGTATATTAAAACTGGGTGGTTTAAATTCAATATTTAGTAGACCTGAACTAGAAGAACCTATTTACCAAGTTTTATCAAGTTATGTTGAGAAGTAACCGAGATATAGAATTTTACTTATTTCTCAGAAGGTTAACATTGGGACAACGTACTGCGTTTACCATTTTCAATATCTAGGAAACCAATGGACATAGAGCAGTGATTCGAAATACTAAATTGATTGTTTTTTAGCTGAATTCTTCGGTGCCAATAAAAATTGGATAAATTTTATTTTTCTACGTAAAAAATTCAAAACCCCATTATTGGGGGGGTTAATACCCCTTTACCCCCTCTTCCGGTCGTACGATCGGGCTGGTTTACGACCTCGTCCGAGGGATTACCACTTTACATGTCTGCACCAAATTTCATTAAGATCGGACCATTTTTACGGCCGCTGTCGTGCTCACAGACACACAAACACACACACACACACACACACACACACACACACACACACACACACACACACACACACACACACACACACACACACACACACACACACACACACACACACCCACTCACTCACACACACAAACACACATATATATATATACATATACATATATATATATACATATACATATATATATATATTTATTTATATATAGATTATTTTTATTTTTATTTTACATTAGATATTTTATATATCACTCTACAGATATATAGATATATAAATTCAAACGAATGGTGTTTTTTGCTTCTGGGGGCCCCAAAACGAAAAGTTATCATGGTCTCGGGCTAGGTTTTACTATGAGACCTACGGTAATAGCTTCTTCCCTACAGGGGAAATTTGCTAAAAACAATATTTTACGTAAATTTATTGCATGGAATGTATTTTCTGTGGAATACACAAAAGAAATGTAACGACGCTGGTAGATCGTTATCAATTTTCCACAAAGCCGATCAGATTGAACACTGCAGCAGAGAAGCCTCCAAGGATATTGGAAATAAGCTTATCTTACTACAAAACAACACATTCATTCATCTTAAAATTGAATGTGCCCTTTTATAACAACTTAATTACATCACTAATACAATAATTAATTTCGATTAATGTTTTAGATGTTTAATTTCATGAGTCATAAATTCAAAATTATCAATAGAATTATGAATACTAAAGTCAGATTTTCTCATTAACACCAGTATGTTTATTTTATTAAACCTAAATTACATGTAAGAAACTTTCATGATGATATGCAATTAATCATAAATCATCATATTTTTAATCATAAGTTAGGAAAGGTTCTTGAGTGGATATAATCTATTTGAAATTTTGTAACAGGTTGTATGATTAGTTTAATTTGATGAGGTGAAAACTAGTCATCCAAGACTAAATACCAGTTTCATTTTTACTTATAATAAATGAAAGCTGAGTCCTGACTAAAGCCTTCGCAAAGATCTTGCGTAGGATCTTTCTGACTACCTTCGATTCTTCAGTTTACCAAAAGCGTTATAAGCAATGAGTTTTGCATTTGTAAAATAGTTGGCGGTATGACAAACTGCGACATGGACCATAATGTGGAAAACTGAAAAGTAATCTAAAATGTCCAACTGTATCAACAGCATTCAACGCAAAGCTAAAAGTGTTTCATATCTCATAATTTTCAAACAGTATTTTAGCCGATGATGAATTTTACATATTGTCTCACAGCATGTAACGTATCTACCAATAGGATTTCCCACATTATGTGGTAAGATATTATGAGCTATAAGATTATTTCATATGATATCCCACCCTTCTTGACAACATTAATAAAGTCTAAGTTAAAACTACGTTTCTCCCTCAAACTTGCCTGGATAATAGGATTTGCTATGACTCCTCTGACATTCCAACTTAGGGGCGTCAAATTTAATATACTGGTAATGTACAGCCCCTGGCAGTAGTTTGTCATATTATGTGGGAGGAGGGTTATAGGCCGGCGCGCCGGAGTGAGGGGGGGGTGACCTTTCTCTGACATTTCCGCTATATTGCACATCTTACCCATTTACTGTGGACTAGTAAATCAAATAGAAACAGCTTAGTGAGAGTTTGCCATAACGCATCAACCACCAATTAAATAGGAAATTTAAAGGTGTCTATTTGTCCACAAAGTCCCATTTCAGGACCTGATAGTTTTCTCGGCTGCACCTCGCGCGTAAACGCTATTTTAACCCTAAACCGGCCAGTTTTGCGAATAATGAAGTTAAATTTTCTATTTTATTATCATGTTCCCAAATGAAGGATAATTTACATTGATTCTCGTTTTGGCTCTCCCTCTTTACTGTTATTTGGATTCAATTGTAGCCTTCCGCTTATCTATATGCACGTTGTTCAATACCAATTGAAAGTCTAATGATTGCGTTACCAATTAACTTTCATCAGTAGCCTAGAGATATGAAAATTACTTTTTTCACAAAAACTTTGGTTAATTTTTAAACTTAGTGGTTGCTAAGCAATGCACTCTAAAAATAATATTAAATATGTTATTAGTTAACTAGCAATTAAAAAATTAATTTTAAATTGAACCCAAAAGTTATATGTATACCTGGTATTTCCTATTTTAAAAGGACCTTTTATTTAAATCAGTGAAAATGAGTAAGTTGCCCAAATCCACTAAAAACACAGACCTTTTTTAATGAAATTACTTTATCACCTCATGATAAGTAGGTGTAGGTAAGACATTGGGAAATGCTTCAGACTTTTACAAGTTTTCTGTTGTATATATAAAATAGAGAATGTGAAAATCAATGATTGATATTGATATGTTATTGATTTATTAAGGCTACAATGTGGTTAATCTAAAATGGTTAATAGCCAGATTCTTAATATACGGTATTGAAAACTAACACGTTAAGGTTAGGTGTATTTTTATCAACAATAGGTGTCAAGACTAGAGACAGATTTTGCTGCACAGTTTTACAGCAGATACTTTCTTTCTCATTTTCTAATGAGGCTGTTTATTCTTTATGATCTCTCGCTTAAACATTTGCCTCCCGTTTTTTCTTGTTTTTATAATCTTTTCCTCTTTTGTTTAAAATTTTTTTTCAAAGTATAACTTGACTAAAATTTATGTTTTAAAATACATTTCAAAAGAAATAATGTAAAAAGTAATCTATTCTTTTTATTTCAATATTAATTTCTTCAAGTAATTAAAAACTAATAATAGTAATTGAAAACTAACAAAGCTTTTAATAATAAAAGAAAGGATCACGCTTTCGCAATGAAATTACCTAAATGTTTCAATAGTCATCTAAAATATTGATGTTAATAGTCATGCTTAAAAAGTTTTCTGACTTTTGTGATTATTTTCAACTGTGTTAGAAAACCTGCTTCACATTTGTTTTCAAATACACTTATAGGTACATCCATAGGTGTTAGATACACTAAATTACTTAACACGCAATAGTTGTATTTTTGCGGCCCACTTACTTTGACAGGTGGCAATATGAGGGGGTGCAATGTAGTTCTTTTAACTAAGAACTATTGAACTTACTTCTATTGACCTAAGTAATAGAATTCAAAGCTATGGATTGATCGTACATAAAAATATATTTTCCAGGATTAGGCGATTTTGAACTGGTTTAATTATGTTTCATACTTTAATAAATAAGCAGAAAATGATTTAAAATAATATAAATATTTAAACTAAAATATAATATTTATATTACAGTATAAAATATTTCTATATTTTATACTGTAGTTTATAAAATATATAAACTACAGTATATTTAACAATACTAATACAAAATATAGTATAGTATTTCTAGCATATTTTAAAGAACCTCAACCTCAGAACTGTTGAGTGCCAACCTGAATTTGTATGGGGAAAATCGGGCCAATCTTAAAACCGAAATAAAATCCCAAAACCTAAATCAAATCCATCAGATCAATAGACTTAAAACAAAATCAGAGGAGCAGTTTATAGACAAGGCTCTGTATAAGGAGTTTCTTTATTTGGATGAGACCTATAAAAGTGAAGAAAATCGTCTTTAAGTAGGTAATCGTTAACAGCATAGAACTTATTAAGTTTGAAGTTGATACCTCAAGGGAATCAAAAGTTGTTTACAAATATGTTTCAAACACATACAGACATTCGTAAAACCAGGCATTGAAGGACCATAGTTATATTTAAAATCTGATTGTCTGATGCAAGGAACAAATTTTTCAAAAAGGGTTAATTTTATTGTACAATATTCTGTTATATTTAGTTATCTAAGCTAAGCCTAGTCTCTCATCGAAGTGTATGAAATTCACAGAGGGCACAGAAAGACAAAATAAATCAGTTTGGTGTGGGACAATCTTAGGTCCTTATTACTATATCAAATCAATATATTTTATATATCAATATTATATATATAAAAGAGTTGTGTGTTGGTATATTTCGGGCTACAGCCAAAACTACATGTCATAGATACCTGATCTTGGTGTCAAATTAAAGCTTGGAATCTCATGATGTGCACTATGGTGGTTTGGTTTTGATATCTTTAAGGGCTTAGGCACAGGATCACCCGAAAGGGAACCATGTCAAGGGTTTTGGAAGTTTTTAATAGTTACTATGGTTACCATTTGAAATAGCTACTATGGTTACTAACATAATTCAGCACTGAGAAACAAGCAGAAAATAATCTCCCGGGCAAAGCCGGGGTTATCAGCTTGTATTTCATAAAATAGTTTTTACTATGATCTAGTCCAAGTGATTTTCAAAGTAACAATTTGACATTTGATTGATCAAATAAAATCTTTATAACGATATTGTAAACAATATTTATTTGATGTTATGATGCAGGCCTCTGTCAATATTTCACATGAAGCTCTATAACTGAAATTATATTGCCATAACACTCTGAACGTATGAAAACCTTTATGATAATATTGGTTTTACGAGTAAAAACTCTTGCGAGTGTTGATGAGGCCATGAACTCAGTAGTTTCATTACGTTGATGGCTTTTGGAAAAATTAACTGTTCGTTGTGCTGGTAGACTGTTAACTAGACGCCTCTTGACAGCTTCGGCTGAAATAACGAACTGAGAACACAGCGGGGTGGCGTTGGGGGAATATACATTGACGTATGAAATTGTCAAATTTATTAATATTATACTGAAATAATACATGTTTAACTCAGGCTTGTCGATCTAGCTTCACATATCACTTAAACTAACATATTACTGAATTCAATTGTAATGAGTTTTAATTCAAATATCATTACGTTTATATAAGGTGTTAGTTATTGTCATTATACGCAATTAGTTATTTTTCAAAATAACTTAATAAAATTTCTTAAACAGCTCTATTTATATATATTATTGCGTTATTAATGTCATTGCCGTACATCAAGTCCAATCCATCGCTTCCGTTAACAACATGAACATGTGAAGTCATTATATCAAAACCATTTAATAAACTTTGGTTGGATTGTTAAACTTTGGTTAAATCGTCATTAAACTATTTTAACCAATTATATAATCATATTTTAA
Organism: Flexamia atlantica; assembly: GCA_035578135.1. Classification (NCBI taxonomy): domain Eukaryota; kingdom Metazoa; phylum Arthropoda; class Insecta; order Hemiptera; family Cicadellidae; genus Flexamia; species Flexamia atlantica. The sequence goes on along the minus strand of JAQJVK010000008.1, from coordinate 38,398,071 downwards.
AGTCAAAATAAAGGTTTTTTATGATTCAAAGTCTTACAACATGTAAAGAATTTATGATGGTTATTTCTCGTTTATTAGACATTGTGATTTCATTACACGAACTGCGGTGAGTATTTGATTTTTTACATAACATTCTAAAGAAAACAAAAGTTTTTGTTTAGGACGTACATTTAAGGTCATTTTTGACATATAATAAACAATGTTGAGGCTGTTTTCTTACTTGAAAAGCATTATAAATGCCATAAGAAAAATTTGTTTTATAACAATGGTAGCTGATAACCCCGACTTTGCCAGGGAGAATTTTTTTCTTCTCATATTCTTGTTGTTTCTTAGAGCTGCATTCTCTTAGTAACCACAGTAGCTATTTCTAATGGTAACCATAGCAACTATTCAAAGCACTTCCAAAATCCTTGACAAAGGTCCTTTTAGGACGATCCTGGGCCTAAGCCCTTAAAGATATCAAAACCAAACCACCATAGTGCACATTATGAGAATCCAAGCTTTAATTTGACACTAAAATCAAGAAATTATTACACTATTTTAACTTCTACATGCAGTTTTGGTTGTAACCCGAAATATACCAACACACACATTTTTTTAAATTTATATATAGTGTTTTTTTAACTGTGTCACCACTGGGATCTTGTAAACTGTACATCTTACAGTAAACTTTAAATGGGGAAAATTCCCCATTTCCACCTTCTTTAAAAAAGAGGTTTAAAAATAAGTAAATAAAAGTTTTGTAAATAGCCGTCATTTTTTAATATGGCGGAAAACTTTGATTTTTCTTATGGAACACCCTGTATTTTATGGCGTTTTTGGATTCTACGCTTAATTTTAAGAACTTGTTACTCCTTCTAAACCCACTTGTTAACTTGTTTTTCTAAACCCAGTAGTTAAGTAGATATAAGCCGTTAAGTTTGATTTTCCCCATAAGAAATGCATTGCATTCTTGTCGGTAGTCGGTTTATCGATAACGATTGGGTTAAATAAAAAATATCAAAGAACTAAATTACCTTAAAATGTGATATTAGTTTAGATTCAATCATAGAAATAGGTTTTAGTCGAGATTCACTCATGGAAATGAATAATTTTGAATAGTTTTGCACTTCATATGGATAGCGTGGGATGGCACGGTTAAAATGGACGCAATGTAATTCAAATGGGGTGGAATAAAACATTAACGGCTTATATCCACTTAACTATTGGGTTAAGGAAAAATTTTTAAAGTGTAATAAGTTCTTAAAATTAAGCGTAGAATCCAAATACGCCATAAAATATAGAGTATTTCATAAGAAAAATCTAAGTTGTCCACAATATTGGAAAATGGCGACCATTTACAAAACTTTTATTTACTAATTTTTAAACCACTTTGAAAACAAAGGACTGTTCGCCATTTAAAGTTTACTGTAAGATGTACAGTTTACAAGATCCCAATGGGGCACAGTTAAAAAACACCCTGTATAGGATTGATTTGGGATTCAGGCTTAAAAATACGTGTCCCAAATGTATTTTCTCTTTTTGTAAATTGAATTCTGTTTGAACTTTTGTTGTCTAATCGTTATAACACGCTTGCCCTGTAATTTCAGCCTCTGTAATTTTTTCCACCCTCCCTTACCCATCCACAATATGCCGGGTATAGAGTCTCCCTGAAAATGTTAATTACGTTTTTTGTAAACTTACGTCAAACAGCTCAATACTTTTCTTGTTCAGTTAGATCATGTTTCTTTTAAAAAATGTTGTTTTTAATTTTGATGAAGAGACCACAAAATAAAATATTGTGATAAATAAACTTCATTTATCTTCGGCCAGCTGAAGACGATGTTTTAACATTGAAACATGTTCTGACTGAACGAGGAAATTATTCAGTTGTTAAACGTAAGTGATTCAGTCTTACAATTATATTTGCAGCTCAGAGGCTAAAGTCTTTTAGGAAAATGACAATAAGTCCTTTTTTTTATTAAAATAATAGCCAGACAATAATAGTATGATATAATATAATAGTATAATAGAATTTGTATTTAATGGCATGCTCAAACGTAGTAAATGTTTGATATAATTAAATTTAATTATTATTTACAAAATATCGTTGTGGAGGATTTTTTGAAAAATAGTATATGATTTAACCGACTGAAATTAAACACTGCACTGCAATGGAGTGTTTTCCCTGGCGTAAAGAGAGCTGATTAAAACGAGTTAGGTGTTAATTATGTCTGCCGGTTGGTTACATTGACGAAACTGAAACTGGCTTCCACATTGTACCAACCGTAATAATAGTGATTTTCTATACCACCACATTAATAATTGTTAATGTGGTGGAAAAAATTTTATTCTCTATCTTTGTATCGTTTTATGGACTTGATGTTCATGTTCTAGGACTTGATATCATTGCCGGACTTGATGTACGGCAGTGACATTAATAACGCAATAAAATGTATAAATGAATAAAGCTGTTTAAGAAATTTAATAATGGTTTGGCTTGAAAAATAACTAAATGCATATAATGACAATAACTATTACCTAATATAAACTTAACGAGATTTCAACTAAAACTCATCACTTAACAGAATTCAGCAATATGTTAGTTTCAGTGATAGTGATAGACTGATTAGCCTTAGCGGAAAATCTATTATTTCAATACAATCTTAACCCTAGTTCATTTGACAGTTTCATACGTCAATGTATATTCCCCAACGCCACCCCGCTGTGTTCTCAGTTTGTTATTACAGCCGAAGCTGTCAAGAGGCGACTAGTTAACAGTCTTCCAGCACAACGAACAGTTCATTTTTCCAAAAGCCATCAACGTAATGAAACTACTGAGTTTATGGCCTCATAAACACTCGAAATAATATTTGCTCGTAAAACCAATATTATCATAAAGTTTTTTATACGTTCAGAGTGTTATGGCAATACGTATAATTTCAGTTATAGAGCTCCGTTTGAAATATTGACTAAGGCCTGCATCACACTATCAAATATTGTATACAGTATCTTTATAAAACATTTGATTTGATCGATCAAATGTCAAATGTTTACTTTGAAAATCACTTTGACTGGATCATAGTAAAAAGTATTTTATGAAATATTTGAGAGTAATACGGACCTAAGACTGTTCCACACCAAACAGATTTATTTTGTCTCTCTGTGCCCTCTGTGGATCTCTGGATTTATACACTTGATGAGAGACTAGGCTTTGCTTAGATAACTAAATATAAATTATTATTATAACAGAATGGCCTTTAATAAAATTAACCCTTTTTGTGAATTTGTTCCTTGCATCGAACAAGCAGATTTTTAATATAACTGTGGTCCTTCAATGCTTGGTTTTCCGAGTGTCTGTATGTGTTTTCAACATATTTAAACAAATTTTGAGCTCCTTGAGGTATCCACTTCAAACTTAATAAAAAATTACTAAATATTAAAACCATTTATACCTGTTTCTGTAAGGAGTATGAAGTTTATATTTTGTCCCAGTTCATGATGGTAATTTTCAATTTTTATAACTTAAAACTTATACCTAAAAAACTAATACAAAAAAGGTAAAAGGTACAAGGTGACAAAAAATTCAATTTTTAATTTTCTTCCCAAAAATATAAAACCTCGAGTAGCGTTGTGCTTATTAAGTATAGGTGGTACTTTTAGGCCAGAGGTTTTGGGCTAATGAGATGCTACCAACCGAGAAAAATGATAATTGACTTATGGCTTCATATAGCTTATTAAATTTAAACAAATACCCCCGTTGCAGCAGACCTGCCCACTTAGCGTAAGTATATCAAATACTTAAATGACTTAAATAGATCATTTAGAAAAAGTCTCTAATTGAGTAAAAGCTACTGAAATCCTAAAATGAGCATACAAAAGTGTTCTCCATACGAATAACATGGTAAATGATTATGCAAGTTTGTTGACATAACAGTGTAAAATTGATAGGTTTTTGCAATAAACCAGTAGGCATAAACTAGATACAAAGTTTTATTCAGATATGTTAAAAAAATGGGCGAGATATAGAATTTTATTTATTTCCCATAAGGTTAACATTGAGGTAACGCACTGTCTCGGTGTCCATTTAATTGCCAATGAACAAGGAGCAATATTTCGAAATTCTAAATTGTTCCTAAATTTAGTAACAATGGACTGTTATTGGTATTATTGAGTGAATGAAATAGGGCGGGTGGCAAAAACTATAAACTCGTGAAATTTTCTTGTTAACAGTAGCTGAAACAACCTTAGCTGGAATGAATGAAATAATTTTGTTAAACAGTCGAAACATTGTTTACGTTTTTCAGGACCTTTTACGAGTAAATTTGTGTTTACTTTTATACATGATCATGTAGTTAATTAACGACCCAAACAAATAATAAACAATAATTTCACCAGCAGCACTCACTGACCCCATAGGAAATGCACTGGCCCGCCCTATTCGGTGATCGCAACAGTAGTGCAGTGAACTAAACAGCTGAGTCAGGGTTACGGTGAATGACGGCTCGTTACCGTCGCGTCGTTCACCCATTGGTCGATAGGGGAGGGTAAGTGCACTGGTAAACAATGATTTGGCTCAGTTGTTAATGGTGAAAACAGTATGTTTAGTGTATCCCATACGCCTATACGAACTGACACTTTTCAAAACGTTTCCTTGTATTTTAAATTAAATTAAATTGTAGCGGTTAAAAGTTCTTCATTTCCGAGCACAAACTTGTCTGTAGGAAGAATTTTTGGGAATTATTTAATATCCTGTTTATTATTACTTTTTGAATACCTCAGTATGAATATTTAGGAATAATCCTGATTTTGTTTTAAGCTAATAAAAACAGTTAATTTTTAAATCACTACTGTGATTTACATTAAAAAGGGACTAACTTGCTAGTGAACCTTTAATATAAATTATCTTACGCCTTTAATACTAAAAGCTCCTCTTTAAGCTCATCTGCGAGCGTGGGATGCGTCAATTTCTCTATGCTGTTAACGATTACCTTCATAAAGACACTTTTTCTCAGTTTAATAGGTCTTATCTAAATTGGAGAAACTTCCACCTCATACAGAGCCTCGCCCATCAACAACTCCTCTAATTTTGTTATAAGTCTATTGAACTGATCGATTTGATTTAGGTTTTGGGATTTGATGTAGGTTTTTTGTTTAGGTTTTAAGATTGGCCCGATTTTCCCCATACAAATTCAGGTTGGCACTAAGCAGTTCTGAGGTTGAGGGCCATTGTAAACCTGAATCTCCCCTTCTTGTTATACCCAGGGAGGGTTAGTACTTAATTAATGAATGTAGCACTGCAATTCATTTGTTGATGAAACGTGGCTCTTTCTGGTGGTTGCTCATTCTGGTTGGAAATGTAAGGATTAAATGTTCTTTGAACGTCAATTTTAAAATATTCCAGTGAGATAGAACGATTCGATTCAGTTCTTAAAAATATGCCAGAAATACTATACTGTTGTATTATTATTGTTAAAATACTGTAGTATTAGTAAATATTTATATTAATTTAAATTATTTTTCGCTTATTTATTAAAGTATGAGAACATAATTAAATCAGTTAAATATTGCCTCATCTTTGAAAATATTTTTTATGTTCGAATAATCCATCGGTTTGAATCCTATTACTCAGTTCAATTGTGGGTTGGTAGTGCAAAGAACTACTTACACTCCCTCGCATTGCCAACCTCTTAAAATAAGTGGTCGCAAAAATACTACTATTGCATGTTACCTCAAATAATTTAGTCTATTTAACATCCTTGGTTGTGCCTATGTGAAAATACACTTGGAGCAGGTTTCCTAACACAGTTGAAAATAATCACAAAAATCCGAAAAAATATTTTCCTCCACCTACTATCTATAGTCGTCTTTTAGTCCCTGGAATAGAATACTAAAGTACTAGTTTATACTCCATGGGATTTACTCTCTTACTTTTAGTCCCACGGGACTAAAAGTAATCTCATAAGAAATACATGGGAATAAATCCGGCAACGCCGCGGTGGACAGTGAGAAAATATGGCAACACTGTCGATTTTAATTTGTTTCTCTATGTTGAAGAGAGTGTCACAGATCCGAGCGTCCGTTTCCGTTGCCTACAGGACAGCGTATCCATTTTGAGTTTGCTGTAGTTTAGGCTATATTCCTGCATATTTGTGAACCTAAGTATTTTTAAGAAAGGCCTAGAGTATTTTTAAAGAATAATGTGAATAAAATGGTTAAAATTAAAGCCTAAGTACCTTGCATTATTCATTTATATAGGCTATGTGATTGTAATGCAGTTTGTTGAAGCAAAGGATCATCTGAAGGTAAAGTTACTGTGTTATACCTAGTTATTGTTAATGGTGTAGGTGGAGGAAAAATGTTGTGTGCATCACGGGACTAAAGTACTTTTTCTCCCTCGGGAAATTGTCGCCCTCGGCTCCGCCGTCGGGCGACAACAGTTTCCCTCAGGGAGAAAAAGTTACACTTTAGTCCCTAGATGCACAAATAACTATTGAGCTGTACTATAACATCAATATTTTAGATGACTATTAAAACATATAGGTAATTTAATTGGGATAGCGTGATCCTTTTTTAATTATTAAAGGAAGGCTTCATTAGTTTTCAATTACAATCATTAGTTTTTAATTACTTGAAGAAATTAATATTAAAATAAAAAACCAAATGATTACTTTCTACATTATTTCTTTTAAAAGCTATTTTGAAACAAAAATTATACATAAGTTTTCTTTTATTTTTAACTAAAAGAGGAAAAGATTATAAAAGCAAGGAAAAATGGAAGGCAAATGTTTAAGTGAGAGGTCATAAAGAATAAACAGCCTCATTAGAGAATATGAAAGGAAGAATCTCCTGTAAAACTGGGCAGCAATCCTGTCTCTAGTCTTGACACCTGTTGTTGATAAAAATACGCCTACCCTAAACCTTTCAGTTTTTCAATACAGTATAATAAGAAACTGGCTTTTAACCATTTTAGATTAACCATATTGCAGACTTAATAATTCAAAAACGTATCAATATCAATTATTGGTTTTCATTCTCTATTTAATATATCAGAAGTTTTTCATTTTGAAAGCTAAAGTTAATTGTTTTATATTACATTGGAACAAAAGGTGAAGATATTGTCACCCTGACGTCAGAATTTATACATTGAACATTATCGTTGCGATATTGAGAAGAGAAGACGCTCGAATCTAGTCGAGTGTCACTTTTATTGATTCCCCAGAGACATTATTGTTCCTCACTCGGAATTGGCTGCATGTGAAATTTGTTATTATTTCCGGAAACCCCAGAGGAGATTGGTAATGTTTATTTTAAGGGTTGTGGTAAGAGCTTCAAGAAGGTATCGAATTAATCTTTTCATAAACGCAATGTAACTTTTCACAGACCACTAAAAAGAAAGAAAATAAACGTTCCTAAATTAATTACCTTTATAAATTGTTTTCACTAAATATATTTTATATTTATTTGTAAATTGAAGTGAGGTTGCGTCATCACAGTGAGAATATCAGTGGGAGTTGGGCGTCGTTACAGCAATAAAGTTTTAGTATAACCATTGAATAATGGTTTATACGAGGTACAGTCAAAAAGTTCCCGGAATGAATTGTTGTAGACTTTTAGCGCGATCGCCAGCGGGAAATTCGCCTTGCAGTAGTTGGTACGACTCCTGGGGAGGGCATATCGGTAATGTGGGTATAGCTGACTTGCCGTAGTGCAGCATTGGAAAGCGCTTTTTGTGTACCTGCAAGTCCAAAATGTCGAATTTGTTTGTTAAGCGAACAAATTCGATGCATGTTCAAATGATCATGAAGGATGGTGTGAACACTTCCATGTGATAAATTTACCTGAAATGCAATTTCATCGATCGTTAATTTCCGAATTTCACGCACAACTTGTCGTACTCGCTCAATGTTTTCGTTATAAACTGATGTTAGAAGGTCTTCCACTACGAGGGTCATCCTCAATGCTTTAACGGTCTTCACGGAACCGTTTGTGACACTCATAAACTTGACTTTTCGTCATCGCCTCTTCTACATTAGCTTGAATTAACAACTCAAGAGTCTCATTATGTGATTTTAAGTTAAATACAGAACTTAATGTTCGCGCGCTGGTTATGAAATACCATTTTTCAAAATTCGACAATGTAGACTTGCAGGAAGACGAGAAGGGCTTTCCAGTGCTGCACTACGGAAAGTTAGCTATACCCCCACTACCGATATGCCCTCCCCAGGAGTCGTACCAACTAATGCAAGTCGAATTTTCTTCTGGCGATCGCGCTAAATGTCTGCAAAAATTCATTCCGGGAACTTTTTGACTATACCTCGTATTTTGAAATCTTTGGTTGAGTTTCAATTTCAATTCATTTCAATTCATTTATTCTCAAAAAAAAATTTTACAATTATGGCCCTGTAAGTCAAAAATTGACTTATCAACAGGGACCTATTAACTAGAAAAAAATTAATACATATAATAATAAATATTCCAAGTTTGTACTCCATGTATGGCACAGTCTGGGCATTAAACCATAAAAAAAAACATACAATGTTCTGGAAAGAATTAACAACCACAATTTTAATTATTATGTGTATGAAGAGCAGCCCCTGATGGTGGGATATTTGTCTTTCCGTCTAGGTTATGGTAACCCTGCAACTACAAAGTTATTGAAACTTCAACTACATGACGTGACATGACATTGACAAAAAGATGAAAAGGAGAAAGTTATGTGGAAATCTAATCAATGAAAAATTCTCAGTTTAGACTTTCTTTTTTCAATATAACAGTTCAGAGCAAATAAATATTATTTAATTCATCCCAAATATCCCTGTGTCAGTAACAGCAGGTGTATGTACTAACCATGAATGTGATAACAAAACTACTAACCAGTTTTCTGTGGGTCTATTGAGTTTCTAACTTTCATGTGAAAATGTGCTATTTATGTTTTCCTAAAACTTATGTGGATGTCTTCACAGGTATTTGTTTTTAACAATAACGCATATTTACCAGTTTTCTTGTCATATGTTTGTAGGCTAGGCCTCCCATTTCTGTATTGGCTAATCTCTAAGCCAGCTGATAGGCCTACTTATCAGATCACAGAACTGCCTCTAAAAAGACAAAAAAGGCCTAGGCTATAAGATAGTTACGATTGTTAAAGTAACACTATATACTACTTAAATTTAACAGTCATAAATCAATTCAGACCTATATCGGTAGAATTAGGCTTAACTGTTTGTTTTACATGGGGATATATAACATTATGGGCCTACTACCTAATAAGTCCAAAGTCTGCATAACTGTACAGCCTAACAGCCTACAATCCATCTTATCCTACATAACTGCAAAAAACAAACTTGTAACTACATATTTTTACTCAACAGGTCATAAGCCTACCGAAAACAAACTTAACACGCCAAGTAATAAGTTATATCTTAAGCCTATAAAAACTCTGCAAAACTTAACAAGTGACAAAGGTAAGCCTATTTAAACTACACAAACTCAACAAACCTATTAAATCTGTCCTAAACCTACATAAAATATGAAAAACTTAACAAGTGACTAGATTACTCGAAGAGGCCCAAGCCAACATAAACAAAACAAACTTAACCAGCCTATTAAATCTGTCCTCAACTTACATAACTATAAAATATATATATATAAAAAAGTAGCGTCTAATCAAAAACACTATAGCCTATCAGTCAAAAGAGAAAAACTTGACCAATATGTTAAACTTACATTAGGCCTAGTCCTACATTCTAAATTGGTTTTGGACCTATCAATATTATGAGGAGATTTTACAGTAACTATGTGCTTTCACCGTATTGAGTTTATGAACCAATCATACACCAGTTTCTTAAATTTAAAAAAATTCTCTTCAAGGAGAATGTTTTCAGGGAGCAAATTATAGAGAGTAGGAACGACAAATGACAGTAGCCTCTCTCCAAAAACTGATTTAGGTGTTTCAACTTTAAACCTCTCTTGCACCCTAAGGTTTCTATGTATATACTTTATATTCTTGAGTTTATACTGTTCGCTTTGTTTATGCTCTATAATAACATTGTACTTGTAAAAGTCTTTTGGTGTCAGGGTTTTTGCTATCAAAATTAATATGAATGAACTCACATCCGAAACCCTCGATGATTCTTCATTATAATGAAGTACAACGTTGAAAAATTTATAAATAAATACAACCAGGCATAAATCTGATTTTTTTATCATTTTTGTTTATCAGTACCTCAAATTTGAATGATTAGAAATGGTACTTTGAAAATAAAGATGAAATGCATCACAATGTGTAAAGATGCCTTTGAGACTGCGGAACGTCACATACAGCGACCTCAGGGGGCGACCTCCCTGGGACAGAACCATCCCACAACAGCGGGAGATCTGCTTCAATTTCGGATCCCGCACACAATCTCATCACTTTATCATCCTCCATCATTCCCTTACATTTTCGTTCAACCGTATAAGTAGTCGTACATGAGGTTCTGCTGTATATTTAGAAATATTCAGTGTTATAGTGACAACATGATGGTGTAGCTAATCCCTTCTACTGTGCCAGTTACTACTTTGGGCTCCGGTAATAGGATCCAGTTACTAGGGGCCTTCAGCGTTTACAATGCATTGATTTAAGGATTACAAAATAACTATTAAAATTCTCAATGACGAACTCTTTGAAAACAGCAAACCAGGGTTTAAAGAGAGCAATCTTTGTTTTAGTTTATTTGTTTGCTACACTTATCAAAAATTACAGATGAAACCTCTCAAATCCACTTGGTTATTTTTCCTTAACGGTGCACCATTTTTTGTTAATTAGAACGATGTAGCCCAAAAACAGAAATTGTAACACCACTCTAAATTATATGAACTTCGAAAAACATTAATGTTAATTTAAACTGGAATCATGATGCAACGTGTTATATTCATCAGCTTTCTTTAATTTATCTTTAGGTATATCATAGAATAATTTTGCTTTATAGAGCATGCTAAATAAAGCGCTAGTCATTAAACATAAAATAAAACTTCTTTGATCTAAAATGGTTTTCAATTTCCTTTGTGGGTAGGAGTTGGTAAGAATTAATTTTATCTTGTAAGCGTTTTATTTTATGTGTTTTGCTTGTACCACAAGTTACTATATAAATACTATTAATAAATCATTGGTTGCTTGTACCACAATCAATTGATATGGAGGTATAAAAGTCATCACGCTTCATAACTAAAATTTACATTTAACGCTGGCTCACTTTATACGTCCTAACCTAAAAGTAGTAACTAGAAGTTGCTCATATTGCAGTAACTATAAAACTGTTACAAAATATACTAGCACCATCTCTATAATATCTGAGACCAAACGAAGTTGTTCCTGCGTAATTAACACATATATGAATGAAAGGTGAGTGTAGAACGGATGATTCGGTGATATACGGTAGCCATAACATGAAGATACGATAACCTCTTAAAGATTTGACAAACATTAAATATAAGCCCCAGTTGAACTTTATCGGGTCGGCATCACGGGAGGCAAGAGCGCTCAAATCAAGTGTCGCTTTTATTGATTCACATTGAGGCTCTGCTCGTATACTCCTTTCATGGATTCATAAAGGTTTTTATTTTCATACAAAAAACATAATGTTATAATGGTTTGTACCATTGCCACCAATTTATTTAAATTGTTTCCTTAGTAACTTTAATAAATAATAAAATAAATTTAAATTTCTGTTATTCAAATACCAAGAGAGTAGTCATTAAACACGGCACCGAGAATTAAGAACAAATCCATATGTTTCCTTACTTCGAAATGGCTCCTGCACTCCATGTGTTAATTATTTGCTTGGTAGCCATAACCTGCTTTGTATGTTGCTCTTGTATATGTTTTCGTAGGACCGAAACACCTAATCAAGGGAGGAACAGTCAAGTTTGCTGAAATAATTACAATTATGTTTCTTCTAATAACAGCAAAATCTTTCCTTAAATAAAATGTAAATCTATCGACTTATTTTACCTATTATTATTTACTTCTTGGAGTTAGAATATTTACGATTAGATTTTATCAGTATTTTCTTAAGAAAACATTGACAACTTTTCTCGTGCACTTGTCAAATGGTCTTTGTGTGACGTGTAAAATTTCTTTATTCTATCTGATATTTTTACTGAAGATGTCCAATATGCCTGATACTTGTTGTCAAGCTGAAGAGCAAATACGAGTACAATTTGTATTTTTTTACGCCAGTATAATATTGCTTGCTTAGGTCTCATTAATTTTCGATAGCCACAAAAGTTATTAATGATACTAAATAATTTGTTTTTTTTAAGCTGAAGTGGTGGCCGAATTCTGCCGAGTTCTTGGCATCTGGGGACCTCAAATCAAAAAGTTATGACAGTCTCGGGCTTAGGTCGTACCATGAGACCTACGGTAACAGCTTCTTCCCTATAGGGCAAATTCGCTTACATAATACAGCCCAATGACAATTCAGATTTAACATTCCTTCTCGTCAAAACAGATGTTGGACGACCAGCGTTGCCGTGGCAACCAACCGGTCGATACCGTGATAGTGTGATAGTGGCTGAGTCGACCTCGCCGCGCCGAACCGGCAATACAGCTGGATATCTCTACGAATGACTTTGGATTAGTACTTAAGAAAACTTAGTTAACAGGAATCCAACCTACTAAATAGAAGTGTCAGAGTTTTGTATTAAAGTAAGGAGGGTTTTAAAAGCGAAAATTCAAAAAACAGGAACAGCAGGTTATACTCCAACAGTTAAGGTTATAATCTAAAAAAAGTTTTTATGTAATTACTAACATCGGGAATTTCGATACGGTATGACCTTTAGAATAGGGGTGAGGGCTACATGCAGTCAGTGTCAGTGCCTTGCATGTGTTTTTTAAGGCAGTCGATGAGAAACGTTTTCAGAAATTTCAACTCTTAATTTTAACTTTAATTTTAAATACTGAGTGAAGTACACGCGGACACTGGTCCTATTTTGCCAGACGACCATTATTTATTTTATGTACGAAAGCCGACCGATCGTATAAAATGTTTGAAAATCGGCAGGCAACAAATAGTCTTCTATTACGAATACGATGAACATATGTCTATAATAATTATTCCATAGCAACATTAAAATGTACCAGGAGCTGGGAGGTCAAATATTACGTCTTAAGGTCCACATGTAAAAGCTCTACCATTTTGAAGAAGCCTCCTGGGGTGTATCAAAGATGTTTGTTCGTTTTTGTTAAATCCCCCACATTGAGGGCTCAAAACCCCATTTTTGACACCCCCCAGGATGCCTCTTCAAAACGACATAGCTTTTACATGTGCACCTTATGACGTAAGTTTCGACCTACCAGCTCCAAGTCCAAAATAGGAACCTTTAAATCTGTCGACTAATGCTTTATCCTTTAATTTAATTAATCATGTTGGGATTCTTTGACACGCTATCAACCTGTTGTTCAGTTTCTTTCACAATTGATAAGACGACACTCAATAATACAAAAACCTTGATAACAAGTGCAATTTGTGTGCCTCTTGAAATTGTCATACATTCATTCATTCATTCATTTATTTATTTCATTTAAATACAATTTTCGGTTACACAGCAGTTATAAATATTAATCTCTCTAGCTTTAAAGCTGACTGAGAGATCAGCTAATCACATAAGTTATAACAAGTGCTTCGATAAAATATATATTTATAACAAATTGACTTATGAAAACTAATATAACAATCAAAACAATAATGCAGGGGTTTTAGTTCGCAATGTGACTATTTACATCACTGCGATGAAGAATAACTTAAACGTCAACTGGAAACGACAATTCTTAACCTGATAGGAAAAGTGAAAGCTGCTTGGCCCGGCACCACTGCACATTTACAGACCCAGATCTGATTTTAAATGATTATTTTATTCACAATAAAACAAATTCATTTGATTTCCGTTACCAAGTCCATTACCTTTCATGATAACATGCCTCTGTTGTGGTGATTTGTGTTTATTTAGAATATGTCAGCCTAATATTGTATATGCCTAACACTTATTGTAACACTAACATGAACCTCAATAAGAAGACTCCTTTGATAAGAAGACTGTTTTCTGAACCCTGGAGAATCTACTTTTCAACAGTCTACAATATAACAAAATATATAAAGTTGTCAACAATCCTACAGCAATGTTTAACGGTTACTATTTCCAAAAAAGTACGTGTAAATTCAACGTACATTAGTAGAATTTCTTACATTAAAACTTAACATCAATACTATTTTGGGAACTAAATTAATTTCGTAGAATATGTGTGTAAGTTAGAAGAAAATGTTTGGCTTGATCAAATCAATCTTGTCAGGATTTTTTCAACCTTATTTAAGATTTATTTACCAAGTAAGACAGCGGGGAAACTTCGACATTCATTTTTAATTGGGTCTCAAACTAAGTTTCAGCCGGGGAAGAATTTAATTTGCCCAGATTCACTGAACCCAACTTATTGGATGTCTGACGGCCTGACAATAAGTTTTTGTATAAATACTGAGTCAATATTTTTCTGGTGTTACACGAAGTCTAGATATTTAGAATAAAAGCATGGTAGAGACAAATCGATTGATATACTCTAAAAAAAAATTAAAACTTCAAGACGAATTTCAAAGGAAATGAAAGTAGTATACACGATATTTTCTTTAAACAATCTTTTTCTATAATCTGTAATCTATATATGATATTATAGGTGTGAAAGTTTGGGAGTTTGTTTGTAATATTATGTAAGTAATCTGTAATAACTTTTCCATTTGATAAGCTAATTGCCAGCTGCTTGAGTTTAACAAATCTAAGAAGAATTGAAGATTGATTTACAAATATATTAAGAATATTTTAAATTTACATATAAACACTGTAATTAGAATCTTGTAATTAAAATATCCTACTATCATTTTGAACGCGGGTGAAGTCACGGGTTGCGTCTATTTAGCTCCAAATACGAAAGAACCGACCATTAAAAATATTCCTATATTTCTGAATCAGGTGGAGGGCATTTTATTTGTTTTTCGAAAAACACAAAGTGAAAATTCTAAATGATCATCCACAATCATTGTTTTATTGAATGTTATATTCAGAAGTAACTCAGTCTTTTGTGTTGATATGACGGATGAAAGCGGCAGCAAATAATAATCGCTTCAGCCGACGACCTGTCCTGTGTTGGAGCCGAGCCAACGGCAGCAACAGGTCCTAATGCCACATCATCACTCCTTTGCAACTCACGATTTTATTATCAAACAATTATTCTACAAAGTATTTTAGTTATTCTTTTGCAACGATAAGTTTTAAAATAACATTTACAATCTCGATTAGTAAAAGGCTATATATTGCAAAGGTTTTAAGGATAAAAACCTTAGAAAAATCTTTATTTTGAATAAAGCATTTTGATTTGCTCGTAAACAAAACCTTGGAACTTTAATGGTTTATTAATTACTAGTGGTCATATGCTGTTCCCCAGCTTTTGCGTTTTTCTCGTGTTCTGAAACGTGTCCCGTGTGGGCTGTTTCAATTGTATACTTAACATCAAATATTTTATCGGATATTTTTTATTTTACTATTTCAAAAATTTTATTACACATAAACCCTGTCCGAAACGCGTTTCAAACGTTCTAATGAGAAATTAGGTAATTGCACCATCATCAGATGATGAAATACCCCAAGGAAAATTTATGAGTTATTGAATTCGATAAATAAGTGAAAATTTAAAATATAATCATCAGTATTTACTGATGTAATATTATTTTCATTAGTCGACTAAATTTCCCTTCTAATTGAATAGGAAATGCTGATTTAGCAAACTGGTAGTCAACTTTACTTCGAAATTGCTGGAACTAGAAGTAAGAAGTATTAAAACAAAAAGAGTAGAAGTAGATAACCATTGCCATGGTTGAAAAATAATAGCGTTCAAATTTTCGATTTTCATCTCAAATAACTACTTGTAAGTCGACAGTGAAGAACAGTTAGTACACATTTGTTACTCGGGTATGCCTATCTAGATCCCAAATAGGTTACTGTGTCGATATCAGGGCCTTACGACCCTGATATCGACATGCTACAAATAAGACATAAATTCAACCTAACATAATTTTGCTCATCTGCAAATGAAATAAAAAAATTGCAACAATCTTTGTGAACAATTGTACTTCGACTACTGAAGCTTTGTAGATTTTGTCTTTAGTTAAAAAGGCTAGCCTAACAATTTTTTAAATTACAGTTTAACCTCGATATTTTCCCCCATAAGTGGCAGCTAGATAGAGGAAGCCAGGAATGGGATGAGTTGTAGAGCCAGGAGCAGCAAACCACCGAAGACAATGTAACTCTTGGGGTAAGGTTGATTGTCATTCCATTAAACCTGACTTCCGCCAAGAGTTCTCCCTGGTCACTACATCAATCCCTTTCCAATTAAAGTACTAGGAGTTCATCTCAATATACAAAAATAGTCAATTCAATTATAAACATTGAAAAGTTCGTATATTCACCAATGGCGATAGAAGTGCTTATGGTTTCATTTAAGATCAATTTTGCCACGTGAATATGTGCATAAGATTGTCCTTTTTTAAATAGGTCTTTTGGCGTAGGATTCATTTAATTTAAATTATGATGAATATCGTTTGTATAAAATGTCAATTTTGTTAGTAGTTGCATATGGGCTGCGTTACCATTTTGATAATAGTATTAAAAAAGCTGTTTATTAAATGGCTTAGCATTTATATACTTAAAACAAAACACGAAAAACTTGTAAATAATAATTGGTCATTTTATTCAACTGTAGGAAAACATGTATCACTTTATAAAAGAATTTATCAATTAATATATGACAACAAATTTGCCCTCATAACATATCATTGCTGGTTAATTTCAAAAGTATGTAATATTGACGCAAATATGTTAATAATTTTACTAACCGTTAACAGTATTTTATTTTATACAGAGCTTAAACTTAAATTTATCTTGTTTGTACATCACGTCTTTACACATATGTCGTGTCTCTAGGAACATACGGGACCTAGAAGCTGGCTCAAAACAGAGAGGTGCATCGTTGGAGGCGCTTTGTTGCGGAGGCTAGAAAACTACTTCGGTTTCAGTTTCAGTGACCGCAGCGGTGGGTAAGTATTAGTGTTAATATTTACAAAATCTTAGAGACCGTAGGAATAAACCTCTTCCTTCTACCATTACTACGTGGTCATAGTTTATTAAAAACAAAGTTTCAGAAACTCTGATTATTAAAAAAGAATATGCAAATCTTTGGAGACTGATTACAGATAAATTTATTTACAAATATAATAAATCAAACCTATTTTTACACTTTTATGTAATTACATCATAACTCACATTGTACATCAAAAGTACAAAAAATAGCCTTGAACAACCTAGGCCAATTATTAATCCAATTACTGCATTAGTTTCCCCTTCCGCTAATTACCTAAAATCCCAATACTTTGTCTGCCATATTTTCACCTTTTTGATTACAAAATAAGGTCTTTCAACAGAATTCCAGGAGTTAGGTGACATTTGTAAACATATCTTGGATAAAACTTATTAAGATATTTATTCAAGGTTTTAAATCCTCTGCTTTACCTGAAATCTAAGCTGCGAGTCTTCTATTAACGTCAGTTCTCCTCCATGCATCTCTCTCCTAAAAACAAAAAATAATTACAGCTTTCCACAAGTTGAACTTCGTACTAGTTCCATTTAAATTAATATATTGTTTAGACATATTATACAACCAGAACACTAAGTTATTTATTTGATAGTTTAAAAAAGTGTTAAAAGAATGTAAACAATACACAGTGAGACCAAAACCTAATAATGTTTATTTATTGTTTACTTAATTAATACTTATATGGAAATAACACCTGTCAAAGAGGAAAATATATTAATATATATACTTGATTGGGGCCAATTATATAAACAAAAATGTCTAAAAATTAATTAGCCTACTTTATGCCAGATATTGTAAAAAAGTAAAAATTAGAACTGAAATAATTACCCAAATACTAAAACTAAATTACAAAAATGTTGCTAAACTGCTAAGGATTACTCAAACCTCTAAGGAATTAAAGAATGATAAATCAGGAGTCTCTTTGTGCAAATGATTATTTAGTTTATTTTTTTTAACTTTATATGTGAAATACGTATAAATTTATTTGACTTTAAATTCTTTGAGCAGATTTTATATTTTAAGGGACGGAGTTATTTTACATACATACATACATGATACATGATGTCTCCGTCCGTGGTCCTTTGCCACAAGGAATTGGACAGGTCAAAAGGTTCAAGCAAAGAATAACTTAGCCTAGCTTAATATTTAACCTTGTTACCATTAAGGTAACTGTCAATGTCGTAAAAACGGAACACAATGTCGTCGGAAACGGTATGTTTTATATACGGAAACTATTATGTTGCTAAGCCGATAGTAAGTTAGTAAATTTTGAGAAAAGAGAAATACATATTGAATATCACCTTCTGTCACTCAAGTAATAACGAATCTAGGACAACTCGGCGTCTTTCATCGCATTTAAAATTGTTCAAATTGATTCGAATGACATTTCAATCGAAACGCACAGGAAATTTTCTATCATCAATCAGAGCTGCACAATTAATTTACTCTAATTTACGTTTCAAGTTTTAAGAAATATACAATGGATACTTAGTTTTTTTTATTATTAGTATAAACAATTTGACAGATTTAATTTTTTAACTTTGCTAAATTGACTTTAACAAATTGTTTTTACAGAGTTTATTTAGTAAAACTGTTTTAAGCTTTGGAGACACTGAAACATCTAGAAACTCTCTTGAGCCAATGGAAGTGTTGTTTGAAAACAAAATGCGATTAAACTAATGGAAATGTCGAAACGTGATTAAACCTTTTTTTCATTTTACTAAAAAGCTGAGTACAATATAGCTATTTTTTCGTCATGAGTACAAAATAGCTTTATTTATTTTATATGATGTTGGAATTAGGTCGACTTCAGTGATCATAATACATTGATCGGAGTATATACGTAACCCCCTAACCTCCTAAACTACCTTTTGTTAACCCTATGGCATCCCTTTTGGGTTTCCCAAAAAGGATGTCGACTGTACATAGGTTTAGGTCAACCTGATGTACACACCATTTCAAAGTAATCGCGAAGCTTTCAAATCACAAACTGCTTTTCACAAGGACGAATACAACGCCAAGAAAGGCAATTTAAAGTTTGTCAAATGTTGCATCTATGGAAACTTTGATTGGCTACCATTTTTATTAGTTTACCGTATGTTTTTCGTATGTTGATATGTTTAACCACATATCGACCCATGCTTACTTCAAAGATTATCGACTGACTCCTCCTTGGCCTCCCACATAAAATGAAAGTAAAGATTAGGCAAGAGGTTCAATTAAATTCTGAAATTCTGTATTTTCATTTCGCACCAAGGGCCGAAAATGAGGTTTTACGGGCTCGAAATCGTGTTTCAAATTCGAGACGAAGTCGAGAATTTGAAACGGTCGAGAGCTACAAATCCTTTCGGCTGAGGTGCGGACGCTAGTTTTCACCACACTACACAATGAAATTCACCCTGTACAACATAACAAGTGATTATTTATTTGTCACTCTTGAAAACAAAACTTTGTGGTTATGAGGGACAATACCACTTTTTTGTCATGGTTATTAAGCAAACACAGCTGTGAAAATCAAATGATCGCAACTAGCCTGACGTTGGAACCTACTAAATACCGTATAATTATGTGATGTTCACATGTTCAAGCTAATAAATTATCAGCTGACTTTCGGTCCTGGGGCCGAAAACGTTCAACCCTCTGCCGGAAAAGAGAAGGTTTCGGCCGCCATACAACATTGGTAAACATTTGATTACGTCGTAGTGTTGTGAACAAGTAGTGTTTTACTTTTAAATTGGATGTGACAAGTTTGGATGAGTTCACTTATATAAAGTTATTCCGTTTCCAGACTTTTAAGCACCCCTGTATAGTATGATAAGTAAATAATCGAATTGCCCGGTTGATAATAAAATCGTATACTCTCTTAAACTAGATTAAATACTATCTCTGTAAGTCATTTTACTGAATTCATAAATCTAAAGGCAATTCTCTTGTATAGGCTCTTTGAGTCTTTCCTTTGCTGAGCTGTGGTGATAAAGGTTTCTATTCTGGTGGTTATTACCGTCCTTAATAAAAGTGTAAATTTTAAGCCCAGCTGGTTCTGTATTTAATTTTTTGCTTTTACCTGAAACAACGGACAGAAACCTCCACAACTTATAATATTAGAGGATAGATCATGTAAACTGAAAACTGCATTGAAACATTTTACCCAGAAGAATATTTTTAAAATAATATTTTTCAAAAATTACAACTTAGATTTTATAGTAATTATTGGTAGCGTACTCGGCCCCGGTTCTGAGGCGGCAGCGTCGCAGGATCGAGTCCTGATGATGTCGCATACTTTTAGCAGTACTGTTCATCCTTGTACTGTACCGGCTCACTCCTTGCTTTGCTTGATAACTTCCACGCCATCCTCCATTTGATAAAGAGGTCGCCACCCTCTTTTTAAAAACAAAAACAAAACAAAAGAAAAACTCTATCGCACTCTTCTATTCTAGGATGAAACACATCATCTGTGAATGTTTTCGCATCTCAGACATTTTATTGTTTCATTCATTTGTAACATAAGGTTATCTAGACGGATATACAGAGGTATCTACGGGTATGTTTTAGCCAATCATAATTAATTGCAAAACAGTGTGAAAACGCAATGATTATGATGATGATTTATCTGGGAGGCTTAAAAAATGATTTCTGGTTGTATGGTCTACATTGTGCATCTTGTTCATGTTGTGATACATACCGTGTGATTTGTAGGCTCGTTTGCGATAAATAAACAACTGCATTGTTAAAATTATACACTGAGTCGTTTACCTTGAAACCTCTTCTTCTAAATATCCCTAAGAATGTCTAAGATTAAAAGACCACAGTATGATATACGTTTATCATCACACAGAGCTTAATCCTCGTTTAAACGTTTGGACAGTTGTCTAATTATTATATTTTACGAGCATCTATCGCTATAGACGAAATAAGCACAGATTTCCCCCTAACAATGTATGTCCATCATGAAATAATCCAATAAAGGATAATACTAGAATATAGTATGCTTTTGCATATACATAATACTGTCTGCAAAGTACGTTCCTGGCCTGTTGAGTAAGTTTAATATTATGGTGATTGTTTTGTTTGCTCTCCCCCAAAACTCATCATAATCTTCAACTCTTCGCTTTTTGTTATCTTTTCCCAAGGGAAGGGATAACAAGAATGATTTACAGCTCTCAACAGAAATCTGATGGGTATTCTATAAATTAATGCTGAGCGCCAGTCCGCAAAAACGCTAAATTGTTCTAGACGCACGTGAGTTAATAAAGAAAGAAGTTTAAAACGTGCGTTTTTAGAGCTGACAGCTTTGTAAATTGTGTTGTTTTATTTTTATAACACTGTTTTGAATTCCAGTTGGTGTTCCATTTTGCTGATTCTTGGTCTGGATGTATTTCTGTTTTCTGTTTCAGATCTCAACAAAGTAAAATGATCCCGCATTGTGTCACACAAGAAATTAAAATATAATTTATATAATTAACGTTCTAAAAGAATTATGAAAGGAAAATTAGTGCTTTCAATATAATTTAAAGTAGAGATTTAAATAGCATATTTTAAAATTTAAAAAATTTGCTTTTACCAAAATTAGTATACTTAAATGAGCTGTTGTACCCGTTTTCGAACGGCTGGAAAACGACCTGAAATTAACAATAAATCCTATGCAAAACAAATAAAAACCATAATACAAAACATGTCCTACCTAAAAAGCCTAAGTGGCAATCCCCGGGAGGGGGTTTTAAGGAAGTGAATAAGCCAGTGTAATGCATTGGTTCAAGATCTACCTTTTTTCGAAATTTAAGAACGGTCGGTTTGGGTTGATAATAATAAATAGCGTAATTTATGGATGGATTGAAAATATGAATTTGCAATTTATGAATTTTTGGATTGAACAATTACACTGGAACATGAAACTCAACATTAAAATGTGTTGATTTTGTTAAATGTATCATATCTAAGGAGACCAGATTTTGGATCAGCCAAAACGGGACGCCGACCCCCGAGGGATGTGGGGGGTATGGAATATCCCCCACAAAGAGAGTGGGGTCTGAGGTACCCCCTCGGAAAATTTTGAATCATTAGAAGCATTTTGGTGGATTTTTAGACACTTTCAGATTGAAAATTTGTGCTAGACTCTAGTTCATTTTTATCATTAATTTCAAGTTACTAGGAAACTACAAAAGAACCGAAAACAATTATTTACGAGTATTTTACATTAAAACGCATTTTCATACCTCCCACAAAGAGAGGAGGGTGCGGGGTCCTCCCTCGGAAATTTTTGTAACATTAGGAGCTTTCTCGTGGGTTTTTAGACACTTTCAGATTGAAAATATGTGCTACACTCTAGATCACCTTAACCATAAATTTTAAGTTTCTTGGCATCTACAAAAGGACCGGAAAAATTTATTTTTTTTTACATTAAAACGTATTTTAAAAGTATTTTTCTTACCGGTAACGCCAAAACGGGACAAATGGACGTCCCGAGAGAGTTCGTCGGGACAAAGGGACACGTTGCTAAAAAACGGGACTGTCCCGTTCAAAACGGGACGTCTGGTCACCTTAATTTCTTATCATAACTTATTACCGTTTACTTATTACCATTTATTTACCTTTTTTTCAATGAACTTTTTTCAATACCTAAAAAGGAGCTATTTTATGTACTAAAACCAGCGAGCACAGAAGAAGATCAGTCGAATATTTTTTTGTTTGTTAAGGTATTATCCAGCCCACGGCTAATATAATTTTAAAGTTAATTTTATCAATAGCTGAAATATATAATATATGTTTTTAGTTTGTTCCAACAATTCATAAATTGGTCTTCCAAGGAATGTTGACTATTTATAAAAATCGACTAATAAGAGTAATTAATTCGACTAACCCTTGATAATCTTATTCCCCTCTTCATCGTTACTATCATTGAGTATAATATTATAGGATATTCTAATTGTGATGCAACCCTGCTCAAAACTAAGAATTCCCAATAAATTGAAGAAAACACATGAAAAAAATCACACAAAAACTATGAAAATAATAAATACCCGGGACTTGGTTATTTATGTAGATCATGCTAAGAAGTGAAATGTTCCTTGAAACCGCATAAAAACTTTAAATTAACCTTTTGTCTTTATTTTAACATCCTTACAGCATTGCTAAAAGTCAATTCAATCTCCTCTAAATTCAATAAAAGTCATAAATACCCACTTCTTGGGTATTTACCCGAGATAGGGTAAACTGAGGTAAAATAACCGTAAAATCAATTGTATATTTACCCACAGAGAAAAAGAAGATATCTCTTGTCTCTGTGATTTACCTACCCGCAGGGTATTTACCCGGCCCACATCCTTACTTTACCATATGATTTTGCAAGGCAGTTGTTCCACTCGTTTAATTTAGTTAAGATGTACTTGGGATGGATTTAGCCCAAGAGCTTTGCCTTTGAAAGACCAAGTGGTTGGCTACTATCATAGCCACCTGTATTAACAAGGCCGCGGCACTAGTAAATGGTAATACCACACCGATATAACCTAAATTAATTCTCTGATGGCGTCTTCTGCTGCTTGATTAAAATCAACTGCTCTGATGATAGTTTTTTTGTTAAAAACCAATGCAAGCGACGTTGGAAGACCGTGGTCCGCGATCTTATTACTGCAGGCGGCTCCCTTACTAGCCACACAAAAATTACAAAAATATTGTTTTATATGTGTTTTATATTCAGCTGGTAATATTCCTTTATACACCTGGCCCAGCAAAGTTGCAAGTTGAAATGTTAATTGTAAAGTGTTTCGATCATAAACACTGGAGCTTGCAATATAGGCTATTAAGTTGTTTTTTTAACACAGTAATATTGGGATAGCAACGGGTAAAGCAGGATCTTATCAGTAAATGGCGTCGCAGCCCAGCTGTTCTTATCAGTCGTCTGGGCCTGAACCGTCGTCTGCTTTGTCTGTCGTCTACCTTCTTCATACCCACTTTATACCGATTTGAATGAAAAATGACTTACTTATTGAAGATAATGTCAGTATGTTCGGGTTATTTGAATTAGAACTTATTTGTTTTTGGCTCGTTATTTCTCATAAAGAAATAATATATGGAAAGTTTAAAAAACATTCCAAAGAAGTAGAACTGAACATGTAATGAATAGTCCCTAATGATTGTTAATAATGGTTTAAACAGAAATTCGACATATTAATTTTTATTTTTGAATTCATTTAATTATTCTCTTACTCACCTACTATCATTTTTATGGAAAAATCACAATGTTTACGATTTTCAATTTTTATGTGCTTTTTCTTAGTAATTAAGGCAGTTGTAATATTTAAATTTAAAGTTAAACCAAATGATTATTTTTATAATTTTATTTTGTGGGGTTTTTGCTACACTAGCATCATCAGACACAAACACAATCGAAGGGTTATATTTTTAAAACTATACCCCAACTTATCATCAGTTAAATATGAAAATTGTTAAATGCATTTGGATAAAAATAAAAATAAATTAGATGTGTATTCTACAATCTCACAGGTTTTACTCATAACTTCGTGAATCTTGAGTTAAATTATGATAAATTTGTAATTGTTTGTTATAAAATTCGCCAGGACGTAAATAATATTAATTCCCTCTTAAACCCCTAACATACTCATTTCTTCTGTTAACTTTAATTCCATATTTGATAACTTTCGTTTACCACCTTGTTACAACCTTTTAGTCCATTCAACCCTTAAATTCTCCCGTACCACCTGCAAGCCCTCCCAACACCGACTACGCTACAATGTATGCATGGGTACCTGGGCATCCCGGCGCTGGGCTCCTAGCATCCCGGTGTCTTACACACACTGAGGCCCCGCCACGACGCCGCCGCCGCCCACGCACGCGCACCCGCACACCCGCACCCGCACACCCCCCGCCCGCGCGACCACCTGATGATGCCTTATTGACCATCCACCTTAATTCCGTTCGGCAATTACTCCTGTCTGTGATTTGCCGTATTCTGATGAAGATTACAGATGTAACGGTAGAGCATAAATTGAACCATACTTGGTAAAATAATAAATATGTTATTTATTGTGTTATTTAATCTGTATGTATAGTAAGAATCTTAGGGAAATACATTCATGATGATGAATTTAGATTCGTTCGGATATTTGCCATCACTAAATGGTAAATACTACTGGTGGGTGAAAAATGTACGAAAATGTAAATAATAACTGTAGTGTGAGAGTTCGTTGAAAAAGTGTACGTGTGACGATAAGTGTACCTGTCATGAAGTGCAGTTTTACCAATTTCTGTATGTAGGTGAACTCTTAAATCTAGAAACCGTTAATCTTACACAAGATTTTTAAATAACAAAGAATAACACTACACTAATGTTCGACACAAAGACGCAGACGTGGCTGCGCATGTTAACTGGAATATTGGTGAATGATGAGCGTAAAATGATAGAAAATACATCTAATCTTAGATAGGGTTGCCGTAGGTCTTCCTTTCTCCGAACATGTTCTGTTTTGAGTCACATAAAAAGGCCTGAGCGAATTTGCAAAAATCCTGCCAAATATCCAGATTTTCTATGTAGAATTAACAACATATTTTTAATAATTATTTTCTTACTACCCAGTTTTAAGAGGAAAATTTAATTTACATTTAGATTATGAAGACTCTCTACAAACTTTTCTACTGATATATACCAGATAAGTTGCCAAGTTGTGCAGCTTTTGTGAGTCCGTGGGTAAATG
The DNA here is from genome assembly GCA_035578135.1 of Flexamia atlantica. Classification (NCBI taxonomy): domain Eukaryota; kingdom Metazoa; phylum Arthropoda; class Insecta; order Hemiptera; family Cicadellidae; genus Flexamia; species Flexamia atlantica. The sequence goes on along the minus strand of JAQJVK010000008.1, from coordinate 38,372,211 downwards.
ACGAGAGGATAACGTGTATCAGATTACGCGAATGCCTGATAAAACAATTTTCCGATCGTGGAAAAATTTTGGATGTACCGTAAATTATTATATTCAATTTATTTGTTTTATAAAACTTTTAGACATAAAGGAGCAAAGGCTCCATCCAAAACGATTTTAATTAATCGTTTCTGAAGTTAAAAACATTATAGGCTTATTCAAAATTAGTTATTCTTAAAAAAGTGTATTTTTAATTTATAAAATTGAATTTTTTGTATAAAGCTTTAAATATTATTGTTACGCAACATTAAAAAATGCATGAACACGTTACATTCTAAATAATTAACATAATTTACAGCTAAATCCAATTGATCTATTATTTGCTGATTTATTTTCTTTGTACGTACCTCTCAGCATATGTCTATAACCGTAAAATATCACCAGTTTTCGTTATGTGTTCATCACCTACGAAAAGTCATAATTACATTGTTTACTACGGAAAATAATTATATTATTGTAGTACTAACCTTTTTCAATGAAAATATAATGTTTACTATAAAAAATTAATGTTCGCTATTTTTCTTTTTTCCGATATGAACGAATAAACAAATAGAGCTGATTTCAATGTCGTGTTGTGAGAAAAATCATATTATACAATATGCAGAATATTTTACTACTGCATATGTTTGCATATTTTATAACTAACAGCCCGCGATTATTTATGGGGTTTCGCAGCGTAAAACTCCTTCCAATAAGAAAGTGAGTATTTTAAAATGTTATAGGCAAATTGAGTCACTGAACTACATATATATCATTCTAGGTTCTTTCGCTGACATATTTACATATTTTTGTGAACTTTTGTATAATACATTCCGTTGTTTATGTGACGTCAAAATACCCCTCCCCCAAGCAGCAAACCTACATACTCAGCGAATTTCCAAATAAAACTTTATCCAGTGACTAACCCATTATTACAAAAAAAAATGTACAAGAGTGTTTTTTTTTGTTTTTTTATGTTTCATTGCTTGTTTTACAAAGTCTATTCCAACAAATATTAGTAAATAAGTTTTATACAAAAAACCAAAGCTCGCTTTTAAATAAGTAGGCAAGATAGTTTATTTTACAAAATTATATTCACAAAAAAAGGAAAAAAGCAAAATCCTATACAAATATCTTCTTAAACTCAAGAAATACACCTCGGGATTCGTTTAAAACTTCAGTAGAAAGTGAATACTTAAAAAATTGGCTAAGAGAACATTCTGCTGCCCTGATACTAAAATGCTCAGAACAAATATGAAGTATCTAGGAGACCAATGGACTTAGGGAAATGAATTAAAATACCAAATTTTTCGAGCAGGATACAATGTTGAAAACAATAATTGGATAGATTTAATTTTTCTATTTGAAAAATTGAAAACCCCATTTTTGGGTGGTAAAATGGAGTCTTTACTCCACTTAGGATTTGTCGATTTGGCTGGTTTACGCACTCGTCCAAGAGAATATAGTTTTACATGTCTGTACCAAATTTTGTCACGATCGGACGATATTTACGAGAATTATCTTGCTAACAAACTCAAAAAATGAAAATTTTATTTCCTGTATAAGACCATGTTAAATTTTGAAACAAATGGTGAATTGTGCTGGTAAAAATGCGTTTTCACAATAAACTCACTTTATATTCAGAAAGTACACATAAAAAGATATCAATTAATATAAATATCAATATGATTGCTGAGGTTACCCTGAACGGATATTTTTTGTCCGTTCTGTTCTGTTAAAACGACGGTAATAGCTTATTTCTAAGGAAATTCGCTAAAAGCGTATTTTTAGAGGGGCTTCTTTCCACAAAATTCTCTTTCGATATACATTTGATTTCCATCATCCTTGTACTGAATGACAGGCGTTGGCGGAAAATCTCAGGAAATAGATTAGGGTTTCGATATTACTTTCCTTTAAAGGACGTGATTTTGGAAAAATATATCAAATTTAGGAATTTAAAAAACCTAGAACTTTTTAGAATTATGAATATTGTGTAATATTATTCAGTGCTTTTACAAAAACCTTTAGCTGATCATTAACTGGTCACGCATTTTATAATTACTCAATTTTACCAATAAAGTTTACAAATAAAGAAGCAACATTGAAGAAGCTAACTGTAAAATTGTAGTCTCTGCTACCAGTTGAAGTATTGGCAATATTTCCCCATTTGCGACGGAGAGTGATTTAAGCTTATTAAAGTCGTTGACAGGATCCAACACTAATCTTCCTTATCTCGGAGGATCAATACAAACTTTTTTAGTCTCGTAAACTGTAGTTACATGCTGTCATAGTACGTCTCTTAAAGGCTTCTCCTTTACTTGAATAATTTCAAGTCGCCAGTGGATTCCTATTCAAAATTAAATTTTTCTTTACCAATGAATATTATTCCGTCCTTTAATATTGATCAGGAGGGGTTTGTTGTTTGTGTAATACTCACAATCGAATTCTTCTATTATATTTATCGTTTCTAGGCAATTATATTATACACTAATACCTGAGATTAAATCAATTGAATTGTCGATTATTCATATTAGTATGATGGATACTAAAAATGGACAGTTAAAATTATTGTAATGGAAACCAAGCTAATGGTCCCATATAAAAGGATATATCGCTGATGGGATTAATGGTAACGGAAACGATCCATGGAAATGAAGGTCATAAAACAAAAACCATTTGAATTTTATTGTTTTACAAATGAACTCTCAAATTCTGGACTAACAAAACTTACCTCATTAATGTCTCAATGTATACTTTTCTATTCAATAAAAATATTGATAACAAAAAATTAAGCGGGGAAACAAACGTGTAAAACAATTTACTTATAAACTAGGGTTAATAAAACAACAAATTATTTTATTCATCGTGAGCATGTTTATCAGGTTTAAAGTAATGCTCATAACTTTATAGTTGGAAACCATTTTTTTATCGCTTAGACATATTACGGTTGTTCTAAACGACGCATCTGGAGGGGTTCGACTCCTTGGGACCGGTGACTCTGACGTAGAAGTGGTTGCAGGAGCTGGAGCTGGGATCCGCCTTGGCCCAGAAGGTGAGCAGTAGCTTGTAGCAGCCGAGGGGCAACATGGGCGGCAGACGGTCCACGACCAGGCGGGCTTCTTGGAAGTGGTACTCCCCCTGGACACACCGAGGTTGGTAACACCTGGTAACTAAACTGGTGCCGCAGTGTTCAAAGCTTGTAGCAGCCGAGGGGCAGCATGGGCGGCAGGCGGTCCACGACCAGGCGGGCTTCTTGGAAGTGGTACTCCCACTGGACATGTCGAGGCTGGTAACACCTGGTAACTAAACTGGTGCCGCAGTGTTCAAAGCTTGTAGCAGCCGAGGGGCAGCATGGGCGGCAGGCGGTCCACGACCAGGCGGGCTTCTTGGAAGTGGTACTCCCCCTGGACACACCGAGGTTGGTAACACCTGGTAACTAAACTGGTGCCGCAGTGTTCAAAGCTTGTAGCAGCCGAGGGGCAGCATGGGCGGCAGGCGGTCCACGACCAGGCGGGCTTCTTGGAAGTGGTACTCCCCCTGGACACACCGAGGTTGGTAACACCTGATAACTAAACTGGTGCCGCAGTGTTCAAAGCTTGTAGCAGCCGAGGGGCAGCATGGGCGGCAGGCGGTCCACGACCAGGCGGGCTTCTTGGAAGTGGTACTCCCCCTGGACACACCGAGGTTGGTAACACCTGATAACTAAACTGGTGCCGCAGTGTTCAAAGCTTGTAGCAGCCGAGGGGCAGCATGGGCGGCAGGCGGTCCACGACCAGGCGGGCTTCTTGGAAGTGGTACTCCCCCTGGACACACCGAGGTTGGTAACACCTGGTAACTAAACTGGTGCCGCAGTGTTCAAAGCTTGTAGCAGCCGAGGGGCAGCATGGGCGGCAGGCGGTCCACGACCAGGCACGCTTCTTGGAAGTGGTACTCCCCCTGGACATACCGAGCTGGTAACACCTGGTAACTAAACTGGTGCCGCAGTGTTCAAAGCTTGTAGCAGCCGAGGGGCAGCATGGGCGGCAGGCGGTCCACGACCAGGCGGGTTTCTTGGAAGTGGTACTCCCCCTGGACACACCGAGGTTGGTAACACCTGATAACTAAACTGGTGCCGCAGTGTTCAAAGCTTGTAGCAGCCGAGGGGCAGCATGGGCGGCAGGCGGTCCACGACCAGGCACGCTTCTTGGAAGTGGTACTCCCCCTGGACATACCGAGCTGGTAACACCTGGTAACTAAACTGGTGCCGCGGTGTTCAAAGCCTGTAGCAGCCGAGGGACAACATGGCCGGCAGACGGTCCACGACCAGGCGGGCTTCTTGGAAGTGGTACTCCCACTGGACATGTCGAGGCTGGTAACACCTGGTAACTATACTGGTGCCGCAGTGTCCAAAGCAACCCCTGGACATACCGAGGCAGGTAACACAATCAGTAACAGTTTGGTAACCAAACTGGTACCGTAGTGTTCAAAACAGCCCTGGTGGGAAAGGATCGAGGTATAATATTTTACTGTGGGGACAATTATAAAAATTTTTAAACAAACAATTTCTGATAAATTCAATCTGTATCAATACAAAAATAGGTATTAAATGAAAGAGATAAAAAAACTGTTAAAATTGTTTAATATTACCATTTACTTCGAATCTGAAGCAGACATTCCATCCAATTATCAAATGTGTGTCAGGTTTTGAGTGACCCAGGATTAAAAGAGCTCTTAGAATCACCAACAGAATGAACTGATGACACACATTAATTTTGGTATTAGGAGGGGGGTATTTTTTGAAAGAGAAAACAAACAATAATCAATTAATTATTGATTTAAGAATTGTAGAGTACAGAATGTAAAGTAAATAGCTAAAATTTGGGGTTGACAGAAGCACCATCAGTTAGTAAATAATCGAACTACGTCAAATTTAATTTTCGGGGTCACCCAAAACTAGCTACAGCGATAAGAATGGGAGATCTAATATTCCTGATTATATGTTAGCATTATCGTCTGTATTCCTTAATTAAGGTACGGTACAACTAAGTTCATATAAGTGACATTATAACACACTTAACAATATGAACTTAATAAAGAACTTAGAATAAATTAAGTTCATCACCTCAATTAGAATCACGCAAATCATTTCATTAGACCACTAGCCTAATAAAACCTTTGCTTTACTGTTTTTTTAACAATTTAAGGTACAGCTTAAATGTAAAATTGTTATAAGCAATAAATGTTTAATTTTGTAGTTTTCTATTTATTTATTTATTTAATTATCTATTTATTTATTTATTTACTAATTGTTGAGGTTTTGTTCTTCCTCATACAACGGTCAAGCTCAAAATAACGGTGAAACGGTTGGATAAAAATAACTTTTACTAAGCCTTTTGCGACGGATTTTTGTTTAAAAGCGCTCCATATATTTACCAAATTTAACCAATAAATGTTTAAAATGGAAAGTCTAATCCTACGCCCCCCCACATGTTGACAATAAAATGTCAGTCAATGAACCCTGTTGTTTCTCTCGACATTTGTGGATAGGATTCTAAACCTTTCCTGTGCAACGCCCACAAGAGTTTGTTGGAGATTCAAAGGTCATTTAAAGTTCAGCTTAAACACAAAGGTATCAAAGACCCGCTCTGTTTGTGTACCGCGTCTATAAAGCATCTCATTTAATAGTGAAGATTAAAGTTATGGTACGAAATCTAAGTGTAAATAATGTTGTACATTCATTTCACTCATTCCATTAGCTTAGGAATTAATAAAATTTTAACAACGACATTCCTCCCCACCCCCAAAAAAGTCATAAAAACTTAGGTAAAAATTTCAATTGAATTGAGTTTATTTAAAATGTAGCTTATCTAAAAAGAGTAAATCATTACAATAAATTAAAAAATTCAAAAATATTTTTAAAGGCTCAGACGGAGGTGGAGCAGAGACATACTAAACTGACTTCCACATATTAACTTTTTTGTTTGACAAACCTGAGTTTGAACCAGTGGGCTTATAACTTCGTTTTTCATTGTTCACGTTATTTTTTCACATTTTTGTCATACCATTTGGAAATAGTGCTAAATTGTATTGTTACAAATATAAAATAAAAGTTATAAAAATCGTATGGGTTTAAAAACTTAATAATTACATTTGGTTTTCTTGTTTGGTTTCATCAATCGGAAGGCTTTTTGTTAAATCTAAATTTTGTTTATTCAGAAATCCCAAAAGAAATTTACCTGTTACCAGTTGCCAACGGTTATTTTTCTTCATTTTCGTTTCAAAAGATGAAACAAAAATGAAAAAAAAATTAGGCAGCGAAAGGCAAAATAGCGCTTTCCGGCTCAGTCACGTAATATACTATTTCATCATACAACTCAGAAAAAAAAATAATTTCAATAATAAGGTATCCCTTGCATAAACCATAAACCAATACGTTTCTCAATCCTTCAAACCTAACCTAAAGTAAACAAAACAAACATTTGCTACAGCTGCCACTACAATCCTCTAAAAAGTAATCAATAAACGCGCATTAAATGTCAATTTGCTGCAAATCAGCTGATTGATTACTTCCGATTCCTGTAATCGCAGTCCAGAAAAACTTTCCGGCCTAGGCCGGAAAGCTTTTTCTAGAATGGTACGGCAATGGGTGCCTTTCGAGCCAACAAAAAAACAGAAAACAGATGTTTCTGTGTCAGTATGATGAAAATACATTATTGCTATGTTCATGTCTTATACCTGCTCGATGGGGCATCTCTCGGGCAGATCGCTGATCTTGACTACGCTGGGCCAGAAGTAGTCGTCCTTTTTTATGTAGTCGCACACACTCACATTCTTCGTGTCCAACATCGTCTTAGTCCACTTACCGTAGGAATTCTTCATAAAACCAACTAGTTTCATCTGTAAAACTAATAATATGTAGTTTGAAAAATAAACCGATTAGTCTAACTTATTGCATATTTATACTTTTTTAAATTCTTTTATTTGAAATGGCTATATGTTCTATATCCATATATTCGCTAAGAGAAATTACAGGATCAAAAAAGACTTAAAGGCTCTTTGGTTGGTCTACAATTTGTCACCTTTGTGAACACCACTTCATAATGGTCTACAATTTGAACATGATATTGTGGCAAGTCGATATTAAGTGCAAATAAAATCTGAATCAATCTTTCAACCTTGCTAATATTTGGCTTTCAAATGTGTCATAGATCTTACTGGTTTGTCTACAGTGGAGGTGCACCTAAAGTGAAGGGTCTGTATTGACCACTAATTCTTAAGATCTGAAGAGTTCAAAGAGAAAATTGTCAAAGGTTAATTCATTCCACATTCGTTCGAGATCTGACTATCTCAGAGCTAAAAGTTCTTTGTATTTGACACTATTTTATTTAGTTAAATTATGACTCTTACGACATGGTCCTGGTCGACGGTTTGAAGCAGCTTTGCCGCTCCGTCGATGATGACAGTAGTGCGGTTGAAGTGAGATATTTTGACGGAGGAAAGATTCATGATGGCGTTGGAATCAGCGTCACAGGACTTTATGCCTTCTAGCCAAACCTTATACATGCCCTTGTCCTGAAAACACACTCACAAAAATAGGCCTAATGAAAAAACATAAGACGAGTGTCACTATTTCAGCCTTCGATCTCTAATATTAGTCACACATATTCAAATATATGATTATTACTCAGAGCCATGTAATTTTATACTCATCCTCCAAGCAAACGTTTCTTCTTGCATTTAGGATGGTATTTTCGTTATCCGTCTATCCTCTCGCACTGAGAGCTGTCTTAAGCCACTGTCTCAGTTCCAATGGTGGCATCACTACCGGTTGGTAATGCAACCGGTTTTGTTAGGTTTTGATCGTCCCCTTTTGGAAGAAGTATCGGCATGTAAGATCAAGAAGATAACAAACTTTTAGTTTAAAGTTACCAGACGTAAAATTACTATTCAAACAATAAGTATGTGCTTATATGTATGACCCCAAATTTTTATTATCACATAGGTGCCGCATTTGTAAACTAACTCTCTTGAGATCGATTCGAAAATAAAACCTTTAAAAGAAACGTTTTAATAATCCTCTTTTTCGGTCCTAAAACGTTTAGTCATGTAATATTTTCGTCCATTAAAAAACAAATAATAAAACATTTCCCTTCAAAAACTTAATAATATTATCCAGATTTCGTACATTGATATGAGAATGTCTGCATGATATATGGAATTATCTTTGCAAAGACTTAAACTAAATCACATATCCTAGAACTTCATATTGTCATTATGTGCAACTAAAAAATCATTGAAACTAAAAAATTCAAATTTTATATAGTTGATTGGTAAATTGTATTTGATTGGTAAAAATATAACATAATTTTTCAATAGTGTTGTTATCAAAAATTAATTCCGGTAAAAAGCAGAAGGATTTAGTTGAAACTGTTTCAACATGCTGGAGTTTCCAGCGTACATGCGTCGTTTCAGATGTATAAAATTATTTAATTTGTAAGATAAATAAATAATTTTAATGATGTTTAGGAAAATGAATTTTTGGATGTAATCGACAATAGTTTAATTGTCTTTGCATGTCGAAGGTGGAGTGAGTGGTTGGGTGCAGATTTAACACAGAAATGATGATTTGAGGAACCCCAGTAGGGGAATTCCTTTGATGTTGAAATTTACCTTTATTCTGCTTTCTGTTGATCAAGCAATGCATTTGTGAATTATGTATTATGTTAATTTTTTACTTGGTGATATCACCAAGAGCGCAATGTTTCGTTCTCGTCAGTGTTATACTTTGCATATGTATAATGTGTCTTTTGTGCCTCTTTTTTACAGAGTACTAATAGTAAAGTAGTATAAAAGTCATAAATAATAAATCTACAAACATTAATCATTTTTAAAGCAAATTCTTATAGATTTTAGAGGATCTGGTGACAGAATCCAATAAGAGCAGAATCCAATCTTATCTCTCAGCAAACAAGTCGTTCCTTTGTTATGAAAACATTGTTTTTTCGAACCTATAACACGAGGAGCCCACCTCAGAAATGGCTGAGGTAGGGATGAGGAGAGGTTGGGGATGGGGGAACATGGGGGGAGAGGGAATGCTCCAATGTTTACTAACAACAACTCCGCAGGATGAAACCCTTCATCGCAATTTATAAAGTGACGAACGCAGAACACCCAAAAGTGAGCACCCACTCTTTATTCTGGCGAAGTTCCCAGTGCACTCTAAATAGAAAGAATTCTTTTAATTGCCTTTTTTAATTATTTAGAACTTCAATGAGAACTTCAATATAGCTCAAATTGGATGACTTATGTTAAAAGTAAACGAAATTGATTAGTAATAGTTTTGTAAGTATTTGCAAGTATCAAAATGAAAGGCTACTTTAATTAATTTTATTTATAAAATTAGAAACTGAATGAAAAAATAAATTATCTCAATAATAAGCTCGATACTCATTTCCTTACTTATTAATAATATTATTGAAAGTGGAGTGATATTTGTTTATTATAATTCAGTAAAAATCTTCCTCCCTGCGATTTGGCAACTCATACATTCAAAATTTTAAATCGGTTACGATTGGCAACGTCCACTTAATTTAGTAGTAATAAAGTAGCCTTCAGTAAACGGCGGCTACTTGCGCTGAACTTCAAATCAGTAAAACGGTTTCTTGGACATGGTATTGTAAGCCTACCTAAAACAGACACATGGACGGATTTCTTAAGGTGCCATGGAGTGCACGACAACCCCTGATTTTTTGTAGTTTTTTGGCAGGATAGAGACAAATATGTTTTCTAGCAAAAGTTTACTATTTATTTTGTAATTTATATCCAATTTGTTTGTTTGGCTTATTTGGTTTTCATCCCAGTCTTTTGTTTCGACCTTTTTATTTGAAAGGTTTGAGTTAAAATCTTGTCTAATTTGTAATGTCCAATTAAATTCCCTTCTTTTTAACTAACAATACAAAACTTCTTATATAAGGTCAAATAAACTTGTAAGCAATTTGCTTTGAAGAAAAATTTCATTGTATAGGTTATAAAAATGTTTTTCTATCGATTATTAATAGCCTTTTCTATCCGTTTTCATTATTACAAATGGATCGGTAATTTCCATAATATGATTGAGCTATATAGCTTAAAATACAGTATAAGTGATTGTTGAGAACTAAAAGACATAGCTTATTAACATTGGCCTTAAAATATACGATTTAAGAAAGGAGTGTAGGTGAGGTGAGCTGGCTGACAACCTTAAATTTTATGACTAAATCCGCCCATAGAGAGACGAAAAACTAGACCAATACTGTAGTTAAATTGTAAAATATTTTTGTTTCTATACAAGATTCAAATAAATGTGTCTAAAGGTCTCTGCAGAGCTCGGAAACATCTAAATATGTATATTGTTTTATTTACCCACTGGATATACATAAAAGACGTCTTAAATCACTTAAAATATATTTACACTTATACTGTACTCATATACAAGACGGTGAATATACATAAAACATGGAAAATGGCGATCGATTTCGGTTGGTCGCACCAACCATCATCAGGCCCCGATTATGTATATTTACCGTCTTGTATGTGAGTTGTAAGACGTCTTTTATTTATTAAGACGACCAGTATATAAAACAACACGTATCATACTAATCAAGAAGTTATATATTTACCTGAGAGCGGACGAAGGAAAATGCGATGAAGAGACTTATTAGCCAGAATTTCCACATGTCTGCGTGACCGAACGGCACATAGTGAGACCGTGAGACAGGAAGCCGCAGCGAGGTGCAGATCTGATATCCACCGCTACAACACCCACCGTGTCATGGTACACAATACAATGTCAATGGTTGACATTGTAACATCCATGGTTCTGTTATCAGGTCAGTCCAAGTTTATTAATAGAACGATTATAATGAATGTTAGTTGCAATATTAGTAGTATTCGTCGATGACAACACTTACAAGGCGGAAGAATAACATTTCAATGTTTTCATCGTTGTTTGCATTTGGATTAATTGTAAAAGTAGTCAAATTTTTTTCAACGAGTATAAAAACAGCAAAGACCGCTTTTAACTATCATAATCTTTAAGGAAGACATAAGAATATAGACACTTCTAACTACGCGGAAGGGTAGTAAGTATGGAACGATGTAGAGGCCTTACATCACTACAGTTGTTTATAAAGTTAATTACGTGGATGTAAAAATAAATAATCACACAGTGTCGGTGGTTAAAAATGAAACATCAATGTTTGTACTATCAATTTGTTGGATCAAGGTGAGTATTTTAATTCTGTAAAATGAAGAGTTGCAGTCTCTGTTGTAGCTGGTAAGCATTCCTGAGAGGTTCGCCTCTATACATGGAAAGAAGTGTGCTATTGAAATGGTTAACATTTTTATAAATTTTTCAGTTAGCTCATTAGCTGGGATATTTTTCAGGTTTTCAAAATAAATCTTAATGCAAGAAACAAGTTTTGGCTATTAGGACAGCTGGATAAAAAGTCAAAAAATAGGTTACGGTAGTTCAGTTTACCATAAAATATATAACAATATAAATCAACAAACCTAATTTTACATAATAATATTCAGAAAAAAAACTGTTTATTTTGCCTCACTCTTGGCCGGAAAGTTATTCCTTGCCGATATCTGCACGGTAAATTTACCGTGGACTATAGGAAACGGAAATAACGGAATAAAACAATCTGCTGATTGCAGCAAACCGACGATTAATGCATGTTTATAGGTTATTTTAGAAGAATGTAGTGGCAGCACTAGCAGTAGCAAATGTATGTTCGTTTATCATAAATTAGGTTTGAAGAATTAAAGGAGAAATGTAGTAGTAGATCGTGCAAGGAATACATTATGATTGAAAAATATGTTTTTTAGTAGTTTGATATAAAGCGTTATACGTCACACAACCGTGCGAGTACGTTTTACCGTACTCGCACGGAAATTCCGCACTCGACCGCTACCGTTTAGCATGTGGATCATACGAAATTGCCGTTCGGCAGGGCGGCACGCTGCCGCTTCGTGTGAAAACACTCATTACTCTATAGGATATTGAGCATTACATAATTTATGTACACTATTAGGATACATACAAATACATAGCACTAATTAGGATATAAATACAATCGGATGAAACCTTGGCGTACGACGCGAGCTGCATCAAAACCGCTTTGTGTGAAAGAGGCCTAAGAACAGTAGGGTAGTAACAAATATGGAACGATGTAGGCCATACTAAATCGAATGTACATTATTACAGTATTTTATAAAACTGTAATAGGTGTTCATAATGTGTATAACTTGAAGATGTAAAAATGATAATTATAAAGTTTCGATGGTTGAAACTGGAACATCAATGTTTATATCATCGTTTTTTTAGGTGAGTACGACACTATCAATTCTGTGGGATAAAGGATAAAAGTCGTTGCAAGATGGTTAGTGATGGTTCGTGAAAAGTTCACCTACATTCACAAGAAGGGAAGGATGCTATTGAAATTATGTTTGATCTATTCCTCAATTAGCTCGTTAGCTGGATTATTTGTCAGCATTTGTAATTATTAAAATTATGAATAGTGGATTATTTCAGAATTTAAATTCGGAAAAATAGTTCATGTAGCCTCCCCCAAAAATTAAGTCATCACTGTAGTTCCGTTTCCCAACTCAAGCTACTGTAAAGAAATGTTTTATTTCCTTGTTAATGCGTTAGCAATGGCAGGGTGAAATAGTCTTGGTGGTATTTAAGCTGCTCGTGTTGATTTCTGAGGAGGTGACATTTCCCTCTAAGTTTTATGATGACTACTAAACATAGTACTGATACATAGTATGATTTAGGTAGCTCAAACTGAGTTTATAAATGGAAGGCTGCATTCAGTATTTAGTAATGGTTTTCAGTATTTAAGAGAGTTAAACTAATGCGTTTGGTCAGTGGTTGATCATAAAATCACAAATACTCGTAATTATTCAGTTTATAACGGCTTCTGGTTTAACTAATCAACTCATCGTGCATTTAAACGATGCTACCTAGTTTGTGATAAAATACCGCGTTAAAATACTATTTGACGCAGATACTGAACATAGAAATCATTTTACCCTGAAAGCTTTTAGCGTTTGCATGTGTTGATAAGATCATGAAAGATGGACAGTAAATTTGAACCTCCCCTGGATCAGCTTTCACTCGCTAGCGTTATTCATAGTCAGTCCCTGGTCTTAGTGTTTTCCAGTAATGTTGAAACGAATAATTGAATATTTTTCACACAGCTCTATTCATGGCTTGCATTACATAATTGACACTAAAAGACATATTAGTGAGAGGTAAGTCATCCTAGATGATTCTAAGTTTCTTAACGATGTCTTGCTATTAGTAGGAAAGTTTTAAATTCATCGATTGAAGGTGAGATGATTTAGTTAGTAAATTACTCAAATCATTAGCGACAAAATTAATGACATTTAATTTATTGGCAGTGGACGATTTACTAAAAATAAACCAAATTTCCGTCTTTATCTCAATTACTGTAGTTTGTTCTCAATTTATTTATTATTTTAAAAAAAGATACCTTATCAAAAAAAACTTCTCTCGCATTTCAGAAATTTGCTTTGAAAGCAGTATTGCACGGTATAGCACCAACTTTATAAATTACTTCTAAAATGTCCTAAAATTACTGTAATCTTGATTTTAATTTTGACGAATACTGGTGCATGTTTTTAGGATTTTCTGGGCAGTTGTATGCACGTTGTCTCTGATTGGAGCTGGTTTGGTTTTGAGGAAAAATGTTTACAATTACGAGAATAATGCTGTCAGTTTTGTAGTAGAGACAAGCTACCTGGACTGGAATACGACCTTTCCAGCTATATCTGTTTGTGAAGTTGAGTCGTCAGACAAGTTGTTTGATGCAGGGACCAAGTAAGTAGCCAGACAAGTTTGGATGAAAGTATTTTTTATTAGCTTAATACCAAAATGTCTAACTTTTATAATAATTATATTCAGTTTTAGGTTTGCGGTGTATAACTAATGATTTTAATTTTGTTTAGTTTTGTAAAATAATTTCTTTACCGAACTAAATTCTTAAATAAATTATGATAATTGCATATATATACATACACACCTACATTCCGGCATATACAGGGTGTATTTTTAACGCAACCCATTTTTAAGATTAAATAATGCGCATATAAGGATGACATGGGTATGATTTTGGTTATCTTTGCATTTTATACAACATATTATTTAAGTTTGATGACATTTAGCATACATTATGTATTCAAACAATCCGCTTTTGGCATTCATAAAAAACTGTGTTCTCTCCATAAAATTCCTGAACACGTTTTGCAAAGTACCTCTATGAATTTATTGTATCAATTTTTTTGTTTGATTTGAGGTGCTGAATATCCTGTGAATTGTTTTCTTAGGCCTTACTTTTTATGTATGGTACACTCCCGATTATCCGAAGTCGTCGGGACCGAGGCTATCTCGGATACTGAGAACTCGGATAATACGGAGGCTGCTTAGGTATAATTGAGTTTTGAGATTTACAAGACCACAATAGGAAGTTTATTGCTGGTGAAATGCTTGTTTTAGAGTATCTAGGCCAGTAAAACAGAATTTCTCGTCAAAAAATTATTTGAGTGCAATACCAATATTTAAAAACAACAATGAGAAACAAAATTAACTTCGCCAAGGAAATATCACCATTCGTCATATATATATATTCGATATATCATTGCCTATATTCGTACGCACGTTTGTTCATGGTGGGAGTTCATTACTGGAAAACTCAGTATCGGAAGGTGAATCTAGGCCAATACGAATGTGGTGATTGAACTAGCACGATGTACTCGTTTCTTGTCATTCTCATAAGGCCTCATGCGGCAAATAGTTCGCCCAATATTTGGGCAAGTCAAACTCATCACTGTTCGACGATAGTGACCTCCCGCCTTGCATCCAGCAGAAGACGACTCGGTCAGTTCCTCTACTGATGATTTTCATTCAAAACACAATTTTAGGTTATTGGTAGTATTCGTATCATAAAATAATAGGCCCTGCTACGAATGTTTATTTAAATTATAAACTCGAATAATCAAAAAACTAACAAATTAAATATAATTTATATTTACTTTACTAAAATCCAATGACAATCACCACGTGGTTATTATGTTTCGACCGAACGCAAAAATAATATACCTAGCTTAGAACGACCTCGGATAATCCCGAGTATCGGATAACCGGGGCTCCGATTCTCGGGAGTGTACTGTATCCCCAAAGAAAATAACATAATGGGGTCGAATCCGGGGATCTTGGAGGGAATAATCATTCCCTGATAAAATAAAGTTTTGGGTTGCGTAAAAAACACCCTTTATAAGTTCAATATTTTGTATTTATAATTTCTAACAAAGCTGTTAAAAAAAGAAAATAAATGAATCGTTTATTTCAGAAACAGCATAACCAACATTTTTAAATTTTAGGGAAATTAAAAAACTGTTTTTTTTAGTAACAAACATTTTAATTTAGTATATTTTTATTGTTAATTACCGAGGTTATTCAAGTCTTGGATGTTGGTATTAATCATCAATGTTGACATAACACTGAAAAAAATTATTAAATGTTTTCCCTTACGTTGTTTTTGCAATAAAGGCTGTTTTCAAATCAAATTATATTGCTATAATAGGTTACTAACCTTGTTCCGTCAACGATTCTAAAAAGTAATCCTTTTGGTTACTCAGAGTTTCGACCTCAAAGGGCCATTTTCAAACCTAGTCAAACTGTTTATTCTCTCTTCATTCTAATGAAGGTCGTCATACTCTTACAATAAAGTTCACATTTAAAAAGACACAAACACATAACATCGAATTTAATTTTAATCATTCCGGCCGGCCGGAGTTCGTTAGTACGCGGCCGACCGGAATGATTAAAATTAAATTCGATGTTATGTGTTTGTGTCTTTTTAAATGTGAACTTTATTGTAAGAGTATGACGACCTTCATTAGAATGAAGAGAGAATAAACAGTTTGATTAGGTTTGAAAATGGCCCTTTGAGGTCGAAACTCTGAGTAACCAAAAGGATTACTTTTTAGAATCGTTGACGGAACAAGGTTAGTAACCTATTATAATAATCTAGACACGATTCAGGAGGCTAACAACATGAATAAATTATATTGGTTTACTAATTTTCTGACAGATTGCAGGTTTGGACTTATTAAAAAAACAAAAATATAAATGAAACACTTTATTTAATGATAGAAATCATTAACAAACGTCAAAAAATTAGTAAACAAATATAATTTGTTTTGAAAACAGTGTTTATTGCAGAAACAACATAAGTGAGAAAATTTTAATATTTGTTTACATTAACTATTATTATGTAAACAACTGTACTCCACTGACCTATAGAAAGGAAGTTAAAAATTTAAAAGGAAAATTAAAGGGGGAAAACTGTTCTAGGCTGATTAAAATTTCAATAACTCTAGAAATCAAAATATAGGCTTATTTTTCCTTCCAAAACATGATTTTTGGAAGGAAAATTTTAGAACAAACAATAAACTTTGAACCTTAGTTTACAAGGTAGTTTTTTAAGAGTTTTACATCTTACATTGCATGACTATTTGAAAAAAAAATTTTAGGTTATATGGAATCAAACGAAACATGAATCTCGATTTCTTTCTACGTGACATTGCATTCTACTACGGCACTTGCTACACTTGTTCTGCTCATTGTGGGAAAACAATAAACTGCAGTCAAGATTTTGAGGATATTGTGAAACAGGTAAAAAACCTAGGTTAAGATTTTTAGCAATACATTAATTTAAAAATTATTACCCAATAAATTGTTGCATGTTATTAAATTAATAATATTTTTAATTCGATCACACGCGTAATATATATTATATTGTTATGTAAATAATACTACTGAATTGGACCTTCTATTTTTCACAATCTCTAGTACCAAAGTAATGCCAGTGGATCGTTTTGAGCAAATTTTGTGGTTCTAATGGAACTCAAACTAACGTAGTTTGACTTTAATGTATTTTTAATCATTTGAAAAATTAACATAAAGATAATTCAATTAAATTGAATCATTTTGAAGATAACCGTAATACAAATCTACATGAATAAATTGACGTCATCATGTAATTAAAACTTTTATTTCATTGATGGTCCGGGTTTGTTACTCCAGGTCCGAGCTCCTTGCAATGATCTTATCGGGGAGTGCGAGTTTAACGGCTATCCATTTAAATGCTGCAGATATTTTCGTCTCTTAAGGACTGAAAAAGGACCGTGTTACACGATAAACTCCGTTCATCTGAGAAAACCGTAAGAATATATTTAGTATTGTTTTAAAATGCACAAAGGATCTTTCAACCTGCAACTTTAAAAAGATTTTTTTGTATCAAACACATATATTTTGGTATTATAGTAAATATGTATTTCAGGAGAAAGTTTCCTCTCGATATGACATCCAATCGCAAGATTGGGACCGGGAAGCTAGCGTTTCGAGCATTCGAAAAAGTAAAAGTAAGTATGGTTCTAGGCAAAATGTAACATTTGTTGGACACGAGCATAGCCATCTCAAGGCCACGGCCTTAGAACTGGCAACGTTGGCAAGTGATGGGAGAGCACTTAACCATCAAATCGCCCAGTGTAAACAGATAACGAGTCCAGTAACAGGTAAGTTTACAATAAAACCTAATTATATTCGAACCCTTCGGCTGCGCAATATTGTAGCTATTGTCATTTACTTGCGCCGTGGCCATTTTACTGGAGATGGCTATCTATACCTGCCTAACTTTTCCTTAGTCCATTAACACTGACCTATTTCACCGTCAGTGTACTTCCATTTTCCAACCTGTAACACCTGGGACCCTATTTTTGAAATGGGTGAGTTGGCGATTGAGTGAGTCACTTGTCCCTCCCTATCTGTTATTTGTTTATAATTATAAAATGAATTCATAGATAAAAATAAAAATATTCCTAACTAGCTTAATGAATTCAGCCCCTCGCTATCTGTGTGTATCATTTTAATAGGCATTTATTCTTAAAATTCATAATTTTAATATAGATATCATATACAGGGAGTATTTCACTAATCCAACGATTTTTACTCACCAAGCATAGGCTGTTGAGTAAAAACGTTTGAGTTGACAGGAAACAAGCTTCTTCTTCTCTTTTGGAGGAAGTATTAATATAAATCATGGAAAGCCTTTGCAATTAGGTTATACCATAGAGTAATAATGAACTTCGCAAAGAGTTGGCACTCCCATGTTAACTCGGTGGTAAGGGAACAGTAGCGCTGTCTGATAAAAGTGCTACGAACTAAAAAGATCGATGCGATATATCCGATGGTCGTCGATGCGACATATCGTTCGTCGTCGATGCGACATATCGATCGTCGTCGTCTGCTTTGTTTATATTTTCGTTTTCTTGTTTTGTTTGCTAGACTTTCAGTTTCAATGACTTTACCGATTTGTTTAGATTAAATTGATTAAGTACGTTTGCCGCTAGTGCAAGTTGTTTCGCGAAATACCGCTTAAAGCGATTGATAGAAAATAAATACGTAGATGTTTACATAAAAGCACTTAATAAAAATTCATTTAGTTAATTTTTATTAAGTGCCTTTATGTAAACATCTACGTATTCATTTTCAATCAATAGCTTTAAGCACAAATGAATCACGCAGTACAGTATTTCGCGAAACAACTTACAGTGGCAAACGTACTTTAGGTATTTTCCCACACTCAAATTAATTCCAACTCGTTTTGGTTGTGTACACGTCGCGTCGTGACAGAAAATCAGGGGAAACGGAATAGGAAGTTAGCAGATCGTTATCGTGGTTTTGATTGGCTGATTCAGTGAAGAAGAAGAAATCCATGTTTTTACAACGACATCTAACTAAAGTGCTTCGAACTAACCCGCTCCAATAAGCTTACCACTTGGCTCCATTTAAGTGTCAGACCGGTGGTTATACTTCCTTTTTGATACTAAATATTTAAATGCGTTCGGATAGCCTTTGAACTATTTATAAAATGCCTTACAACTAAATTGACCTATCCATAAATATACCAAGAGATTTTAGTTAAAGCCACGAAAATTGAGGTAATTTCCTTTATTGGTCAATGTTTACATTTGGCTTCCTATTTCGACAGATGTATTGTCTGAAACGTTTACATATCTCACATGGTGGTTTAAACAATGCTACCATCAGCTGACAGGTGACTTGACAAGTGACTCAACACCCAGTTCTCAACCGTATGTATTTTCAGTGGGGCCTTGCTCTGATTGACTGTGCCAGTACGACAGCCAATGGGTGAAGTGAATAAAAACCTAGCAACTACTCCTTAGCAACTAACCCCTAGTCTTAGCTCTTGCTCCAAACGATGTGAATAAAGTTTACTTAGCAAGAGCTAGGTTATTGTGCACTACTCTAGCACTTACTAGGATTAGCAAAATGCTAAGCCTAGCAAGAGCTAGCGACTAGTTGAATAGCTATTCGTGCGATTTTTACATGTATTATGTAAGTTACAATTTTACATGAATAAAATATTTATGTTACAATACAAAATAATAAAACTCAACTATGTTGAAATCAATTTTATTTTTATTTTTAACATGTCTTTTTCAATGTAACGCAAATACTAAAAAATCATAACACGTACCTCAAGTGCTATGGGAATTCAGCAAACTTCAAAATTGAGTATTATTACATGCCATAATAATGATGTAAATAATGTGTTTTGCTAGTAATTTAAAGAAGCTCAGGTTTAAATTGGCCAAACTTATATTTTGTTTGCTTAGAGGTGTTTTTTTTAATTGGGCAAAAAATTATTTTTTTAGAGATAAAAACCACGTTTTCCGCCGCCATTTTGAAACGGCTCGACGGATATGGCTAATATCTGATGAATTTATGAGTAACATTATAACGAGGTTTCATACCAAATTTCATGTTATTCGGAATAAAAAAGCATAGTTCATAGCTTAATTACCATGTTTTAAATTAATCGAATTATTTATTAATATGGAAAATTATTATCTTAAATTCTAAGAGTTGCCCAAAGGTACTTTGTAAGTACCCGCTATTTTCTGCATCTAAATACTACCAAAATTAAATATCAACCATAAAAAAACTTAATAGAACAAAACAAGGTCCAAGGAAAATTCCCTGTTTGGCTGCCGGACTATATTTTCCGCGCTCGCACATTCATAAATTCCACCATGATCAAACTAGACTTTTTCTTAGCAATTGCTAGGGCTAGTCGTTAGTCGCAACGTTTTATTCACTCGATTTACTAGCAGCTGCGAAGGACTGTGTAACACTCTAGCAAGAACTAGCTTTAGTTCTAGCTAAGAAAGAGGCTTTATTCACCTGAAGCCAAGCAAATGCTTAGAAAAACCTTAGTCTTAGCAAGTGCTAGCTTTTATTCACTCCACCCAATTAGTTAAGAATTCAGCGGTAAACTTGTATTCATCTGGGGTTGTAGCTATAATAATAACAAGAATATAGGTTAAGAAGACGGATATCCATGGTCGATGAGGCAGGAAATTAGAGAGGTATTACTGTACTTCATTAATGAGGTCAAGTTTATTCGTATTTATTTATTTCAGGTTTGTTTGATCTATTAGCTTTGCAATTCAGTTTAAAACTTGGTTTTCTTCAGTCTAGAGAACCCCTTTCTTGTAATTGATTGGAATTGACACTGAAGCTTTCAATTATTGAGACAAAGTTTCAAAAACTCCATTATTATTTAATAAGCCTTGCAAATCTATATATTTTGGCTTTGAACGAAAAAAAGGAGAAAAGAAATAATAGTCTTACATGTTACATCACACTGCGGCAGTATAAATAGCTGCATTAATTATAATATGATGAAGACAAGTGAAAACTGTATCCTTGAACAGTTAAAAAAAATCTCGCAAGACATGGGATGATTTGCTCGTAGCTAATGAATTAAAAATTAGATTACGGATAAAAAATGTTTTATTTACATTATGATACGAGCTTTTTGTAAATATAAGAAAAATCGGAACTATAAACCTGTTTGAAACTTCAATCTCTTCAGATAGTTTGTAATTCTAGGTCGTACTTCATGCACCAGAAGACGTTCCTTTTTTAAACCACCCTCAACAAGAACAAGAGGTGATACCATGGGGAAATATCTTCAACATGAGGTTTCAGGTTAGTATTTATTTAACTTTATATTCTCTTCAAGATGTTTCTTCTAGCCAACTATTCTCAAACTTTTTTAATTCATGATGCTATGCAAATCGTATAACATGTTCTTTAATTAATTTTTTTAACTTTTTAGGTAAAAGAAATCAAAAACGACCCTTACGTCAAGCAGGTTTCGATCAGTCAGAGAAACTGTCGTTTTCCGGATGAGAACTACCTCCGCAGCTACCAACTGTACAGCTACTCAGCCTGCGTGGTGGACTGCCGGGCCGAGGCTCAGATACACTACTGCAACTGCACACACCACTTCATGCCCAAAATTGGTATGGCACTTTTCTGTAAAAGTCCTCTCTAAAAAATGCTGAATACATTCCATACCTGGATCCCATGGACATCGTTTGAGTAGTGACATTTCACCTAATATTTAACAACACCAGAGCAAATTTCATTGGGAAAGCCCTAATGTTTACCGGTACTGATTTATTTTCAATATAATAGACATAATATTTTCACATGATATTTTGAATTGTGATTCAGCATTAATATCAAGTAGATCATTTTGCATTCATATTTATTGTTAGTTGTTCCCCTTTCTTAAGATAAGGGTTTATTTCTTTATTGGTTTGATAACACAGAAGTAAAGGGCTCACTTCATAGCACGAAGATTGCCAGATTGATCTTAAGCAAGATCCAAAGATGCAATAGTTCAAATTTGGATCCAGCTGCTATTGGTTATTGGGCTAATCCTGGCAATATTGAAGCAGCTTGTCTTTGTCAGCAACAAGGCAGTCATCTAATTCATCCCACATTCACCACCATATACAGTATTTTTCAAATATCGCTCACTCACTCATGTGGCATTGCACAGCCCAGGCTGGCTGCCTTTGTTATGCTGTGTCGCCTTTGTAGTGTATGTAATCATTGCCGCTACAGTACCTGGCTGTTTCTAGTTCATCACACAGGCTTATATATTGGCCCATGGCAAAGGTGGGTTGAGGTTTTTTTACTAGGCCTTGACCTAGTAACTTAGAATTTTATATGGACGTTCATCTATCCAAGGTGCATGTGATTCAGATTCAGATTATTGGTGCGTGTTCATGTGAGTTAAGAGGAAATAATTAATAGCTTATGTCGCCGACTCAGAATGCAGCCACTCACAGTTCTGGAGTTATGATCATAATTGAAACCTGAATCTGAATCTGAATTTAGAATGAACAATTAATTCTAAAAGGCAGAGACCTGCGAGCAGGCTCAACTTGTGGCAAACCAATAATTCATTAGGTTAGTAGTGCCACTTTTTGCCTGCCACCAAAAATCACAATTTGAATCGGAATCGGCGCAGGTAGAAAATATGGATATACATGTTGCCTCTGAGCAACATCTTTGTTTTGGCGGTCTCTGTTAATCTTAAGGGTTAGTGTGTAAATTGATTTAAGCCTCTGTATTCATTGTCTTTTTCTTTGAGAACTATTTCTTTACTACTAAAATTAACTTACTCTCTAGTTAACAGGTCTAAATCCTGCAATTTCTGACATTTCTTTCAGGCTGTGTGAATAAAAAATTCTTCAGACATTAACTTGTCAAATAATTCAATTGAATAAACAATTATTTGACAAAATAGTCTAAGGTGATATTTTTATAAGTATTTTCCTGATGATTTTTTATGCTGTGAAACATGTAGGAAACAACAGGATTTACAACCGTTGACTGGAAGCTGGAAGGTACATAACCCACTATTTTGATTGAAATACAAGCTAGCTAGTGATCGCGGCAATGCCAGGCAAATATACGAGTGGTAAGAGCTATGAACTGTGATTAACCTTGAGAACTATTCAACCATGTCCAATTTTGTGGCTATAAAAAGTGAATCACTTTTGATCTAATTTCAATAGATAGTGCCATTGCCTCTGTTCCATCTTCAGCCACATCCACTGTGCTTAAGTGATTTTTTTCTTTAAAATTCTGGAGATGCATTGTCAAATATAAATACCTATTTTTTATCAGCCAGCAAAGGTACAGAATTTTCATGGGAAAAAATTGTGTCATTTAAAAATATATTATGAATTTTATTGCAGAAGGTGTTGCAACCTGCAATTTAACCGGATTGATATGCCTCTCAAATGTATCAGGCAAGTTAAATCAACATCACTTATATACAACACGATCATTTTAGATTTGAAAGAAAATTAGCGTATTTTAAGAGCTTTAATTAAATTTGAGAGCTTATTCACCTTTGAAAAACAAATTTTCTGTCAGAATACCGTCAAATTATTTTTATAATTGATTATTTTATTTCTATTTGGAATTATGCCCCTTTTACACAATGTGATTTTCATGCGGCTGCTGTGGTGCGACAAGGAGCCCTGCGACCCGCTGCCATTTGGCCGTTGTTAAGAGCTCTTTTTTTATGCGGTTATCTGCCGGTATGACTCTTCACCGCTTGTTCAGAGCATACACCGTTGGATTAAGCTTGAAAAAATTAGTCGTGCGATCCGTCTTGAAGTGGCCGGATGGCAAAAATTAACTTTCGGCACACTGCCGCGTCATGTGAAATCACCCATAAGATTCAACCACGAATCACACAACTCATTATCGCAGGCAGGAGCCACACCAAAACCACATCATGTGAAAGAGGCCTTTGATCTTATGCTGCAACATGTCAATTACAAAAATGATACAAAGCTATTTTTCTTATATTTATAACTGTTGAAAAAAAAATTATAAAATATAATTAACTTTATTCCCCCATGTTCATTATTATTATCCCAGTTAAACTGTACCCAACCATCATAATCATAAACCATGATTTAAAATGCGCAGATACTCTTCGGTCACTGAGAACTGCAGATTATACTGGAAAACTTGGTCTAGTCTGCGATTGCTTGCCCAGCTGCACCGAACCTGAGTACACGGTGGTCTCCAAAGTTAGTGACTTGTAAGTGTTTATGGGCTTAAAAATATGAAATATTAAACAATAGACACATGTAATAACTGTTCAGTTCTTACAACCAGTCTAACGATGGGGCTCATCCAAAAAATTACATCACTATCGTAATTGGTATATTCGAGAGTGTTTTTCTCATCAGGCCAAATCCCCAAACTCAAACATTTTTAGTTGTTGTAATCAGGTCAAGTCAAATTATCTTTATTCACAAAATAGTACAGCCTTGTACATTTGAATAGTGTCCAAATTTACATTATATTTACAAAAGTATTCTTACATCCTAGTATATACACTTGCTTGCTATTTACGGATTGTAGTATTCATCAAAGGAATAAATTGTTTTGCTAATCAGGTAATCTTTCAGTTTCCTTTTGAATTTACAGCTTTTTTTCGTTTTTAGCGAATTTCCCCTATAGGGAAGAAGTTATTACCGTAGGTCTCATGGTAAGACCTCAGCCTGAGACCATGATAACTTTTCGTTTTGGGGCCCCCAGAAGCAAAAAACACCATTCGTTCAAATTTCTATATATATATATATATATATCTATATATATATATCTAGAGAGATTATCATTTTTACAAAACAGAGTACCCTTTCTTGTTCATAATTAAATATTTATTTAATTAAAATTGACGACATGTTTCGGCTCTTGGCCATTTTCATAGTCTATGAAAATGGCCAAGAGCCGAAACATGTCGTCAATTTTAATTAAATAAATATTTAATTATGAACAAGAAAGGGTACTCTGTTTTGTAAAAATGATAATCTCTCTAATTATTATAGTAGCCCTAACAAGTGAATGTAATTTATTTTATATATATATCTATATATATATATATATCTATGTGTCTGTAAGCACGATAGCGCTTGCAAAAATGGTCCGATCTGAATGAAATTTGGCACAGGTGTGTAAAGTAGTAATTATTCGGATGAGTTCGAAAACCAGCCCGATCGGACCACTGGAAGGGGCGGTAAAGGGGGGTAGACCCCCCAAAAATGGGTTTTTTGGGTTTTTCACATAGAAAAATAAAAATAATCCAATTTTGTTTGGCACCATTGAATTCAGCTCGAAAAAACAAACAATTTAGTAATTTGAATCATTGCTCTATGTCCATTGGTTACCGAGTTATTGAAAGTGGTAAACACAGTACGTTGTCCCTATGTTAACCTTATGGGAAATAAGTAAAATTCTATATCTCGCTTATTTCACAACATATATTAATAAAACTTGGTTTGTGGCCTCATTTAGATGAGATCTAATGCATTTTAGTCTAAAATCCCCGATATTTCAATTTTTATGGCAGCAAACCTGCATACTCATTTCCCATGTTATCCTTATGGGAAATAAAAAATTCTATAACTTCCTTATTTCTTAACGTATCTTGATAAAACTTTATATGTGGCTTCATCTAGTTGAAATATACTGGATTATGGCCGAAAATACCCCTATTTTACATTTTCATGGCAGCAAACCTGCATACTCATTCTCCATGTTAACCTTATGGGCAATAAAAAAAGTTATGTAGTTTGCTCATTTCTCAAAATATCCTGATAAGAACTGGCATGGGGCTTCATACAATTAATATCTACTTGATTATGGTTTAAAATACCCAAATCATCAAATTCCTGAGGCAGCAAACCTGTGTACTCTCTTTCCCAATGTTAACCTTATGAGAGGTAAATAAAATTGGATAGCTTTATTATTCCTCAACATATCTTGATAAAACATGTTATGTGGCTTGATATAGTTTAGATATATTGGATTGTAGCCTATGATAACTCATTTTCAAATTTCTGTGGCAGCAAACCTGCATTTTTCCATACTAATCTTATGGAGAATAATTTATTTTTGAATAGCAATTGTGGGCATTAGGCAAGTCACAGGATGAGGGAAAAGGGCTCAAATTAAATGTTTTAATATCAGGGACTCAGGAAAAGTACTGTAATTTCTTAAAGTTTGCTAGAAAACAAAAAATAACATAAAATAACTGCCATTATTTAAGTAGCATTGGGATCTAAAACGTCTGCTTTGTTTACATTAAAACATGTGAGCTGATGTTTCATTCAAAGCCATATGGTGGATACAGACATATGGCTTATTTAAAGGCCAGATAACTAAATATGTCAAATAAATGTACTATATCGAATACAGATTTTTACTGATGATGTTTATGAAATTTTTTACTCAAACTTAAACAGCTGGTCATTTCTCTATATGATTAAATTGGAAAAGCCAGCTGTTTTGAAGTTTTGAACAATGCATTTTCGTGCCAAGTATAGGCTATTATTTTTGTATAGCCTTTTGCTCCTAAAAGCCACTAGGAGAGTATTTTTGCACGCTTTCTTTTGAATGTATATTGATTTTACTTGATGCGAGACTTCATTTAAATTATTTATTTATGCACTTGAAATTCGCTGAGTATGCAGGACTGCTGCAACGGGGGTATTTGGTGTTTTAATGTATATCATTATAATGTTTATTGTAATACCATAATTGGTGCTTATTGCAATGGTCGTAGATAAATGGGATTAAATAAACATTATGTTATTTTTTGTTTTCTAGCAAACTTCAAGAAATTACAGTACTTTTCCTGAGTCCCTGACATTAAAACATTTAATTTGAGCCCTTTTCCCTCATCCAGTGACTTGTCTAATGCCCACAATTGCTATTCAAAAATAAATTATTCTCCATAAGATTAGTATGGAAAAATGCAGGTTTGCTGCCACAGAAATTTGAAAATGAGGTATCATAGGCTACAAACCAATATATCTAAACTAAATGAAGCCACATAACATGTTTTATCAAGATGTTGTCAAGATGGGACTTATTCAATCTATTTATAAGAATAAATGGTAATGAAATATGTTAGAAAGCAAGCCTAAAGTAAAAATGAAAGCAAAAGCATTTGTTGCACAGTATACAGAAATTCCCCCTTTGCACTTATGAAGCATGATTACAAAATGAGGCATGCTACTAATCTAACTTGGCATGTTGTTATTTATTTGTTACTCTTTGCTATGATATTTTATTTATTTATTTATTCATTTTTTTTTTTTTGCTATTTATTGCCAGTGCTTGTTATTCATTTTCCTGTTGCTCGTTATACTGTGTCCCATTACTGTATCCCATTTAATACTTAAAGGGGGGGTATCCATACTTTACCTTGTTTACCCATCCCAAATTTTGAAATGGCCGCCATTTTGGGTAGGAGGGTGATATCGACCTCCGGTTTGCACCATTGTATTTCTTTTGACAAACCCTTTAAAATGAGGGGTCACTCGATAGGAGTTTGCATTTAAAAATTTGGGGCTGCCCCCAAAGGACCCCATTTTGGAGGCTGAGACAGAGTTGTTTTTGCTACAAAAAAGTACAGTTTTATATTGTTTAAATTTGAGCTGAGTTTAGTTTACCTAATGTAACCCGTATAATAGTTAAGATGGGGTATCCACATCTTGCTCGTTATAATTATATCTTGTTATTTGCTGTCCATTTTCATAGTTTATTGTTTATGTTAATCTTTATAATGAATTATTTACTGTTACGTGCATGGACTGGTAAAGGACTGACTGCATGACTGTATATTAAAATTAGAAACGCTTGATTGTTAAAATAATTTAATACCCGCGCGTGCTATGTTTGGCACATTGGGTGATTCAAAATTGCATGTATAGTTTTTCTTTAATAAAAAATGTTTTGAATTTGAATTTGAAGATATGTTGAGGAATAAGAAAGCTATCCAATTTTATTTACCTCTCATAAGGTTAACATTGGGAAAGAGAGTACACAGGTTAGCTGCCTCAGGAATTTGATGATTTGGGTATTTTAAGCCGTAATCAAGTAGAAATTAACTGTGTGAAGCCCCAAGCCAGTTCTTATCAGGATATTTTGAGAAATGAGCAAACTACACAACTTTTTTCATTACCCATAAGGTTAACATGGAGAATGACTATGCAGGTTTGCTGCCATGAAAATATAAAAATAGGGTATTTTAGGCCGTAATCCAGTATATTTCATCTAGATGAAGCCACATAGATAGAAAGTTTTATCAAGATACGTTTTAAGAAGTAAGGAAGATATAGAATTTTTTAATTTCCCACAAGGATAACATGGGAAATGAGTATGCAGGTTTGCTGCCATAAAAATGGAAATATCGGGGATTTTAGACTAAAATGCATTTGATCTCATCTAAATGAAGCCACAAACCAAGTTTTATTAAGATACGTTGTGAAATAAGCGAGATGTAGAATTTTACTTATTTCCCATAAGGTTAACATAAGGGCAACGTACTGTGTTTACCACTTTCAATATCTCGGTAACCAATGGACATAGAGCAATGATTCAAAATACTAAATTGTTTGTTTTTTTCGAGCTGAATTCAATGGTGCCAAACAAAATTGGATTATTTTTATTTTTCTATGTGAAAAACCCAAGAAACCCATTTTGTGGGGGGTTTACCCCCCTTTACCCCCCCTTCCAGTGGTCCGATCTGGCTGGTTTTCGAACTCATCCGAATAATTACTACTTTACACACCTGTGCCAAATTTCATTCCGATCGGACCATTTTTGCGAGCGTTATCGTGCTTACAGACACATAGATATATATATATATAATATCTATGTGTTTATTTTATTTTAACCTTATCCAGCTTTGTTTTGAAAACAATGTAATTATTTGAAATATTAACAACTTATTTGAGCTGGAAAATGTTTTTGTTTTAATTCTTTTAGTTTTTAAATAATATTGAATATATATATATATATATATATATATATATAGAAATTCGAACGAATGGTGTTTTTTGCTTCTGGGGGCCCCAAAATGAAAAGTTGTCATGGTCTCAGGCTTAGGTCTTACCATAGGACCTACGGTAATAGCTTCTTCCCTATAGGGGAAATTCGCTAAAACAGTTACAAGCCGCTTCCATTGCCATAAAATTAACACTATATTAATACCTCAATGCTATTTTAATGGCTTTTTCAATTTTTGAAATCAAATTGTTAAAAATAGGCTCAGGGGATTTTCTAAAGGCATGTTTAGAGTGAGCTATTAAACGTTAGAGCAAAATTTGTATATGATCAGCGCAACTGTTTTCGAATACTCACATTATCCACCCACAAGCAGTGACGGACAAAAAATCTTTGATTCCGCTATTACATAGATTCACTTCACTTCGTTTGTTCATCAACTCGCTTTTAGTGAATTTTTCCCCCGTAGTTGATCAACAGTTTAGCTACCTACCAATTAGCAATATACTCTGAAATTTCTCTTTTAAGTTTAGAAAAAATTGCAACAGCTATCAAACGATTCTGATCTTTTATTTTTGAAGTATAGGAGAACTTGTGAGTAGCCTTTTTTATCATGATTTATACTTTTAGGAATGAAGAGTACAATGAAACTCTATACGGTAGATATGGTTCAAAGATATCAATACAACTGGACTCATTACCAAAAGAACGATTCTTTCGTAAAGTTGTTCGATCCCCTTTGGAACTTGTGGGTAAGTTTTTTTATTGAAATATTTCAATCACATTTAAAACTCTGTAGGTGGAAAAGTATTAAGATATGCAAGAACAACTTACAACATTTGTTCAACATTAAAATGTAATAACAAATTAGGGGTCCCATCATATTTTTTTCTATGAAAATGAAAAAAGAATTTCCGGTATTATAGAGAGATCAATTCTGGTAACCGAAAATGAGTAAGAGCAGTCACCCAGTCACCCAAAAGTTGTAAAAAAATTAAAAAAACTAATAGGGTTGTTATAATAAACCAGTTGAATATGGATAAACCTAAAATAAATTGTTGTGTGACAAAAAAATAAATTTGGGGTGAAAAGAATCAGGTTCTTTCCACAAAAAGCAGTTTCTGAGCAGTCTCTATACATGAAGCCATCCAGTTAGGTTGAATATTCATAATTTATTTGTAATATCAATTAATGAGTGCTTTTCCCACGATGTGGCAGAGTTCCTCCCACAGCAGAAGCAACTCCATTATAGTGTTTTTTTTTTATTATAGATGGTCCACATGCAAACTGATGGCACGTGACCGTACAGTAGCAACCACTTTATGTGAAAAGAGCCTTAGAGCCAAAAATTAGCCAAGATCAACATGTCTTAAATAAACTGAATCTTTAATCACAGTTCTCTCTTTCAGTTTCTATGGGAGGCACAATAGGATTTTTTCTTGGTGCAAGTCTCCTGAGCATTGCTGAGTTCTTTTATTACTTCTTCGTAAGAAAATTGGTTGATCGAGAGAGATCATCAAATATTAACCATAAGCAAGATCTGCAGATCAATAGAAGTACCGACATAAAAATAAGAAAAAGGAAAACTAAAACAAGCAAAAAAGATAATGTTGTTATACCATTTCTACACTGAATTTTATAATGATCGTTTATTGTCATATTTTATCATTAAATTAACTGTTTTCAAACATCAGTATAAATTTATCTTGTCAAGCCCGATTTATTAATGGATGACTTAATATTTACTTGGTTATTTCCAAATCATGCTTTATCAATTGAAAGAGTTAAAATTTAGGATAAAGTTGGAAAAGGGAAAAATTGGCACTTAGCAAAGGCAAAAATCACATAATTGGCAATTTGGATAGCAGCATGTTTGGGGAATCAATGATCTACTGTGTGGTATTAATTTTTTTAACAGTTATACTCATATAAATTTAATACCAAACAAAGCGGAGTTCCAAAAAATCTACTTGGTTTATTTTTGGGAGTAGACTCTAAAAACAGATTCATGCGCATAACTCTTTAAAAGCCCTAAAGAGTTATTAATTTAGATTATTTATTGACGAATTTAGAAGCTCATAGGACAAGGCCGAAAGGATTTTGAGATTGGGAATATAAAAAGGAAGATATGGAGATTAAGCTACCTATATTTTTTATGAAATCAGCGTAGGATAGGGGAATCAGCAGGCTTACCTGGTTTCTTAAAACTCAGGCCTAGAGCCCATACTTCACCAAAATGATATATTTTTTATGACTTTCGCACAGATAGTTTTAAGTTTGCATGTGCTTTACTATGTTTGTAATGTATCTAATGTATGTTTTGATAAGATCAGGAAACATTAATAGTAGGAAGCATAAATACTTTGTGCCTCCACGGGATATTGGATTTCTTTGTTAGTGTGATTTCCTTTGGATGTTCGTTATCATTCCTAAACAGTAATGTTCATGTGAACGATTGAAGGTTTTATACACGGCTTACATTATAAAGTTGACTCATCAACAAAACATATTAGTGAGAGGTAAGAGTTTTGTTTTGTTATATTATTTATCCATACTGATTGTAACTACTTTTATTTTCTAAAGTTTCATGATTTGCCAAAAGGAAATTCTTTAAACGCAATTATATTATATCTTTATAACTTATTGCAATGTTTGTTGGTTTGAAAGATCAAATATATTTGTGACTCGCCAAGGGAAGAGGGACCTTAACTTCTATTTTTTGTGAAAATTGAGTACTTATCCTTAATCTACATTGAAAACCAATCAAACTGGTGAAAGAATTTTCAAGATACCTTAAAAAATACCTGAGGTAAACATCACATAACTGATATTTCAACTAAAAATGTGTATGGCACTGCGGTAATCAGACCAATATTATGCGTGGCAGCTAACGTCTTAAAGCATTTTTACATCCTGTGCTTCATTAATCAAGTTTGTCTGATGAATTAAGTAAAAAAAACGCTTGTTCATAGAAATAATTTTAACTGTCATGCTGGTGACTTGGGAGGTACAAACTTCTCCACATAACTTGCAAGATCATCTTTCAGTACTACTTATTTTGAACACTTATATTAGAAAAAGACTAAATATATCACTGTATCCTTTTTTAAATTAAAAAGACAACGTTTTTATTAAAGTATTCTTATCCTAATTCATCTGTGAAATTAACCATCCAGCTGCTTTTGGGCCATCTGCCATGTTATGTGGTGACCATTATAGTCCAGAGAGAGGAGGGGGTTTTAACTTATTCAAATTAGTAAAAATTGTTTTATTCAAAATAAAATATACTTTTTTATATTTTTTTTCATTTTCACAGGTGCAGACATAGAGCAAGTAAAAACAAATTTAAAGCAAGTTTAATCAAAATATTTTTACATTCAATGTGAACGCATCATGCCCTATGTACAAAGTTTATTTTTTACATTGATTCACAGTGAGATTTGTGTTATTACTACCATATTATATAGTACATTGATTCATATTCTAAGGTAATTAATGTTTTAATAAATATTAATACAATGGAGGACCTGATACTTTCAAAAATATTGTTTGTATACAGATAATGAAGAATATAAATGGCTTACCATTTGCCATTCAATTATCATATTAAAGATAAATTTTAATGCCATTTTTTCGTTACCAGATTAAAAAATTTCACTTAATAAAGACAAAAGTAGCGACTTTAAGTTTTTGAGAAAAAGTGTGAGATTACCTCTATAATTGTTTGGAACAAATTTACATGTTTTAAACACAGTAATAAAAATGTTTCAGTAAAATTTAGTATTCATGTGACCCTTGACTGGAATATATCAATATTATAAAATAATTCTGTTCATCTGAAAAGAGACCCAAAAAGAATATTTTCTTGCTATTCCACCAGTTTTAAACAATAGTTTTATTTTCAGGCCTCACCTGAAATCAATCACTTAAAATGAGCTAGGATGATTCCCTCAGATTTACTCCACATGTCCTAAACGTGACATCTACCCACTTGCCAAAACGTTTTCAGCTCCTTTACTGTTTCAATTGCCTTATCTAAAATCACTCATCCACCATCACTTGTCACACTGGCCACAGAAGAAAACAATCACCACAGAACAAACTTCAACTTTTTCCACTTCTACCTCCTTGTCTCACTCATTTGAATATCCTCTATGCTCGGCCTGGCCAAAGTGAAGTCGAGGATGTCGTCGGAAGCGATGAACTGAATGTCCAGTTCGTCGTCCTCCATGCGTCTGCGGTTGATCTTGCGCCGGCGCAGGACGCATGCGGAGGCGAGGGCTGTGGCGAGGATCAGGAGCACTCCAGACACCAACACCAGGATGTGGGTCATGTGACTCGACGGTGTGGTGGAGATGGCGTACTGCGCATGAACTGGAGCCTCGTCTGCTTTATAAGGGTGAAATAAATTAATATATAAAATTCAAACAAATAAAAAAATTTAAAAAAAAAAATTATTTTTCTTACTCATTTAAAAATTTATTTTTCTAAATACAACTTTTATTCATAAGCCTAAAAAAGCTTCCAATAAAAGGACCCTCCCCCCCTCATGTCCTAGCAATGTATCATTTTTTGTTATTGTAAGAGAGACTGATTTCAAGCATTTGCATCAATAGTATGGCTGCATTGAAGCTAGCTAAAAGACAGCAGTGGTTTAGCCGTTATATTTTAATAGTACTATAAACAACTAACTAATTTTTGGAAACATTAATTTAATTTACCTCTGTGTTTGTAATTGGTTTTCCACTTGGCTTCTGTGTTTTTTGATGAATTTTCTTGGCGAGCATACATCTTAGAAGAAAGTTGAGGTGGTGTAGTTAAGATTAATTTGATTGGAGATTTTGTGGTTCTGTTGGACAGTACATCAGGATTTGGGCCAAGAGGTGGTAGTGTTGGTGCTGTTGGCTTATTTTCAGACCAAAACGGATGAAACACATCATTTTTAGACTGTGGCAATTTTTTTGTTTTGTTGAAATTTTTCTTTTGAAACTGTGTGGTAGCAGTGGTTGGTACAATAACAAGAGATTCATTGTGTAAGGTTTTTGTAAACGGCTTGATAGTTTTTTTTGGAAACCTAAAGATTACAGGAGGTGGAGGGGTTACAAATTCAATTTTAGGTTTTTGGGGCACTTTTGGCATTCTTGTCGAGATGGATTGTTGAGGATTCCATAGAGGCAGAACTGTCGATGGTTTATAGCTTAATTTTGTTGGAGGTTTTGTAACTGTGGTAGGAAGACCACTTTGATTGGATGTCTTAGACGAAGGAGTTGTTGGAGATGGTGTTGCTGTCACAGAAATTGTTTTATTCAATTCAGCATTTGTCGACTGCTTAGAAGCAGTTGTAGTTTGTTCATGTTGTGTACGTGTGGTTTGATTTACTTGTGGGACACCAAAGGAAGTTGACATGTTAGGGGTAGTAGGAAGTGTCACAGCAACAGTTGTGAATGAAGCATTTAAAGAAGATGTGATTGATTTAGAAAGGTTAATTTGATCAACTTCCGAGGTAATTTTGATATCTTTTGAACTGTTTATGTGGGGATTGGACGTAGGGATGGATGTTACAGAAAAGTTAAACAGAGCTGGAGTATTATTTGTGATATTTGGAAGAATTATTGGGTTTTCAATCCTGGATGTTGAGAATGAAGGAAGAGTGCTTGAATTGACTGTTGTAACTTCCACCACATCTGTTTGAGAGATATCTTGATGTTGGGTACCTAAAAAATGAAAACTAATTGGTCATACACGCCAAAAATGAAAATACAAAAGACTCTTTGAACAAAGAAAAAAGTCTCAATCCACATTTTGACAAAAATAAAAATTATAAAACAAAATAAATAACTTTAAATCTATTGTTGTTTTAATCACCAATATATTTATTCAACATTATATAGTAAAAATAAATTATACAGTATAATTTTAATATGGAAATTGCAAACTTCATATCCCAACTCTTTAATATTTTTTTATGTCAATCATTGATAGTAATGAAAAGGTAGATTAGATCTTACACATTAGCCGGTTTATTTACCAACAGCAGGTAAACAACAAGAATAAAATCATGAAGGATTCTAAGCTTTCTGGAATCTCACAAGGGGCCAGACTCAAATTAGTTTAGAATCCTAGAGTTACAATATGTATTGTTAATAATTGATATGCCTCTGCAATGCCTAAATATACGAGTTTACAGTTCTAACAAATTTCCCAAAGATGGAAACTCTGGACCCCTGGTATCCCTCCTATTTGAGGGCATATCATACCTACAGGCCTCCAGGTAGAAAGTGGACTCCCTTCTGGTATATTCATCGGCTACCTCCCTCCCCCAAAAAGAAATTAGTACACAACTATAAATTACTTGACTATGTAACCAATGAGGCACCAATATTCAGAGTCACTTACTCGGCGAGCACTTGTCCAGATAGTCAGGGCAGCAAGTGTTGTTGCCGATGCAGTCCGTTGTACATTCACACAGTGAAGGTTCCAGTGCGTCGATGGAACAGCGGCCTTCACAGCTGCTGACTGACTCCTCTGTGGCCATCGTCACTTCATCATCACCTGCGGAGTGAGTGCTTACTGTATTGAAAATATTAAGTTAAAACTTACTTACTTACTTTAAAAAGCTGTGAGTGTTTTTAGCCTCCAACTTGTGTGAACCAGAAGTTTGGTGAGATGGTGCCTAATGAGTTACAAGCTACTTCAGCTTTCTAAATTGACTGGTTTGTTCTGATCACTGAAATGATTATCTGGTTGTAGTTGTTTGTTTCAGAATGTTAGTTATTTGGGTTGAGAAGAAACTTTGTGCCTAGGGGTTGCCTGTAATCTGTCTAGTACAATATTACTGTAAAAGCGTTAAGAGGATTGTAAGATTTGGTGTGGCTCTTTTGGTTTTTCTTTTTTAAGTTTTGGTTCAAAGTATTACAAAAGAAATATCCATAATCTAACAACAAACCATATTTCTTTTTGTTTTTTATGTATGGTCGAAATAATTTACTGTTTTTACTCTTGCTTACAATTATTCTAAAAACTAATTTCATGTCTAATGCTTGTTAACTAAGATTTTAAATAGTGAATAATAAAGAGACAGTAAAGAAATACATATTCTCATCTCCTGCACATGATCCACATCAGGGAGAGACTCACCAGTAGTTGTGCTCGTGGGAGAAACACACTCTCCTCCTTCAGTCAACTTGACATCATCAATGGCCATATCCCCTTCATAGCCGCTGCCCCGCACACCTTCAATCACTATCTACAAAATTCAAAAATCGCCATTACCAATTACCATTAAATTGCCTATTACATGGTTTTTTTGAGACTAACATATAGTCTTCTGAAAGTACAGTTATATGGCATAATGTTTCAGTTATTTCTTGTTAACCTATAGCAAAGAAATAAATAACCCCGTTGCAGCAGACCTGTATACTCAGCGAATTTCTAATGCAAAGGAGCATAATTCAATCCAACATAGTGAGATTTTACATGTTTTTGTAATCTCCATAAGAATAACATGGAGAATGAGTATGCAGGTTTGCTGCAACAGGTATGTTAAAACTGGTTGGTTTTAATTCATTATTTAGTGGATCTCAACTAG
This sequence comes from Flexamia atlantica, assembly GCA_035578135.1. Taxonomy (NCBI): domain Eukaryota; kingdom Metazoa; phylum Arthropoda; class Insecta; order Hemiptera; family Cicadellidae; genus Flexamia; species Flexamia atlantica. Next base: position 38,335,789 of record JAQJVK010000008.1, on the reverse strand, counting down.
AAGAAGCCATATACCAAGTTTCATCAAGAAATGTTAAAAAATAAGGAAGACATAGCATTTTTTTGATTTCCTATAAGGATAACATGGTGAATGAATATGCAGGTTTGCTGCCACAAAAATGGAAATTTCGGGGATTTTAGACTAATATACATTAGATCTCATCTAGTTGAAGCCACAAACCAAGTTGTATTAAGATATGTTGAGAAATAAGCGAAATATAAAATTTTACTTATTCCCCATAAGGTTTAACATTAGGACAACGTACTGTGTTTACCACTTTCAATATCTTGGTAACCAATGGACATAGAGCAATGATTCAAAATACTAAATTGTTTGTTTTTTTTTAGCTGAATTCAATGGTGCCAACAAAAATTTGATTAATTTTATTTTTCTAAGAAAACTAAAAAAAACCCATTTTGGGGGGGTTTATCCCCCTTTACCCCCCTTTCCGATGGTCCGATCGGGCTGGCTTATGAACTTGTCCAATTTATTACTACTTTACATGTCTGTACCAAATTTCATTAAGATCGGATCATACTTACAGCCGCTATCGTGCTCACAGACACATACAGGGTGTTGATAAAAAATCCTTCAGGACTTCGGGATATGGTTACTAATATGAAAACTAAGAAAAAAGTTCCTGTGAACATGGGTCCTAAAATGCTCGATTATCCGTCTGTCGGTCTGTATGTGTTTTTAACATGATTTTACATAACTTTGGAACTACTAAAGATATCAACTTCAAACTTGGTACATATATGCTGAATAATAGGACCTGTTTTGGTGCGGAGTATCAAGTTTCTATTTTGTACCATTTCAAAATGGCAGCCATTTTTATATTTTAAAACTTAATATCTTAAAAACCGTAAATTTTACCCAAATTGTTTATGAGACAAAAATGTTGCAAAATTTTATTTCCTACAAAACAATATAAAGATTATTAAGATCGAACTACAATTAACGGAGTTATTGCAATTTTACTAACAGAATTCAAGCAAATTTTCTATAACTGCCATAAAACAAGCATGTATTCTGTTGGAAAAATTTCTATAACTCCGATGTTTGAAGTTCGATCTTAAAAATCTTTTTACGGTTTTGTAGGAAACAAAATTGCACAACTTTTTTCTCTCTTGTAAAATTTTGTAAAACTTACGGATTTTAAGATATAAAGGTTTAAAATATAAAAATGGCTGCCATTTTGATATGGTACAAAGTAGAAACTTGATACTCCGTACCAAAATAGGTCCTATTAGTCAGCATATACGCACCAAGTTTGAAGGTAATATCTTAAGTAATTCCAAAGTTATGAAAAATCATGTAAAAAAACACATACAGACCGACAGATGGATAACCGAGCATTTTAGGACCTATGTTTACAGGAACTTTTTTCTTAGTTTTGATGTAAGTAACCATATACCAAAGTCCTGAAGGGTTTTTTATCAACACCCTGTATATACAGAGTGTCCAACTTAACTGTGCGACCATTGGTATCTCAGAAACTATTGGATTGAGAGAAAACTTTAAATGGGGGACTTCACCTACTTTTTTAAGACATTTAAAAATTTGAATTCCATTTTCTTCTAAAAGGCCGCCATTTTCCAATATGGCGGACAACTTTGATTTTTCTTATGGAACACCCTATATTTTATGGCGTATTTAGATTCTAATTTTAATTTTAATAACTTTTTACTCTTTGACATTTTTTCCTAAACCCAATGGTTAAGGAGATATAAGCAGTTAAAGTTTCGTTTTTCTCCATTTAAAATGCATTGTGTCCATTTTAACTGTGCCATCCCATGCAATCCTTACAGAGTAAAAAACTACTTAAAATTGTCCATTTCCATGAGTGAATCTCAACTAAAACTATTTCTATGATTGAATCTAAACTAATCGAAACATATAAAACACTTTTGTTCTCTAGTATTTTTTAATTGACCTAACCGTTAATGATATACCCAATAACGTGAATTACGCAATGCATTTCTTTTGGGGAAAAATCAAACTTGAACTGCTTATGTCTCCTTAACCATTGGGTTTAAGAAAAAATGTCAAAGAGTAAAAATGTATTAAAATTAAGCCTAGAATCCAAATACACCTTAAAATACAGGGTGTTCCATAAGAAAAATTAAAGTTGTCCGCCATATTGGAAAATGGCGGCCATTTAGAAGAAAATGAAATTCTTATTTTTAAATGTCTTAAAAAATAGGTGAAGTCCCCCATTTAAAGTTTTCTGTAAATCCAATAGTTTCTGAAATACCAATGGTGGCAAAGTTAAGTTGGACACCCAGTTTATATATATATATATATATATATATATATATATATATATATATATATATATATATACATACATAGATAGATAGATAGATAGATATATAAATTCGAACGAATGGTGTTTTTTGCTTCTGGTGGCCCCAAAACGAAAAGTTATCATGGTCTCGGGCTTAGGTCTTACCATGAGACCTACGGTAATAGCTTCTTCCCTATGGGGGAAATTCGCTAAAAAACTTAATTTTTATAACTCTTTTTCAATTTTCATAAACAATTATTCCAAACTGAGTAATTATGGTTTTACAATGATTTTAGATCTGTGCCTGATCTCAGCATAGAGCAGGCTGTAATAAAGAACAGTTTTATCATCAAGAATATCATTCACTCTGAGAAAAGTTATCTAAAACGTATTCACTCAAGTAATATTTTATGTTGTCTACCAAGATTCACAAATATAAAATTCTCCACTTTTCCGATCCAAAAAAGACCCCTTGGGAAAACATCACCTTTTCCAAAAAAAAATATACGAATTAAGGCTGTAATAAAGAACAGTTTTATCATCAAGAATTCATTCACTCTGAGAAAAGTTATCTAAAACGTATTCACTCAAGCAATAAGTAATATTTATGTTGTCTACCAAGATTCACAAATATAAAATTCTCCACTTTTCCGATCCAAAAAAGACCCCTTGGGGAAAACATCACCTTTTCCAAAAAAAATATACGAATTATTGGAACATGATTCAACAAGACTCATCTTTTACATATAATCACAAGACTTGTCTGCCATGAAGTGTCCACAATACTTGCCTAATATAATATGACCTAAGATTCATTTGGAGATTTTTTTGTTGTGATACAGCAGCGGGATTGATTCGTCAGCAGCCTACATCAAAAGTGCAATTATAAATTGCAACTGACAAAGTTTTTTATCTTACTTGCAAAAATTAAACTTGGTGCTTTAATATACCTGGAAGCTAGAGTTGGTCCGATTTAGGGGAATTACTGCTTGTATCCATTGGTTCCCTTGATCTCCAACCTTGCTGAACAGACGGATTGTATCTTGTTCGTGGAGGTAGACATTCAGTGTTCCTGTAAAACATTATTTTTTAAATAATTTATGTTTCACCTCATCTTATAAATAAATGTGTATTGCTGCTGAACAAACATTTTAGAGGATTTTAGTGAAAGATATACGTTGAGATTCCTTCGTTTACCATCAAGCTCAGGTAAATGTGCTTGGTCCATGAGTGGCCATTCGTATAAATAAAGCTTAAAGGTTAAGTGACAATGGCTAACCTGTGGTGATGCCAAACATGTGGTACCAAAATATGAAGCAGGCACCGGGGCCAGTGATAGCTGGAAAGACAGGAGAAAACAGTCTAGCTGTGTCGTTTTCCAGGCGGGGGCTTGACACTTCCAGATACATATAGTAACCTGAAAACCAAAAACAATCTTGTTAGTAATTGCTATGCTCTCACTAATAAGAAAAAATATTTATTATTAAAAAATATAATTTTTTTTTAATTCATTACATGTTTGCTTAATATATTGCTAAGATTTTAATTTTGGGGAAAGAAGGATAGACAGCTAGCTTACCTTTGAAAGAGTTCAGGCAGGCCAAAGAACACATATAATTCACGAATAATTATAGAAATCACAATATTTCGTCCCATTGGACATCTTCAGGTGAAGGAGAGCAAGTTCAAAATGGCTAGCTGTCTATCCTTCTTTTCCCAAAATTAGGCCTAGAGCCTTTCCTGAAAAAACTAATATCTAACTAAGTTACACAAGACCCCCTCGTATCCGGCTACCGCTTCAACTGTTACATTCCACAGAAGTGCCTTCCTTTTAACCTGCTGATTTTTATCAATGAGTCAGTTTAACCACACAAGATCAGCAGAAAATGACGATATCGATGATTCCTATTGGAAATAATAGACTCATAAAAAGTCTCACTTTTTAGTTAAAAATAATTGTTGGCATAAACCCTATGAATTAGACTTGATATGATTTAATCAAACGTCCAATTCAAAGTCCAAAACCAACATAGATTAAACCGACCAATTTGTTATCCAGTCGTGTTTCAATCCTGAGGTGGCCGGATATGAAGGAATCAACTGTATAATATATGGAAACACCTTATCAGAAAATTTTAGTAGCATGTTGCATGTCATGTCAAATATATCTCATCTACATAACTGTAGTAAGGCAATCTACATAACTACATAACTGGAGATCTACATAAGGAGATCTACATAACTGTTGTTAGGAAGTGACAGTAATATAATATTATAAAAAAAACTATTATCATCAAGGTTTGAAATATTTTTCATACTAACCACCCAAACTGGGACCCAAGGTGTGGTCAAAGGAGGGGCCGGTCCCCACATGGCCGGAAGGAGTGGCAAAGTTGTGACGTCTCCAGTCAAAGTCATGGTTCAGGTCGTGAGTCCAGCCGCACAAGTCTTCAGTCTCAAAATCACACCACTTCTGTGCCTTCACTTGGATCTCTGGAACAAGGCAATAGATGTCAAAGCTGTATGGTCTAAATAAAAGATATTGCTCCCTTTAACCTTGCAGTATCCAAGATCTTTCCAGATCAAACATCAGGAAAGCCTTGGAAAAAGTTATTAAGGATTGACTCTGGGCCTAGTTGCTAATTGCCATTAGGTTTTAAATTTAAAAATACAGGGTGTTCAAAAAATGTGGGGCAATAATCTACGTAATGATTCCTAGGGTCAAAATAAGCAAAAAGGTTTATGTAAACATAGGTCCTAAAGTGCTTTGTTTTCCGTCTGTGTGTCTGTTTATGATTTTTACATATTTAATCATATCTCACGAAGCACTTAACGTATAAATTTCAAACTTGGTATATGGGTAACCACTTTTAAGAACTATTTTTGTAAGAAGTATCAAATTTCTCGTTTGTACCATTTCAAAATGGCGACTATTTTTCGTTTTCAAAGCTAAATAACTTAAAAATCGTAAATTTTAGAAAAACTATACTAATGACAAAAAAGTTGTGAAATTTAATCTAATTAATGATGATACTTAGATTATAACAATCGGACCAGTAATGATGGAGAAATTTTAAATATTCCGAATAAAAACATACAAAAATCAGACATAATGTTTTAAGGAACCATGTTTTTATGTAGAAAAGTTAAAATTTCTCCGTTATTAGTGGTCCGATTATCATAATTTTAATATCAGCATTAATTACATTAAATTACGAAACTTTTTTGTCACTTGTATAATTTTTCTAAAATTTATGGTTTTTAAGATATTTAGCTATGAAAACAAAAAACAGTCCCCATTTTGAAATGGTACAAAGTAGAAATTTGATACTTCTTACAAAAATAGTTCTTAATAGTGGTTACCCATATACCAGGTTTGAAATTTATACATTAAGTGCTTCGTGAGATATGAATAAATATGTAAAAATCATAAACAGACACACAGACAGAAAACAAAGCACTTTAGGACCTATATTTATATAAACTTTTTTTCTTACTTTGACCCAAGAAATCACTACATAAATTATTGCCCCACATTTTTTGAACACCCTGTATACATGACAAAAACGTTTTCAAAAAAATTCACCAAAAATTTAAAACCCTCCTAGGGTGTTGTATTTGATGATTGTATGATACTAAGCTTGGCAGCTCCCTTCAGTTACCCCATTGCTATAAAGGTTACAATAGCCCTGCAGAAAAAATACAAGCAAAATAAGTGTGAATACTGGGCCAATGTTCCCCCAATGGCGGGTAACACTGACCCACTTTTGATAAAATATTTTAGAGAGGGATTGTCAATTTTAAGTAGCCAAAGAGTAATTTTGTAGGATATTAACTTGATCTTTAACTCAATGAGAAACTTAATACTATTGATGTTAAATTGTTTACATCATATTACACAAAAACATCTGTTTTATGAGTTTTTACTCTTGCTGGAAAGTTACTCTTGTCGATAACTACAAGGTAAATTTACCGTGCACTAGGAAACGGAAATAATGGAAGTAAACAATCAATACAATCTACTGATTGCAGCAAACCGACATTTAATGCATTTTTATTGGGTACTTCAGAGGAATGTGGTGGCAGCACTGGTAGCAGTTTGTTTACTATAAACTAGGTTTGAAGAGTTGAGAAACGTAGGGGTTTATGCAAGGCATACATAAAAAAAAGTTTTTTCTGAGTAGTCTGATGTAAAGTATCGTATGTCACACCCCCGTTAAGTTTTACCGTACTCGCATGAAAATCCCACACTCACCTCTGGCTTGCACAGGAACTATCATGCTCGACCAGTAAAACAGTACTTGCTGGTCTAGTAACATGATATTATGATATACTATTAAATGTCCAAAAAAGTGGGCCAAAGGAGGTCCACAGTTCTTGTGTTATGACTGGCAGCAACTTAACAGACGAAAGTTTTCGTTCTTATTATTTATTATCCCTTGCTCACTTACAACCACAAATCCTTCTCTTAGTATTTGGATACTTAGCACATTTCTCACATTTTCCAAATGAGTTAATTAGGAAGAAAAGCACTACTCCAAGGGAGCAAGTGATTAGTCAACTTGATTGTTGAGCCTAGAGGGAACAGCCCAGTCTTTATGTATTTTAAAATAAAACAGGAAAAAATCGAAATAGATCTCTCTCGACTTGTAAATATATGTACAAGAAACAGCATACCTCTACAGATAGGAGCGGTATCGTTCCACACAGCCCCGTTGCAGTAGAGGCTTTGGGAGCCGACCAGAGAGTATCCCGGGTCGCAGTGAACAGTGACCAAAGCCCCTCGGTAAGTCTCCAGCACTTGGCCGTGAGGCACATCGATTGGCAGGCACCCGGTGTCTGAAGTGGAAAAATTAATAAAATATTCTACGGTGATATTCCTGACTTAAAATCTACTGATATAAAATTAATTCAAGAATGAATCAATGAGGAAAGCTATTGACAATTTCAATTTAGAAATTACATACAAATCAAACGTATTTCAAAAATATCCAAATTGTTAAGCAAGTGTACAAAAAAAGAGGCTGTTGTTACAATTGTGAGAAGAAGGAATAAAATTTGCCTCTTTAAAATATTTTAGTATTTTAAAAAAAATTTGAATATTAGTGCTTATTTTTAAACCATGAATTTAATTGGGTGGTTGATTCCAATGAACATAGCTCATAGCGTCATAGTTCGTGGGTTTAATTACCTACAGCTGCTTAAAAAATAAAGTTGTCCCAATAGCTTCTAAAATAGTAATAAAATTATCATAACTTAGGTAATAATTTATGTAATTCCTAACAACAAAACTTTTCCCAAAATGAACAAATTGACTGTTTGAATGCCCAATTTTTAAAGATGTTCTTTTATTGAGTCATATTGTTTTAGGTTATTATTGAATGTAAAAACCTTTTTTATAATAGTTACCGTTTTGCAGGGTTTTGTAACCCAAACAGCTTAGTCCAAACAAACCATGTAAATGAATATGACTGTAATTCAATCCTAGCAAATTGTTTTCATTATATTGACTAAGAAACATCTATTTTCTGTTCCTTTTTGTTGGCTAGTTACCCATTGCCGGTACTAGTCTGGCAAAAACTTTTCCGGTCTGCAAACGTTTTGCCGGACTGCGATTACAGGAAATGAAAGTAAACAATCAGCGATTTGCAGGAAACCGAAGATTAATGATTGTTTGGTTACTTTTTAGAGGAATTTAGAGGCAGTACTGGCAGCAGTGTTATAGGTTGTTTTGTTGTTATAGGTTAAGTTTGAAGGATTGAGAAACTTTTTGGTTTATGCAAGGACTAAGTTTTGATTGAAAGTATGTTTTTTTCTGAGTACTATGGCCGGAAGGTTTTACCGTACTCGCATGACAGTCCCACACTTGCTTTCGCTTGCGCAGGAACTATCATGCTCGTCCGGCAAAACAGTACTTTCCGGCCTGGTAACGTATCAATCAATCAATCAATCAACATAATATTAAATATTACTCACTGAGCCTCACAAACCCTCACATTATAACTAATATTACTCACTGATGCAGACGGGCACGGGGCTGTCCCACTTGCCCCGGACGCAGGTCGAGTACTTGTCGCCCAACACCTGCGAGCCGCGCAGACAGACATACTTGGCCACTCGGCCCTTGCTGCGGATGCGCACCCTCCCGCCCTTCAACACCCTCGCGGGGCACTTGAGGCTCAAGGCACTGGGCCCCCTCAGCCCCTCAGTCTCTGCAATCGAGGTAACATTGTTGACTAACGAAATGGCCGACCTGGCAACACTGTTTTCAAGGCAACGCTGAAGCGCTCGAGGTGGCAATACTGTTTTTCAAGGGTTGTTTACATTAATTATTGACAATAAAACATTTGAAAAGCAGCGGGGCACGAGGACAAAGTTTTCAAAATTACCCCCTCTTTCCTTTTGTGACTTGCAAACAGCTGACTCAGCCTGTCACGGATATGTTGTGTGTACATTGCCATTTGATATACCAAGGATTGGATACTGCCATGCTTATATAATTGGGTTGATGTTTTTATAGGTAGTCAGCTTTTAATTATTTACTGAGTAATTGAAAACTACAAAAAAATTTTTTAACGTAGTATATTTTTTTAAATATTTAAATAAATGTGTTGCCACTTCAACTGAAAAATCAAAGTTTTTTAGATTGAATTAAAATGTAATTCAATTAATGGTCCTATATAAATAATCCAATTAATTGGTGATTGGTAAATCAAACCCTTTATGTCAGCAACAATACCATTTCTAGGACACTGCATTACAAACCTCCAAACACTTCTAACATGTTTGTTCTTGTTTATTACTTTATAAAAATGCTTGTCCTTCATGATTACAAATCAAATATTAAAGTCCTGACCTGCACAAGATTTTTGCATAGTACCTCGATTCTTTTCTACTTAAGCCCTGCTCCACTTGAAATGAAATGAAATGAAATGAAATGATGAAATGAAATAAACTTTATTTCCCAAAATTTAAGACAAGTAAAACTGCTAAAGAAAAGAAAAAATAAAAATAAACTTTTTTATAAAATTATATTTAATGTAATTACGTTTATCTTTGGCAGTACAGATATTAACATGGAAAGATACCAGCTACATTAATCTCTCGGCAGTTCAACATTTAGTGGTCTCCGTGGGTGTCGAAGTATCGAAATGTCAAATTATCTAGATGTCAAACCATAGAGAGTACAAACAATAAACCAACAACAAAACATTGTGGGTTTTACATTAACAGAAACATTAAAAATAAAGGCTGTACATGTACATCTCCTAAACATATTAAATACTAAGAACCTAAACCACTGAACAGTTTATTTATTAACTTAAATCATAATATAGATCCCAATAAATATCACTGGACAAAATATTTGGTAGTCTTTGAACGTTTTTTTTTAGTGTCAGCCCTTGTCAAACCATACAGAGTGTCGAAGTGTCGAGTGTCAAACTATCGAGAGTCTACTGCATTCTACAATTTTTTTTCTTATGAAAATATTGAGTGGTCATAGTGGTTATGTTTTTTAAAGAATTATTAATAAAGTTAATTTTCTAAGAAAAATCATGTTTTTCTTCATATGCCTTACCAAGCTGCTGTTCTCACACTCCTGCACTCATTTACTTTACCATATTTATTTTCGCTATATAACACTCTTTTCACTTTATTGCACTACAGTGTTTCAACTTTAAAACACTTAATTTAATAAATAGTATCCGTTACATAGCCAGGTAGTTATATTTTAGTGGATCTATTGAGTAGGCAATAGAGAATGTTAACAGCTGATTAGCTGTTAGCTCATTGTTCCTGAATGGGAAGCCTTTGTAAAATATAACTTAACTTCATTTTTGTTATACCAGGACCACGACGTTTAATATCGATAAGATGCTATAAAGATTTCTGGAAGCATTTCTCAAATATTTTATCTCTATTTGAAGGCTGTAATAACTGCAAGTCAATGAGCAAAGGAAATGATAGTTACTAATGTAACATGTATGCAAAGTGTTACTTTGCTTCACTCGAGAGGAATGTTTTCTCATGATCTTATGACAAGTGCAGTTGAGTTTCTCAAGTGCAGCAAAAACACTATTTGCACACGAGATGCAAATTATCATTTCCTTTGTTCATTGACTTGCAGTTTTAAACACACTATCTAGTAAATAGTGAAAACAATTGAAGAACAAAAAGATGAAAGAACAAAATAACCAAATGATCATGCAGTTGGAAACAAAGAGGAAAAAACAAACTGCTGCAGCCAATGATATATGCATATTAAGGAATCATCTGTATCACTCTAAACATTCGATCCTCATCTCTCTGTCACACACATTTCTTTAAAAAAGTTGGGATTTTCAAATTCAAGTTATAACAATATAAAAATTACCTCCTAAAAAGCAAATTGTATATTTTGAACACAATATTTTTAAATAAGCGTTGTTTTCAGATTTTAGATAAAAAATTTGCCAGTAGCATCTCAAAAATTACATTAAATGTATAGTAGTAGAGACTCACTAACTCAACATATGTGAACGTTTACTCTGTCAGGTTTGGGGAACGATAATTCATTGTCGAGAATAGAAAGCCCAAGAAATAACTTAATATTGTAAACTGACTTACACATAAATTTAATGGTGTGAATAAAGATATATTTAAACATTAAATTATTACAAAAATAATTACTTGAAAATACAAATAGGTTGCAATAAAGCTGAAAATTATGGCTTACAACAAAAAAAGGTTCCAAACTATCCAATGAGTAGAGTTACCAGGAATTTGAGAGATTCTACCGTATTCACTCTAGGTAAATTAAATTAAATATTTTCATAAGCAATTGACCAAAGCTTTACAAACCCAAAACGGTTTCAACTAAATAAGAAATTGTAAAAAGTATTTTTTACAACTAAAACGAAATTATCAAAATCAATAAAAAATATACGACATTTAAAATCAAATAAATTACAATTCAAAGTGCTGCTTTGCTTATCATATGAAAGGTACCTGGCAGGTGAGGCGAGAGAGCCAGCAAGGTGAGGAGCACGGTCAGATGTTGAGTAGAGAGCCAGTCCATGGTGCAGGAGGCGCAGACATGTGGGGAGATCCCACAGGACGCTCAGCCCTCACACTCTTATCTGCTTCCTCTGATAACGCTGCAAAACCGTTTCCTCCTCACCCTGTCCCGACATATTCTCCCAACTTGGGATCCGATTACGTCTTTTGTTTGATAATCAGGATTTTGGTTTTTTGTTTATGTTTTGAACAAAACAATTTTTTTGAGTGAATATTGTGCAGTTAGTTCTGATTAAGCTTATTTTGGGGCTCACAAAAATGTGATAAATAATTTATTTGGGAGAGGGAAGAAGTGGGTTGGGCTACATTCCCACTTCCTGTATAAGGCCCATTTTTTATGCTCACCTCTGGCCTTTATTTCAATGATCACTTCTTCTGATTCTAACGAAATTGTGAAAAGTTGTTGTTTTACCTGTTGCTTCTTGGTATACTCAAAACCATCTAGATTATGGTTGGTGGGAAAGAAAGAGCTGATAGGGTGGCAATAATGCTACCTTGTATCACATTAACAAGTATTACTGTGAATTTCATCAGCACAACTTATTTAATATTAACATTTTTTTACAGGAGTTCTTTGGTTAGAAAATTGCAATGGACTCAGTTTTCAAGATAACAAAAACGAATCTAGACAGTATTGAAGTTATGGGTGCTACTGGTCAGTTTTTGCTTGTTATGAAACTCGTTATAAAACACAATCTGTATTTTCAATAACATATAAACTAATCTGAAAAAATCGAAGCCAATATTTGAAAGAAAAATAGGTTGATTGGTTGTCATTATAAATCAAAACAATAACTCCCTAAACTTTTAACTCCATAAATCAACAGTGATGTGTCTAAATGCTTTTTGATCTAGTATTGTTTCTTTTTTTGCCCAAGACATATATAAGTGAACAAAGAGATTTTCAAAATTCATTTCTATTTGAATTTTGTTTGGAATTCTACTCTGATAGAAATTGATTCTGATTCCGAGCCCGAAATCTATTTCTATCACACTATGCAAAAACAGACACTTGATTGCTAAGGTTTGATCTACGGTTGTAAAAATTAAAGCTGTCCAGGGGCTGAAATGATTAGTTGGATTAACAGTTTAAATGGGCTGATTCAAGATTGCAAACTTCGTAAATACTAAATTTCATTGAAAAAGCAAGTATTTATGTGTTTGGTAAATTATTCCAAGCCATTTTTTTAATCCTTTTGGCTCAAATGTCAAGCCTAATAAGTAGAAAGTTATTGAGGTAGTATATTACTTACAAAACTTGTCTAAAATCGTTTTTTTTTTGCTGGTTAAATTGATTAATGCAAAGACCCCTACAGTGCAGATTACTAAACTTCTGGGAAATTAAGAAAAACTATCCTACTCGTCCAGTTTCTTTTTTTGTTGCAATGACTTTATTTCATTTATCTCCTTACAAATGAGGTTTGAATCCCTATATTAATATTTTTAACAAAGTGCAAGGTAACTATAAAAATTATTTAAAAAAATTTAACTTAGAGGGTTTTTGCAATAGACCGTAAAGTTAGAGGATTTCCACATGGAAAAATCTTTCATAAACCCTTTAAATATGTTTTAGCTAATCATTTTGTTATGATCTATGAGAACTTTTGATACTTATGGTCAAGGTCTGTAGAGAAGAGAAGAGAAGAATGATAGTACTCAGGTTATCTCAGTAAAAATGTAAACGAATTGTGACGTCTTTTGTAGACCGGAAACCTGCAGTGGCTTTAGTATTCCGTTCTACAAAAGACAGTTAGCCTCTAGCTGGGAGAAAGATAATCTTGACCAATCATCTTGACCAATCAGAGGAACCATATTACTTACACCTCATTTCAGGCTATATTTTTACCCAATAGGCTAATAGAGCTTGTTTGTAACTGGATATTGGGTCTATAATTGACGTTGCAAGATTTGGTTCCACAGGCCTTGTGGGAATAAGGCAACCTGACAGTATAAGAATATTATTATTCTCTTCTAATCAATTGAATTTTGGTCACTACAAAATAACACACACAACAGAACACAGAGCACAAATGCCACAAGTAGTGCCAACTCATCTTTCTTCACAATATGAAATACCAAGTTGTTCATTGCATAATTCCCTATACTGCTTGAAGATAAGGTGTTTCTACAATGAACATACATTTCTGGGCTAATTTTTCCAAGATATGGATATGGTATATTAGGGGTTTCTATAAAAAATATAACAGGTCATTTTCATACATTAATACATTATCACGTTCGCTGCTGGCCGCTAGATGGCGCGACTGCGCCAGGAGCTGAACTAGTGTGTGTGTCGCTGCGGCTTAAATGACCCTGGTGGTAATTTTTGGAAATAATGTTTTTTATTGTGGGAAAAGTATGTCCCCAAGAGCTGCAAGGAAATATAGAACGCTCATGAGGAGCTGGCTAATCCATGACAACGTTAAACAACAATGAACGGTGCCGTTCCAGAACGTTCTCAGCTCCTGGCGCCATGTTCCCGGTGACGTTCCAGAACGTCCGCAGCAGCGAACGTGTTATATGTATCTTGACCCTTGGGACCCATTTACAGTTCGCGCAGTCTATCTCCGGCTATGGCAGAGTCAGTTGATTGGAAGGCGCGGGGGGGGGAGGGGATACTTTTCTGAAAACATTATTCTACAGCTCCGCTGTTTGTCGAACATTGTGTTTACCAATATAATATGTTGAAAATATCACATGATACGGTTAGTATAACTATGGCCATAGCCAGAAATATGATGTGCGAACTGTACACCTGGAGCATAGTAAGAGCGGTTGGAGTGTAGTAAAAGTCACCAGGACACCACTGCTGATGCACAGAGTTGTACTAGCCTGACATGTTAACATTTCCAAACATCTGTCAATTTATTTCTTTATTGTCGTTTGTAAACAAAGTACACTTACTTGATGTTTGTCGAAACTCGTTTTTGCACCGTTTTATGAGCCAAATTATTGCCAACAAACAATGTTTGACAGCTCCGGCAGTAGAGTAGGGCATGGTTCAAGATATAATGTTCCAAAAGTAAATTAATTTTCTGTTGAAAAGTGAAATTGGCTAAATTTGTCAGGGGGTTTCTGCAGTAGGCAATTGAATTAAATTGGTAGGTTTTTATAAAAAATCTTAAAGCTAGTATAATCAAATTTTGGCTAATTAAAATGTTAATCTAAATGAAAAATCCCAGTCATATAAGTATTTTAATTTAATTCTTATTTTTTAAATAACAGAGCAAAATTCTGAAAAAATTGTATATTATATAAAATGGAAAACTTTAAGATTGACAAAGCTGTTGGATCCCTCTTTTGCACTGAGTAGTGGATTTTTAAAGAATTATCAAATTAATAGTTACATAAAATTTATAAATATTAATAATTTATTACAAATTATAAAAAAGATACAAAGTACTGTAAAATAAAATTACTGCTAAATTACAACTGAAATAACTCCATTGTAACAGTAATACTTCAATCGTTTCAAATACTAACATAGGGAAAATAATCCTGGAGATAATAATGAGCAAAACTAAAATATTTTTCACGGAAAGAAACGAAAGTCGGGTGATTCTTCTTCTTCTTCAATAGGTGGCAAAAAGCTATTAATGTGTCTGAAGTTGAATTCGTCTCCTCTGCCATCAAACACTCTCTAAAAAGAAAAAATAGGTTACAAATTTAGAGTGTGACTTAATAACGTACGTTCCGGCAATTGTATGTATGCTTCAGTGTAATAATTATAAAATGCAGAGGATTGTGTTTTCTCTATAAAAATAAATGGTATCAGCAAACTGACATACTCTCTCCCTTGAAGCCATTTAAAGAAAGAAAACCTATATACTGATGTAAAATAAACTTACAATTATCTCACAAATACATACCAAATTTTATCAAAATTGGTTAGCAATTAACAGAGATGATAATTTTTAAATATTCGCCATAAAAATAACAATAGATAACGTTCTGTGTTTTCCTGCTAAACGAAAATATCAATTATTTCCGCAGCAAGTTGATATAGACTAATAATTCAAAATGCTGAATTATTTATTTTTTCAAGCCAAATTTGATTACTGCAAGTATATTTTCATTATTATGATTTATAGTAAATTTGAGTAATATTAATCCTTTTTACACTTCTAAAACTGAATTTTTAATGACATGCGGGTAGTGGCTTTTTGCTTGTCATCTTAAGCACTAAAAACTGTGAATTTTTTATCAAAATCGTTAGAGCCATTTTGGAAAAATATGGATTTTTGTCGTTTTTTAGGGTAAATACCCTTAAAAATCAAAAATTTTAAAAAAGCCTATAGATATCCAATCTTTATTCCTACATGCCAAATTTAATGAAGATTGGATTATTAGTGTCGTCTCTAGCTTTGTTTACATCCACACGGACAGACTGACACCACCCAGACAGACTTATGTTATTTTTTGTAATAGTATAATTTTTGTACTATTGTGATTGACGCCATTCTACAATTGTATAACTTGTGTTCTAACAACTTGTACAATTTTAATGAATAAAGGTTATTTGAATTTGAATTTGAACCCCGAAAACCACTTTTTTGGATTCAGGAAGCACTAAAACAAATATATCCAGAAAAACTCAAATTAAATTCAAACATTTTGACAAAAACAAAACTTTCTTCATAATACACTATGTATGGGAGGAGAGGAATGTAAAAATGTAAACATAGCCAAAACGTAAACTTATTGTACTCTGCTAGTCAAAGACACTTTGCTTACAAATAGAGAGTACAAATTGTAAGCCTATACTGTGTTTATATGAAGACTGTGAATTACCATCATAAAATAAGAGGTAATAACAGGTATCAGTATGTTGCACAGATTGATTTTGAGCTTACATATATAAAAAATATTTTTTCACACTAAGTTTGAATATTGCAAGGGTTTATACACAAAATCTTCACAAAGACAAAGTTGTTAAAGTATCCAATCAAAATGAGTGGTATCTAAATTAAGGATGCTGCAAGTTTTCCTCAGTTAAATAACAAGGCAATAGTAGTTTTCATTACTAGGAGCGAAAGTGGCTCTTTTAGGTACGAGATCGTAATTTACAGGCGAGGCGCAGCCGAGCTTGGAAATGCGATCGAGTACCAAGGAGACACTTTTGCTCCGTGTGATGAACAACTATTTTCATCATTATGTATAAATATCCATTTAATCGTTAACAAATTAGACTACATAATTTTGAGGTTATCCAAAAATAGTCACCGTCATTTCCACATTTGTTAGTTGTTTACAAACACAAGTTAAGAAATCGTTCAACCTTTCAAACTTAACATAAACAAATTTTGACATTAGAGTACGGCAAAATTTACCATATGTTTTTTCAGTACTCGTATTCGAAGTGATCCAAAAACGATCATTTTGCGTACGATTTAGGGAACTAAAAACGGCTGTTTTCGGGACAGTATGATGAAAAAATCATTTTAAGTTTCAAACTGCTCCTTTTTAATAGCTAAGTTAAAATAACTCACAGGATGGGTTGTTCATATCTATATTTCTACAATTCTATTTTTATGAAGTTAGAATACTGCCGCTGTAATTGGGCTTTCCCTATCAAGGTAGTAATTAAGTGCTTGGATTTATTTTTATTTTAAGCAAGTATTTATATATTTTGGCCAGTACATAAATCTGTACTTAACATGTAATTTTTTTTATTGCTGTTATATTTCTACGATAAATTAATGTTTGTTTGTTTTTTTCATTTAATTTCAGACTTTGGTGTTAATTGAAACAAGACTAAATAAAAATCCTACCACATTCCCTGACAAATAAAGGCAATTAAGTTTAAAGGGCGATATTTTCAATGTCCATGTAATTTAGGGATGGAGGGGGTTGGATTTTCAAATCAAGACGGGACGGGATTTTTTTCTTCCCTCTTAAATTCGGGACGGGACATGGCGGGATTTTCGTCTTCCCTTAACCTTCGGGAAATGCTCGTTCACGAATTTATTTTAATTTACTACACTAATAACATTATTTTAAAAACAATGTCATATATAAATGTTTGTACCGTGCGAACTCAAAAAATTTCAAGAGATAAATTTAAGGGTCTTGGAAGTTATTTTTTTAGGAAATGACTCTATGACTCATATTTTTTCCAGCACTTTTTTAACTAAGGTAAAAAATTAAAAATCAATTTGATTTCAAGATGACAACCATAAAAACTAGTTTTTCCAAACTAAAATTATAAATTTGAAGTTCACTACTCCCAAACTTAATATTGCTTAAATTACATAAAATATTAATTACCTGTGTATTGAAAATTTCTTTTTAAAGTCTTTTATGAAAAAGACTTATTTGTCTATTTATTATTTGTCTTATTTATGAAAAATAATCAAACTTTCGCCTGAGATTCAAAGAAATCTGAATTAGTTTAGAAAATTAAATCAATGGGCAAAATCACAATTTGTAGCAGACCAATGTGGCCAACAATATGAACAATCATCAATGATACGCATTACAGCAAGTTGTTTCTGTCGATTAACCTAACAGTGAATACCTAAGATTGCTTTTCACACCCAAATGCAAGTTAGCAATCCTACATTGGCCGTTTATCAGCGATCGGCAAATACGCGAGACCGTTTTTCACGCCCGATCGCGAGTTTCGTAAAGCAACAACGGCCGTTAATCTGCGATCGGCAATATGCGGCCGTTCGCGAATTTTGCAAAGCTACATTTGCCGCTTAATCGCGATCGGCAAGTACACGCGATCGTTTTTCATGGCCGATCGCAAGTTTTGTAAAGCTACTTCGGCCGTTAATCTGCGGACGACAAATATGCACTTGCGTATTTCGCGGCCGTTCGCGAACAGTGCAATCTATTTTTGCCGTTCATCTGCAACTGGCAAATAAGCACGATGGTTTTCGCGGCCGATCAAGAGATTACAAAACTATTGTGCGTATTTGCTGATTGTAAATAAACTGTATTTGCCGTTTATTTACAATCAGCAAATACGCACAATAGTTTTTAACGGACGATCGCTAGTTTCGCAAAGCTGCATTTGCCGTTAATTTGTGGTCGGAAAATACGCGAGGTCGTTTTCCGCGGCCGACCGCGAGTTTTGCGAAGCTACACCCGCTGGTTAGTTGCGATCGCAAAAACGATCCTGTCCAGAAAATTTCCCAAAGTAAATAAAAATCCCGCCCAAAAATCGGAAATTTAATTTTCCCGAAAATTTCCCGAAATTTCGGGACCCGACCATCCCTAATGTAATTTTATAAATGGTTTCAACCTGAAGCAAAATTGTTAGGACAAACACATCCCTTCAGCACCCTTTAAAAAGAGAAAAATCTCTTGCGTTAGCATTAGATGAAGGACAGTTGTCTACTCTGTATCACACTAAGTAATAAGTAATCATTATTATCACACTAAATAACAGGCTGCTTGGTGTAGCGGTTATAGTGCCCGCCTACAAACTTTTAGGTAGCCGGATCGATCCCGAGAAAAGTTAGTAGCTTTTTGAAGGGTTGTTTCTGGAGCCAGTTGCCATTGGTTGTTGGGCTATTAATTAACAATCCTGTCTAAGGAACGTGCCAACCTTAGTCAGTAACAAGGCTACACTATCGCGCCACTATCATCACGATCATCACACTCATCCTTCACTCATATTCAGGGTAACATCCTCCATGAGGTACCTGTCTTATTAAGAATGAAAATGAATGAACAAGTATAAAAAAATAAAAAGCTCCCTCAAAGAAGACAACACCAATGAAAGGGCACTTACCGATTTGAAATTAAGAGGTGTACTCGTTGGAGAACTTGGAAGAAACGGTTCATGCATGTATCTGCTTGTTTTTGGCACTTGTGGAGAGACTCTTGGAGGCCTCTGATACCCAACCACAGAAGGAGACAGCAGTGATGTGGTTGTGTGACGATATTGGCGACATCGGAGGTTCGGAGCGTCACACTCAGTCTCTCGCCTGTGTCGCAGTTTCGTCTGATTAACCACAGGAGACAGAAACACCTGTCTGCTGCTGGTCGAGCTAGGGCCGATCGTTTCCTCCAGAAACTGCAGGAACTTCGTTGTCGGGCCACTAACCTCTACCGGGGCGAATTTGAATGATGGCTCTGAAAAAAATCAAATGTTTCATTACATGCATAAAAATTTTAAGATGGAGCTAATTTAGTCTATAACAATTGGGAAATAGACAGTATTTGATTACATATTTACTTAAGGCTATTTAAGTCCTAAGTTAATGGTTAGGTTTAATAAAGTGTTAATGAAGGAGGCTATGAAAGCAGTATGAATACAAGGCAAACCTATCATTACATTCACCAAACTACTATTTACTCATGGGCGAGGTGTAATGAAACCAAAACCTTTATACCATTAATTTGTTATATTTCATTTTAATGGATGGTGTATATAATTAATAACGAGATACAATTTTCTCAACTCTAAATGGAAGTTATAAATATTCAACTTACAAAACTCTTTCTAAGGTACTGAACAAAAACTTGTTTTCTCAAAGTCTAGGATATTTTTTCTAACCTATTTCAACTTTTTTTTAAATTTCAAAAATAAATATTGCTAGGTTATGAACGAATACATACAACAATGGCTTATGCTTAATGAATGAATAAACAAAATAAAGAACTTAAATGTATTTGATTGTAGTAAAAAAAGGAAATCACTTTGAGCCTATATCCTAAGCCAATGGTTCAGTTGTATTTAAATTCACAATCACACTTTAAAACTAAATCAAACATTTTTACAAAATGTTTAAGAAGTGCCCTAGAAGCAAATTGGACTGAGAAAACATGTGGCTCCATAGTGTTAGCATCTAATTCGTTCTTAGTAATTTGTTACTAGGAATTAGTATTAAGTACTCGTACTAATACTAAGCAACGGTTCCCAGATGCTTTATGTTGCTACTCGTGGATATGATAATAAGCTGCAAGCGCAGATGATTTTGAGCTGGCAGGAAGACGGCTGGTTGTCTGAGTTTTACAAAACGAAAGATCAACATGTGATGAGGTCGGTACACAATGCGGTCGGCATGCCTCGTTCTACCTCACTTTCATAAGATGACATGCTTCAACTTCCTTATCGATGCTCGCACTCACCCTGTCCTGGTGACAGTGTACTTGCACCATGAGCAGGGCCGCGACAAGGGATTTTTCTGGGACATGCGAGAGCCTACATTGGTGCCCTTTCACTAGATTTAGGTATCAGTTACCCACCCTCCCTCATGGTGGTTAAAGCTTTCATTTGCAAAATTAAATAGAATATTTTGAAGTTACTGTGTTGAATTTTATTCATCACATATTTAAAGGTTTTTTATTGATGGATAGACTACGGTTTTGTATTGCTGGATGTATTAAGACAAATTAAATTATCTAAGTAAGAACAGGCACACCGCTAATCGGGCGATTCTTGCTTCAACTTAAAAAAAAAGAAATAACATTAGAGCCCAGTCAAATTAGACCAATCTAAGAAGGAATATACTAAACGGCTAAAAAATATCACAGCTGTTCGTTACCCGGCCCATTTAAACCACTTGCAAAAGTCCCTGAGGACGAGGGTTAAGTTTGAGTTTCTAGAAGTTTTTAGTTCCCCAGGTCTTGGTTTTGAATCTTGAAATTTATTTTGCAAACCAAATTGCAAATTCAATTTAATTTTAAAGGTATTGCTAAAATGAAACTGTGGTGAAAACGGAACTCATTTACTTCACCCATTCTTTTCAAATTGACATTTATTTTGTTCATTACTGCAGCTACAATTCACATACCCAAAGATTTACATTTTGAGTTATTTGAAAACAGTGATTACTCCACGGGCATGGGTAAACGGCCACCAAATTAAAATGTTTGCGAGTTTTAGACACTTTTAAAAGACGCCACAAATGCCAGTATGCTCCAAAAAAAAACATTTTGCTCTTTGAATGGTTTGAAACGTCTCCACCGGCACCGGCAAACGCCTCCAAAATTCACATTACGCACCTTGATTAATTTCAAAAGGGCTCCAGGCGCCGGGGCTGGCTAACACCTCAAAAATGGCGACAACTCGATCATGTTATATCGCGTTGAACGATTTGTAAATGCTCCCCCGGGAGCCAACCAAACTCGCCAAATTACATGATTCACACTTTGAACCATATAAAAATGCTCAACGAGCCCCGGTAGTTGGAGAACGCCACATAAATTAAAATTTGGCAAGTTTCGATGGACTCCCTGAAGTCGGCAAACACCAATTAATTAATTTAACTCTTTAACAAATTTAAAATGCTCCACAGGCGCCGGAAAACGCCCCCAAGACGAATATTTTGCACGTTAAACAAAATTGTAAAATACTACCCGTGTGTCAACAAAGTTCGCCAAAGTACATGTTTAGCACTTTAAAGACTCCTCGGGCGCCGCTGCGGACTCAACACTGCGCCGGCTTCAGTGGCGCCCTCTCCCAGTCGGCGCCCCATGCGGCCGCATGTTTCGCATGGCCGTTGTCGCGGCCCTGACCATGAGGCATATAAGTGTAGATAGCTTCGAAGTTTGTCATCGCGATAGCGACCAAAAAAAAAAACACGCTAAACATTGTACCATGTTGATGACGTCAGGAGTTCTGTGATCGGCATATGGTAAAATGCATTTGGTAAACACCGACAGATGTCTCTCAAAATTAAAATGGTACCGTGAGTGGCGATATTTTTTCCGTTGCGGTATTTTTACCGCCAAGTGTGTAAAGACATTGAATATATACCTATAGGGTATATATTTAATGTATACCTAGAATATATTGAATATAATGTTATATATTCAATATATACATTGAATATATACCTATAGGTAGGGGTGTGCGAATAGTGATTTTTTGGTTCGAATCGAATAGTTTATAACTATTCCGAATATTGAATTTTCGAATGAATATTTATGTTAATTGTTATTTGTTCAAATGAGATCAAATTTTAAATCGCAGCATGTAAGTATAAATACTCTTTTGCAGCAAACTCGTATACTGTATACTGCAAATTACCAAGCATTTTATAGCAACTATTCAATAATTAATATAATGTTATCAAAACAAAAGTGTTATTTCATTGTGTTTTCTTGATTTTATTTACTCTTGTCCTTACTTTCTCCCTCTCCTCCCTGTATTTATCTTATTTAATTATTAATAGCCTTATAACATGTCAAAATAATATAGGTCAAAAATCAATTACTAAAGTACACAATAAAGGTACAACTAATCAATTGTTAAGAATTTAGAAATTTATTGATTCCCCTTAAGCATAGGTAATATTCATTTGAATAAGCATAATTAGGCCTATACAGTAGCAATTTCAGGATTAGGCTACTTAACAATTCCTTTTCTACTGCAACATAAATTTGTTCACTTTTAGGCCTCTGCATCACTTTGTTCCTTTTCCTTTTAATGAACCAATAAATTATTTGATCAGGGACTAGGCTTGTGATTAGACCAAAGAATTACATATAAAACTTGGTTCACCAACTACTTCATATTTGAAGAAAGCCTTACAATTTTATTTGTGCATTAATGCCTGAGAAAAAAGATGTTGGTTCTCCTAAAGTAATACTATAAAATAATAATAAGTCAGACCAATAAACTTAACCTAAATTTCAAGATAATTTACATTGGCCATTTACTTACAACAAAGATTATTTGTTTTACACTATAAACAGCAAGCAAACTCATTAATTAGGCTTAAGTTGTCAAACCAACAATGTAACGTTATCTAAAAATTACCATTTTAATCACGTATTGAATAAACACGCTCCGCCTGATTCATCAGATTTCAACAAAATAAAGCCAATTTTTGATAATTCAACGTTTTAATTTCTACATAATTGCTTAATTGAAAAATAAAGAAATCTGATTGATTGAAACAAAGACGCGATAGACGTTCTCGAGTTATTAACAACAACTAAACTTCAAAAGCAGACGAATATTAGAACGACGATGACATTTGAAAACTAAAAGACAAATAATGAACAGATCCGTCAACTCTTTGACAGCCCAAAATTATTGTACTTCATCGTATCAAAATTGGAAGCGATGGTGATCCCGGATTCCGCTTAAGATATTTACGGCCAGAAAAAGTCGTACGAAACACCAACACGACTATTTATTTGTGGGGTATTTACGGGATATTTTGTTTTGGCAATTGAAGAGACTCTGGACACTGCCGGTCATCGGTGAACTCTGATTGGTCTTGATTGCAATTCTCTCTTTTACCAACTGATGTTTCGTCGGTGTCGGATACTGGTCAAGACAGAACTGATGAAGGATGGACTATTATTTGTTAAATGATTTAATGCTGTGATATGAGAATTTATCTTACGAAAAATTTTGTTGTCGCGTCGGGCATTGTGCAGTATGCAGTATATTCACCTAAGTACTACTGCACGACTGATCAACACGGCAGAGGGAATTTGGTGGCAAAACTGCGTATTATTTTACAGCAGTTGTTATTCATCTGTCGTCTGTCCACTTGAGGACGCAACTGTTTCTGATGTAAAAAATGGATTCGTAGTTGTTTGCAACTACAAAAAACGTAATTTTATTTTGAAAATGGGTACGTTTTCCTACTTTAGATTTTATGCCAGTCCTTTAAATATTCGATTCGGTCATATCGAACTTCTTTGCAATCTCAAATCGAATCGAATATCACGATATTCGATTAGAAAAAGTTCGAAGTTCGAATATTCGCACACCCCTACCTATAGGGTATATATTCAATGGTAAAGAACACCGATTTCTTCGGCGGCGGTGGCGAAAGTATCGCAGCGATAAAAAACGCACTGTGTCTCCGGCCTACGAATATATTCAGCAATGCAAGCATCGATTTACAATTATAATTCAAGTCCAAATATAAAAACAAATCACTCGGCTTGGCTTGCTCGAACAACCGTCGCCGCCGCGCTACGCAGAACAGTGACAGCGTCAAACATCTACAAATTCCATAAGGGTTTTTTTCTGTTACGTCTTTTTTCTTCCGACCTACATACTCAACCGATTTTCATGATTGAGGTGTCATTTTAAAGCTTTTTAATTTAAAAAGATATAAAAAGATATTTTGTTTGGGACCCCATAGCCTTTGATTTATTTCTAGAGGGTGCTTTAAAATATTGACCAACTTTCATCATAAGAGTTTTAAATGTCAATTGTAACTTAACAGCTGATTACCTTCGGGTAAATTTTTAAGTCAGATTATAAACAACAACAAAAATAGATCTCTGAAACTGTAAAGATGAACCAGCTTATGAAATGAAAATAATTTAAAAATGTGCAAATTACACTTGGGACCCCTAGTACATAATTATTACAAGTTTAGAGAGACATAGTGGGATCGCATCACATGGAGACACTGTAGTTCGGCGATCGCTCAAGGAAGGGGTGGAGCCTGGGAGTAAATAATTAGACAGGATATATTGTGGGAGGGGGGACGGCGGTTGCCGATCTCGCCCAGGGCGGCAAAGTCCCTAAGGCCGTGCCTGTCTAAAATTAACTATTTTTTTAAGGATTTTTAAAGATTTTAAAAAAAGATTTTAAAAAGATTTTTTTAAAGATTTTTAAGATTAAGGAACCCCTGGTCAACACAAACATGACAAAGACCCAATCAGGCCTAGTATAGAACTTTGATCTGTTAGCTTCACCAGGTAATCCAATTGCTAGCCCTAGTTATTCCTAATAAAAATGAGCCAATTCTTACCCTATACAAATTGGGCTCTATCCAATTCCAATCAGCAGCAAAACAAAACAGAACAAAATTTAAGTTATTGAAATAATTAAAGCATATGAAAAATAATCATAACTTTTAAATGGAATCAACTCAAAGTGCCCCATTGGGGGGGGGGGGTGTTCTGACCCTTAAGCTGCTTTAAACGGTAAAGTTATACTGATTAAAAACACAACTCAGTTCCTTAAAGTTGACAAACTTAACAACAATTAAAGTTTTTTGAGACACCAGGTATAAAAAACAGAATTTGTTCAAAACTTATTTGTAACAAACCTTTACTTTGCTGTGAGGAATGAGTTGTTACTGGAGAAGGAAAGGGTGAAGTAGCAATGCTGCTGGTTTTTTTTACTGGTAGTTCCACACAACTGGACTCTTCGTTATCCTTATTTAACCTGAAAAACATTTTAAAAATCCTTAATCATCCTGAAAAAAACATTTCTAAATAAGTACAACACTCCTACTAAGGGATCAACATAAATACCGAAATTAAAAAATATGCGATTTTCTTGATAGAAATACTACATCCACTGAAAACTATTTCTCAGTGACCATGATGGACTATCAACTCGACAACCCTTGCAACAAGCTTAAGTGGTATCTAAACCTCATTGATGACAAGAGTGTAGTAGTAAGTGGTATTTCAATTTCATATTCAACAAGCTGCTACCCATGGCACATCACAAAAAACACTATTTTATTTGTAATATAAATGGAATGTGCAACTTTTACAAATAACAAAGAGGACTACCTATCACTTTTAATAATATTAGCTGCATGGAATTTATAGTGTTTTGATTACACCCTAAACGTGGCAGTTTTTAGTTTCGGCCCAAGGTAAAACGGAATGGTGCAACATTTTCTCTTTTGTGCAATAATATGCAAAACTCTTTCAATTCAGCTGTAAAATAATTAATTTATCTATACATCTCATATCTTAAACAGAATGTCTATGCTAAATCTAAAGGTCCTATTTCGAGTCAAAGTAGTTTAGATGTATAATGATGCATGAGTGAATGGTGTTTGTCACCTGTGTTGATTTTAAAATATTTGTTTTTTTTTAATAATTTTGGCATATTTTTTGTCAATTGTTAATATATTATAGGCCTACAATATTTACTTAAAAAATATCAAGTTTTAAAAACTAAAAATGGCCACCATTAACAATTTAATTATTTACTTTATTTTGGACTAGCTGATCAACCCAGTTTCCCTCGTGAAAAAAAAATAAAAAATTCCTTGAATTCAGGATTTTATGTTTCATATGATTTGTCATTCTTCATTAGGTTTCCATGACAACTTCATAAGGTTTCCTATAGTTTAAAATTGGAACTTTGAAGTTCCATAAAGCGTAGCCCTGTGGAAGTTAAAAATAGTCTGTTCTTAGCGGTTGCTTACACCTAAGAGGAACGTCCATGCAAATTTTCAAGGTTCTAGGTCAAGTAGTGTGAGCTGTACTATTATAGGTGAGTGGTATTTGACAAATTTATAGTAGATTTTTGAGAGAATGTATTTTTAAATCCTTTTCTTAGTCCACATCTAGAGCCAACAAATAATATTTTTGCCAAGATTCATAGACAAAAGCCTTGGTAGTTTATGAGAAGCAATAATCTGTCAGTCGTTCAATGAATTAATTATTAACCGTAAATAGCTTTTTAAATAGTGATTACATTTCTTTTAACAGATTTAAAATAGCTGACTTACCCATTTAGATACATCTTGACAAGCTTTCTTTTTACAGCAGAAACATAACCTGGAACAGTTTCAGTCTCATGAAATAGGCCAATCAGACATTTAACTGCACAGGAACATTTACAGTGTTAATGTTTACAGATACAAAAATTTCTGATAAAATCAAGTGGAAAAAAGCTCACTAACTACTTGACTCATGCTTGAGTTTTTGTAAATCTTTAATAATTACTCAAAACTTCAGCACTTGGACTCCTTTAAAGTTTTTAATGTTTTTTATTTTAGGCAACAATGATGATAAACATAAATTTCGCACATTTGTGGTACGTTAGAGACTCGCAAACTCGACTTCCGGTAACTCCACACTCTGGATAACTTGACACCTTTGCTATAAGCACATACTTTTAGAATATATTTATATATAATATAATATAGTGGACAATATAGTTTATAGTCTGTTTCCATTTTCAAATAATTAATTATTTTTTTTAGTAATTTTATGTTTAAATATACCATTATTCACACCATAATAATAAGTTCACACCGTAATAAATTTAAGTGTAACCCAGTTTATAATTTAAAGCTATTTCTTATGTTTCTTCATCTACGTATTCTGGAAAAACTTAACGTTTCCAAACCCAAGAGGGTCAATATCTATACTGAATCAACTCTGTGAGACCCTACTGTAAATTACACTACAATGAGTGGTAAATAACTGACCGTGGATAAACCCCTCCCTCCTTACGTTTGAGTACGTTTGTCAGATTTTAACCACTGCAGGGTATATTTAAGCAATCAGTGTCAGAAATCAAGTGTCATGATGATAAAACTTTAAAATAAGATGAATATATCAAAAATACTGCAACAATACCAACTTGTATTCTTGAAGAGTTTTGATTTTGTCTTGGTACAGCTCACGCTGACGACTCTCGCAAACAGTGGGTACAGTTCCTTGTCGAGCTCCGACAGCGACTTGGTGATTCTTGTGCCTGTCGACGACGACGTCGCCACCGACAGCCCTCCCGCAGCACTCGCCGAGGGTTTGGGAGAGTTATGGAGATTTTCAATCGTAGGTGATCTACCATGAGAAAAATCTGTGATAAAAATCTTGATTACAAATAGAACCACTTTTTTATATTCCCTCATTTGAAGCTCTAAACACAAACAAATGTCAAAAATGTATAAACCAGGTAGAATCCCTCTCCTCCAGAATCAGAATCGGACATCAGATGGTTCAACAGTCGTAATCATAACTCTGGGCAGAAGACTTTCTCACGGCATAAATTAGCAAAAAACACATAGTTTGTTAACACCTGGCCCAAAACTCAGATCAAAGACCATAACAACTTGTTTTTTTTATACAAAATAATATTGTTTAATTTTTTTACAAATCTCATCATTTTAGAGTTTACAGTGGTGTTCCTGATGGGTCGATTCTATTCTTTGATTTTTAAAAAAAAGTTATTCAACGGCACTCTTAGTTTGCATGAACAATAAATGTTATACTGTGCGTCCCAAAAGTCCCGAACCGGTTAAATATCTTTTAAAGTAAGCCAGATATCAAAACAATATTTTGCATACCTTTTAGTACTAAAAAAAACTACTTATTGATGTACGTGTCATTTCTGCCCCTGCCCCCAAAATTGGGTTTTGGGGGGTAGCCCCAAAATTTTAAATGTAAACCCCCATCGTGCGACTGCTTATTTTAAAGGGCTTTAAAAGAAACTCAATGCCGCAAACCGGAGGTCGATATCATGCTCCAGTCCAAAATGACGGCCATTCAAAAATTTAAAAATGCCGTCCGTCAGTTAAAATTGATTATTTTCTGTGTTCGGCAATTCACATTTAAATCGAATAAGAATCACCAGAACACATTTAAACTACTTAAAAGATACAAAAATAATAATTTCTTGTTGTCATCATCAAGGTTCAACCCGTATATTTTGTTTTAAATTTGTGTACTCGCTCATGGTAAATTTGAATATTAAATTTGTATATCCAGCTATTTCTCCCTGGAAATACCTTTCACATTTTTTTTAATATCCCATGAAAAGCCTTCGCACAGGAGGCTTCTGAAATTCCAGCGAAGTGCTAAGTGCCAGCGAAGTCTGTTGTAAAACCTATGTGTACTCTTTCCAGTTCACATTTTTTTAGAACAAAACAGATGGTTAAGATTTGAAATAGTTACATAGCTATAACACAGAATAGAGGGCTAGTAAAAGTCAGTTAATATTCATCCACATTATGATTTTGAACTCTTAAAATATAGACGTTTTTATTAGACGGCAGGAAGTGATGTTTTCTCTTCAAGAGGAAGATTATCTACCCTATTGAAATCAAGACGAATAGTCTGTAATCATCTTAATTTCCTGTATTTCTTTTCTAAAAAAAGAAACCTTAAAAATGGAACTCAAATAACTCCGGAGGTGGATTCCATATGATCAATGCTTGGAGGAGGAATTTTCTAGTGAAGCTATTAACAATGAATTCACATTGATACATATGTCAAAACTAAGAATTTTAAATATCAATATTAGTTGACAATTTATCTAAACAGAGTCCAAGGTTTCAAACACATTGTAAATTTAGAACCTGGATTTTGTCAATGTACTTAGAATGTGAAGGATATATGGTCAGTTAGATATTCATATGGTCCGTCTGCCTTGTTCTCCTCTATTTTAAAATGCCATTAACAATGCACCTATTTAATGTAGGCATTTCATAGAAAATTATGATATTTGCTTTGGTATTAATTATCCAAACATGTACTTAGGGTGCGGAACAAAAAACCGGGTCAATGAGAAGATGTAATTCCTAGACTGTTAAGATGCTGTATCATTTATTTTTGTGGCAAATGACCATTTTATAAATGTTATTTTGAGATTAGTTGATGTAGGTCAGTAGTTTTCACATCTTATTACCGTTTGCTGTCAAGACCTAATAAATTTGAATGCAAGAAACTGACACGTAGATGTTGTGTACAAATAACCTAAAGATTCAAAACCTTATGAAAAGAAAACTCCAAAACAGGATATTAAGATCCTGTGAAATGATATCTACATTCCTGCTGGTATGAAGATGACTAAGCAATGAAGATCCATGCTAAGCAATGAAGAAACACTAACCACCAAATTATGCAAAAGAAAGTTGCTGTACTGTAAAAGCTGCAAAGTGTAAAAAGTATAGACATGCCCTGCATTTACTTGATCTGCTTTTAAAGCAAATTAAGTAAATTAATTTCTGAAATTCTGTTAGGAATTTCTTATCTAGATTGAAGTTTTAAGTAACAAGTAATGTTATTTTCAGCCATAGGCAATTTTATTCCTGTGACAAAAAGCATTTGTCTAGAAAAAAAATCATAACAATAAATACACTTGATCAGTGGAAGGTATTAGGCTACGATACTTCATAAATAATCAACATGAAACTAAAGCTAGTCGGCCCATTACATTGGTTTAGATAGGCACAAAGTGCTTCGGGCTGCTAGTATGATTTCAAAGCAACTTTTGTACTACAAATACTATCCTAAGTGTACAGACTGCAAATAACACTTCCAGACTAAACACAAAAGAATTTTAATCAACCAAACAATTTAGTTAATTTATTTTTTTGATTTCTTAAGTTTTTCATTAAAGAGCAAAACTGTAGGTCTTATCAGAAATAGCGATTACATAACAGGACTAACAGAATAAACAGGATGTCCAGCTGGAAACTTTGAATTAGTACGTTTCATATATGTTTTTACCTTGGCTGTAAAGGTCCAAGAATCGACATACTTTGGGATTCTGTTCCACATTCCAGAGATCCCAAACCAGTCTCTCGTTCTACTCCCCGTTTGCAATGTTGTGTGCATTGACATGATTGGCTAGTTTGGTTTACATTGGCCAGTGAGATTATTTTATGCAAATTTTCATCAAGCTTCTTAGTCATTTCTCTAGTTATAGCCCCTAAAAATTGAACATGATATTAATATGATGTAATTATAGAAATCTTTCAACACTTATCATACTTTTTAATTCATAATTCATTCATATTGAAAACGGTAAATACAGTAGAACATGGGGTGTTCCAATGATCAATTTTTTGGATAGTCAATCTTTGAGAGGTAATCATAACGAAATTGTTATACCGATGAGAGGAAAATGGCGAACCACTCAGTGAAATACACGAGCGGCCATTAGAGATGATTAAATTTATTTAACAATTCAGTGAAGACTGACAAAGACACAATTGGTATAAAAGATAATTGAAATTTTACGAAAATTACTTGTAAGTGGTGAATTTTATTTTACAGAAGACACTAACAGCATGTTACCAGCCGCGATGAACCAGTGAAAAATTAGCTTTTCTTGCGTTTGCTGCCCCTTAGGGATGACTCCTGTTCCTGAAAGTTTTAGCTAACCCCAATCAGTTTATATTCATTATGTTAAGCTTCCCCAATTAGTTAAAAATATTATATTGCTTAACCCCAATTAATTAATATTGTTCTAGTGAATGTTGATTTAAGTTGCCCGGCGTTCAGCCAATCTATGGGTATTTGAAGCTTGGACTGAATCATCATTTCAATTTAATGTAACATCCATTCCAGTTGTGTCAGAATCTTACTTAATGACTGATCTTAGTTTTTTACAATACTATATCTATAGTCTTTCATGACAAATTCCTAAAACAAACATATTACCTCGTTTACAAAACTTAGTCTGGATACCACCTCGTTGAAGTAGGCTCCTATTAATCTGAAACAAACATTAGGAACATTATTGTTTTGTATTTCATTGGTTCCAGTTCAGCATTGCAGCTTACTAAATGCAACTAACTGTGCTTTGCAGGGTTACAACCCTGCAAAGCACAGGGTTATGCTATTTAACTGTACTTTGCAGAGTTACAAGGCATTATCTTTGGTCATCTAATTTGGTTTTGAGCTTATAACAATACAATCGACTCTCAATGTAAGAATTTGTGAAAAAAATCTCGATGAAATAAAGCATTTCCTTTATTTTCAAATTACAAATTTTGCCTATTCAACATTGATATAATTACAAAGTTTTGAGATTATTCTAACAGAGAATTGGCAACAACAGTAGAACTGACCTGTTGTATACAACAAGAAATATAAATCATAGAATATTAAGAACTCCTGAGGTAGGGGTGTGCGAATAGTGATTTTTAAACTCGAGCCGAGCCGAGCCAAGTTCAAAAGTTTTTGAGCTCGAGCTTTTTCGAGCCGAACTTTTTAACAACTACCAAATTATGAAGCTTGATTTTAATTTTAAAAGATACAATAGACTAATGTTTGCATACCTTAAGTGAACGCCAGCTCAAAACTAGAAACCTTATCTCCAAAACAAGTTAATGATCTGATAGGATCATCAATATTTTGTATTATGTTACATAAAATTTATCAAACTTGCTCAAAAAAAATTTATGTAGAAAAATAACAAATTAAAATCTACATTTATAATTTGACTCCCCAATTCCACAATACTTTCACTTTAAAATAAATAGTTAAACTTATATAATCATTCTAGTAGTTACATAATATGGGTACTACAAAATTAATTTCAAGAGTTGAATGGAAAGGTTTTAAAATGGTTATATCTTAAAAAAATAACATATTTACCCTTAGTCAAACACAAGATTGATTTTCTTAACGTTCACAAAGTAAAGATGATTACAAATAGCAGTCCCAATTGTGGCATAATATTGATGGTTAAACTTATTATGTCAGAATATGAATGAAATAATATTTAATAACAAAAATAATTTATTGTCATCCTAAAATAAAATAAATTGTATTTCTAAGCTTTTGTGAAGAAAATTATGTACGATTTAGTAAAATTAGAAAGAAGAAAAATCAGAAATTGGCACAGAGGGAAAGAAACAGCTACCTCTCTCACTCTCCTTATCAGTGGCCAGGGGGGGGAGGGGTGGAGGTTGTTTACTCCAAGCCCCTGTCCCGGTTTTTTGTCTTTGTCTGACTCAGTGCGAGCGTGCGAGTTAATTAGGAGATAAGGAATCCTTACTACAAAACGCAAAAATACAAACTACTTGTCATACAACAGCAATGATGGCTCATATTTTTTGTCTCATTTTTATAAATCAAATAAAACCAAAATGAAACTTGTACAATATACCATTAAAGAGCTAAAACAATAGACTTATTGCTGTATTTTGCTCTCCAAGGTCAACTAAATATATAGCTCCGATTTCCTTCTAAATGGAGATAATATTTCTTGTTACCTGTCAATGTCTTTTCCTTATTACTAGGGAATATTTTTTGTTTATGTTTTTCTTGGGAGGGAATCGCTCTTCCGGTTGGTTTACCGTGTCCAAAAATAGATCGCAATCATAATCTTTCCGATAAGAACTCTCTTATCAAAAGTTCGGCCTAAATGTCGAGCTTTTTTGAAAAAAGTCGAGCCGAGCCGAATACTGAAAAGCTCGACCTAAAAAGCTCGACCGGTCGAATACTCGCACATCCCTACCTGAGGTAAACAAGACCGCACTCCTTTGGTTATAGCGGTCCTTTTTTGTTCAATAAATAACCAATTATAATCAAATAATCCATTAGTTTAAGAGTTTTTTGCAATAAATTTTACAAAATTGTTTTTTCTCATTGGCACAGAGGGAAAGAAACCGCTACCTCTCTCACTCTCCTTATCAGTGGCCAGGGGGGGGGAGGGGTGGAGGTTGTTTACTCCAAGCCCCTGTCCCGGTTTTTTGTCTTTGTCTGATTCAATGCGAGCGTGCGAGTTAATTAGGAGGTAAGGAATCCTTACTACAAAACGCAAAAATACAAACTACTTGTCATACAACTATAAATGATGGCTCATATTTTTTGTCTCATTTTTTATAAATCAAATAAAACCAAAATGAAACTTGTACAATATACCATTAAAGAGCTAAAACAATAGACTTATTGCTGTATTTTGCTCTCCAAGGTCAACTAAATATATAGCTCCGATTTCCTTCTAAATGGAGATAATATTTCTTGTTACCTGTCAATGTCTTTTCCTTATTACTAGGGAATATTTTTTGTTTATGTTTTTCTTGGGAGGGAATCGCTCTTCCGGTTGGTTTACCGTGTCCAAAAATAGATCGCAATCATAATCTTTCCGATAAGAACTCTCTTATCAAAAGTTCGGCCTAAATGTCGAGCCGAGCCGAATACTGAAAAGCTCGACCGGTCGAATACTCGCACATCCCTACCTGAGGTAAACAAGACCGCACTCCTTTGGTTATAGCGGTCCTTTTTTGTTCAATAAATAACCAATTATAATCAAATAATCCATTAGTTTAAGAGTTTTTTGCAATAAATTTTACAAAATTGTTTTTTCTCAAGGTAATTTGTAATTAAGTACATATAATAAATTTGAAACTGTACAAACTATTTCATTTTTCCATCTACAATAGTGTAAGAGGTCAGCTGTGTCTGTCACAAACGTCACAGTGCGCGGCTAACAGGCATTATCCGGAATTACCTGGATTCTAGAACTTCACAGTCGTATTTCATTTTGTTTTGTTTTCAACTGCAATACTTAAAGTGTGGTCAGTTTCATTACATAGACAGGAATGTTTGTAATATTGTAAATAAGTGCTGGAATAAATCATTATTTCATTTGAATTCAAGACTGTCATAACTTTCCGTTTTGAGGTCCTTAGGTCATAAGGTAAAATCAGGCTATTGTTTATTCTCCTTCATCCTGTGAAATGTATTTTTTAGTGCCAAAAGCCATCTTGGAGCAAACCACTTTATCCGTAGAGGCAGAGGCAGTAAACGTCAATTTACAAAACATGTGAGGGATGGGAGTACATTCCTGTGAGGAGGTATTTTAAATCTTGATACTATGAAATATGCTCAGTCAAGCAATTTATTACATAGAAAAACAGAGAAAAGTGTGTAGAATCTGAATATAATAATTATTTGAAAAAAACCAAATATATTTTAGTTTATCACAAATGAATCACAAATGGCCCTTTCTCAAAAAATCAACCCTCATAGGTGAAGTTATAATTATAGAATAATCTGTTGCTTAAGAATAACGTTCAGATTTGACTAGCAGCCCGCATCACTTTGTGACTTAATCTGATACCAAATAAGTGTAGAAAAGTTAATTTCTAGGGGTCTCGATTTGATCTGTACAAAATTCCAGAAATTCTTTTAATAATATAGATCAGTGACATAATATTACAGATTTTTAATCAAAAACTACTTGCCATTGAATCAGGTAAAGTCACTTTCCGGACTGTCGTGGCTGGTTTCTTTTTAATTTTTGTTATGGATTCCTGTAAACACAGATAAACCTCATTTAAAACTGTTATGATTAATATAGTAGACTCAACAATATTTGGAAGGTGTAAAGAGATGATTTAGCTGGACAAATTAATTTAAGTCATTTAAAGTTAAACTCTTGAATAGAAGATATGCAGCGGCCCAGGGGGGGGCTTGGCTAAATTCCATTAAGGTCAAATTACAAAATCACAAGACTGACATGCAGGTAATTAGCCTTGGCTGAATTCCATCAATGGCCCTCTATACTGATGCCTAAAACACTTTGAAATATCAATAAATTGATAAAGCCTAATATTTATAAGTAATCTTTAAGTTTTCAATTTATCAACTAAGTAAATTTGGTGGGCAAAAATGAATACATATAATAATGACCGTAATTATAACCTTAGCAGGACTGACCCTTTTAGTTATGAAATCAAATAAAAAACTAATTTGGATCAAACATATTTAAATGTATATGTAGTTAATACATTCTGTCTTTTAGCTTCAAATTATTTTACTGTAGATTAGGCAAAAAACAGTAGTGGTTGTATTCACATGTTGTCCGTAATGAACAAAAAAAATAGTGGATAAATCCTCTAGCCATCTTTTGCACACCTATATATTTTTAAGTTATTAAAAAAACTTAAAAAAATAAGAAATAATACATTATTTGTGGGTGTTTTTATACAGGGTGTTTTTCTAAAAAGTTGCTTCTCCCCCTGTGACCGTGGGGGCCGTGTTACCATGTGGAGTGGTGGGGGGGGGGGGGGGGGGGTGGTTTTCCGTGTTGCTAACTATATCATATGATATTTTCAACATTTGACATTGGTAAACACATCCTTTGACAAACAACGGAGCTGTAGAACAATGTTTTCAGAAAAGTACCTCCTCTCCACCCACGCCTTCTAATTAGCTGACTCTTTCATAACCAGATATATATATATATATATATATGTGTGTGTGCAAACTGTACATTAGTATTCAGTTTACTAGAAACATCCAACACCGATAGGAAAAGTATTTTACATATGAAAATTTCTAACCAACAGCATTGCCTACTCAACCTCCTCTTTAACTTACGAATCATAAATGGTAAAGTACCCTTTGAGGTACATTAAAATAAAAATTCTTAAAACATTAATAAAAAATGAAAAATTTTGGTGCAAGAAAGTTAAAACTGCATCATGAATCTTGTGATAATACATTGCTTAAAATGTCAAAGAAAGCATGTTTTTATTGAAACCTTTTTTCATTATCCTCCTTAATTTGATGTGTAACAAATAATATCTTGAAGATTATTATTTGTAAGTTATGGGTGGGCAGTGGCGTACGCAGGATTTATTTTCGGGGGGGGATACACCGAGGTGTCGGGGGGTATGGAATACCCCCCAGCGGAAGGGGGTCCGGGGGCCCTCCTCCGGGAAAGTTTCATAAATCACAACTGTATATTTGCGTTTTTAGGCAATCTAGAGGTATAACAACAAACAGAATAACTCCCTAAATTTTAAAGAATTTGAGGCTGCTCACAGATTAGGTAGATTCTGAAAATTTTCGATCACATTGGAATTTTGGCGACATTTTTTTTACAAAATAAAAGAAATCACATATTTATATAGCAGGCCTAATAACACTAAAGGACAGATGAGAAAGTAATTAAAGAATTACACGTTTTTAACCTTGGTAAAAAAGATTTTTTTCTATTGAATTTCAAAGTAAAACCTATATTTCACATTGTCATTTATTACACGCCTTGGACCTCCCGGACCTGAAGTATCGGGATCCTAAATTATCCGAAAGAGGTTGATATGAATAGAATTATAAAATTCAGGTTTTCTCACTTGTGTAGTGTTTCTCAAATCCCAGAGCGCAATCGCAAAGCTATGATGTACACGCAAGCATCGTAGGCTAATAATAATCATATGATAGTGGTACGTCGAACGTCGAACGTCGAGTAGTGGAAACAACCAGAAAAGTTCGATCTCCAAAATCTGACACAGATAGAGTTTGATCTTTGAAATTTGACAGACTAATCACAAATCTGCCTTGATTTAACGGCGAGGCTTGGTTTTCACGCAACAGGCAGACGGGTTTTGTCTGCCGCGATGCAGCTACGAGATCGTCCGACATACGAACAGTGTAAAGTACACGGTCGTGAGAAGACGTCAATATTCGTACGCCACATTTTAACATCGTGATTTTTTTACTATGATTATTTCACGTAATATATGACGAGTCTTCTGCCAGAACTGACGACGATGGCGATGGCGGCAATATCGCGGACACCATTAATAGCCACTGTTGTTATATCAGAAGGTTTTGTTTGCCTGATGTTCTTATATAGGCCTAATCCCACTAACAACAACTCACGATAACTGCAATAGGTAAAAATACCTTAATCCAATATAATATAATCCCCAAATCATCTTTAAAATAGTATAATTTAACTATTTGAAAACCTTATAGTGAGTAATTAATGTATAGTGTTCTCTGTTTTACGGCAAGTTAAGTGATACCACCACATTCATAATGAACGAGAATTAATCTTCCCAAAAATTTCCCAAAATCCCCAAAAGTTTTGGGGGGGATATATCCCGATATCTCCCCCTGGGTACGCCCCTGTGGGTGGGGTGAGTAGGAGGCTGATGCTGGGACAAAATAATCATCTGTAAAATAGTTCCCCCATCAGCGGTAGACATTTTCAGCAAACTGAAATAAGTGGATAATAAAATTTACTTTGATTTTTTTTAATAAAGAAGCAACTTTTGTTTTTTACATATTTTTTTACATGTGCTTCAATCTTTGGGAATTGAGTCCAACTAGAACCAATTTCACACAAAGATCACTTGTTCAAGTAAACATGTCGTTTCTTTATCAAGTGTAAACAATATCTTTGCTTAAAGTTGATATGGGAACCCTCCTGAGCCTCTGGAAATGAATCCATTTGAGTTAGGATGAAATGGATAACTTATAAACCTTACCCGTGAAACTTAACATATAGCCTACCAAGGTTCATGGCAAATGGTCAAACAGTTTTATATAAAAAGATAAGAGGATATATATGTAAACTGAATAGTAAAATTTACTTTGATTTTTTTTTAATAAAGAAGCAACTTTACCCCCTCCCCTTTACTTATACCCTGTATATTTGGACTAAATATAAATATCAAAGCACTACAGTTGATATAAAAAATATCTTGATCAAGTAAAGAGTTTTTTATGTCCAACATATTTGAAGGGGTCCCTCCAGTAACGTTGTAAACGACAACTTTTCAAAATTGAGATTTCTATGCAGTAAGGTTGTAAACGACATCCTGCATCAGTGCAGGGTATTTTTTCGTTGATATCTCTTGTGTTGGCAGCACTACCACAGGTTGGAAACCAAGCGCTGATGGTCCCGCAGTTGCAGCAACGTTGTAACCGTCAAAAATGGCAACATCACCACGCACCATTCTGTTGCCGTCCGATGTTATTCGGCTAAATCGGAGTGAAAAACGCCCGGTTAATTTCGAAAGTTGGGCTATAAATGTTCGGAAGCAAAGAAGAAATGCTGGGGAACCCTACATTAATGAAAAGAAGAAACCAGTACCCGGGAAACAACAACCACATGAGATACGTGCAACAACGTTGTATCTGCCAAGTGCAACGATTTTCTGCACAACTTAAAATTTTATTGTTACGAAATATTAGCGTTTAAATATTTATTTTAATTAAACTAATACCTTATAATCCACGTAACAAGTGTAACTTAATATATACGTATTTTTATATTGTAATAATATTTTTTTCATTACATATATGATGTTTGTTTTTCCCTGCAATAACGTTGCAAGCGACAAAGTCGGCAACAACGTTGCAAACGACTGTCACTTACAACGTTATTGCAATTTTAATATAACTTTTTTTGTAATAACTTTTTTATTACGTGCGATAATATTGTAATACTTTATAGTTAGGCTAGTTTTATGATATTATAATTATATATAACAAATAAAACATGTTTACATCATTACATTCCCAATTATATGTTTTTTCCATTTCCTGAAAAATTTACTTTACGTCGCTTACAACGTTACTGGAGGGACCCCTTCATTTAATAAATAAATAAAATTAAAAAGTAAAAGTAAGTATGGTTCTTTCGGTACCATAATTAAGTTTGTTATAAAATTTTTCTATTTTGTTGATATTTATTTAGATAATTTCTTGATTAGCATGATACTTGTTGTTGTATTTACATCCAATTTATTTAGAAACATCAATAAGTCTAAAATGTAAATTTTAATAAATTAAATATTATATTACCTGATCTTGACACTGTTCTTTCTCTGATAGGAATTTTCCAACATCTTCGACAAACCTCCTTAACTTGAAATGCCTTTCTTCCTGTACAGAAATTGTAAAATTGTAAAAGAATATGTCTGGTAAAAGAACGTAGTTCATGGGTAGTCACCTCTTATTGTCACCTGCACACGATACTTAGGTCCATCCGCATGTCCCCAAACTTGGGATTGAGTGCGTCATTTTAGCACGCTGTAAGCTTGATGACCCCACGTGTTGCCACATTGAAAAAATTTCAGGAATAAATCTAGTAAACTCTATTATTCCAAAATTCAGCGAAACTTAAGAATACGTCTCCACCGTTAAAATCGAAGTCAAGAATTGATATTTTTCGATTTGATATAAATAATCGATTACCTTTAAAAACAAATGTTTTATTTTTTGATTAGGATTTTTGCGGACATTTGCCATCACTGATTAGTAAAAAACAAGTTTCACGACGTTTCGGGATCTGGAATCTGATCCCGTCTTCAGGTGGAAGAAAACCTAGAACATAACAAGATTAGTAACACATAGCCAGGAAAACCTGGACAAAAACACAGCTGAAACAGAGAACTGTAAAAGCAGTCACGAAAACAATAAGCTGAAAAGAAAAACAATACACAAAATGACACAGGAATCACAAGTATCAAGAATCACCAGACAGGAGAGAGCACGTCCACACCCAATCAGAGCTGAGCTGAGACTGGTGGGAGGAAAGCAAATGGCGGCGGCAACGGAAATGGCGGCGCCCACAGCCAACCAAATCACGGCGCGCTACCGGTGGCGAAAACCTGAAACCTGAAACCTGGAATTTGCATATCACATGTCTCTGTTTCAGGTTTTCGCCACCGGTAGCGCGCCGTGATTTGGTTGGCTGTGGGCGCCGCCATTTCCGTTGCCGCCGCCATTTGCTTTCCTCCCACCAGTCTCAGCTCAGCTCTGATTGGGTGTGGACGTGCTCTCTCCTGTCTGGTGATTCTTGATACTTGTGATTCCTGTGTCATTTTGTGTATTGTTTTTCTTTTCAGCTTATTGTTTTCGTGACTGCTTTTACAGTTCTCTGTTTTAGCTGTGTTTTTGTCCAGGTTTTCCTGGCTATGTGTTACTAATCTTGTTATGTTCTAGGTTTTCTTCCACCTGAAGACGGGATCAGATTCCAGATCCCGAAACGTCGTGAAACTTGTTTTTTACTAATCAGTGATGGCAAATGTCCGCAAAAATCCTAATCAAAATATAAAATCACCATCACCAACAATGAATTTCAAACAAAGAAATGTTTTATTGTTATTAACATGAAACTTATATGAAATAAACAATTTAGATTACTGTTTTAACCGTTTACTAAAATATCGGTTTCAGTTGGTTCTTTCACTATACTATTACAATTAGAGAAACTGGAAAGCCTAGAGTCAGACACTCACTCATGGATAGCAAAAATTTGCTTTGTGAACTAATTCAGAATTACGATGATTCCAGGAATTAAATGTGATAGAAGTGATGGATACATTTGGCAGTGTATGTCACCAACATGGATGTAGGTAAATGGTTCAAAAATTCCAATATGTCGTCAAGTAACATTGAAGTAAACTTCAATAAGTTTACTCAAGCTTTAAGTTTACTCAATTGCAGGTAAATTATGAACCTAGCATTTCTTCACCAACATGCGTTACCTAGTTCAAAAATCCCAGTTTTTTATTTTTTCTACGATATAATAGACATGTTGGAAGGACATGTTCGACTCGTACCTAAGCAATTTTCGATCAAATCAGTTAGAAATCTAGTTTATTAACTATATACTCATACAGGTAAACATCTATGCTTTAAATTGCTTTAAATTATCGTTTTAATGATAATATCAAAATGATGTTTTGGTTAACCTAATTGCGATTGTAAATATCGAAAAATATCTACTTACAACTTTGATTTCAACGGTGAAGATGATTCTAAAGTTCCGCCCATAATTCGTACACAGCTAAAATTTTGATGTTTTAAACATGATAACATACTCGATCTTTAAGTTTCTGAGGTTACTTTTTATATAATTTATAGTTTTATGTAGTTTTGATTTCTTTTTGTAAAGTGATTCTATTTCATTCTTAATCCCCATTGTATACCCATAGTAACAAATCAGACAGATTATTAAATAAAAAAGAAGACTACAACAACTCAATCATTTTCAAAAAAATCCACCAAATTGAGGAAACCATGCAATCTGACAACTCTGGACAAAATTGGCAACGCAGCAGCAATATAAGTGAAAGCTCTCAATTCATAGCCCCAAACATTCGAAGCCTGCCGCCACCACCCCCTAGTGCAAACACAGATGTCAGTGCGCTCGCGTCGCCCGTGGGAACAATAACACGCCCGCGCACCCGCGCCCGCGGCCGCGAATCGCCCCGTATGTGAACATGTAAATAACAACAAGCTTTAAATTCAAAATGTATATAGTGTGTTTAGTGTTTAATATCTTCATGTGAAATAGTGTACTTCCCCTGATGATACCACACATGTGGTGAAATGTACATCGGGATATAAACTTCGACAAGGACTACAAGGCAATAAAAGGTAATAAATATGTTATTACAAAGTTCTTGAACCTGGGTATAGAAAGTAATTTTAAAATGGCAAGCCAAGCCGTCCCAGTCAATCAAATAATTAGCAAATTAAAAAACAAAGAAACACAATTAATGAAAACTGAACTAAATATTGACTTCAATAAAAAGTGCAAAAACCTAGCCATCACACCTAACTATGTGTCAATCATCATAAGAAACAAATCTGAAGCCGAGCAAAGAACCCTAAAACAGGCAAAACTTCTTGGATTAATAATGAAATAAAATCACTTTACAAAAAGAAATCAAAACTACATAAAACTATAAATTATATAAAAAGTAACCTCAGAAACATAATGACTCCAGAAGAATATTCCTGTACTAGGACTTACATTAGTGAAAGCATATCAAAAGAAAAATCTATAAAGGTATCTATCCAGAACAAAAAACTCAACCTGCTCACTACAAACCAAAACCAAAAATTCCAGCAACCCTCTGACCACACTCTCTACCCAAAAGTCATCAATCTGACTGAAATTCCTTTGGAAGAGAAAGAAGCAAATTTCTTAGAATGTAATCCTAAATTCCACCCAAATTTCCACACAAGAAACCAGCAAAATATTATCAAAACGTTGATTAACACGGAAGTAGCACTCCAGAAAGTAAAAACAGGGGATAGAGATAAAATAAGATACGGTGTTGCTGAAATCATAGACAAAGAAATTAAACAAAATCACTTAAGAAGAAGAAATAATCCCACAGATTGTAAGACAATAGAAGATATCAAAAACAAACTTACCAATAATATTGCTCAAATTATCCCTGCTGATAAATCAAACTCATCTGTTATTATACATGATGATGACTTAAACAAAAAAGTAGAAGAATATCTAACCAAAAACAAAATCACTGAAATCAAAGACAAAACCAAGACTTACAACAAGGAAATAAAAGATTTTCTAGAAAATAACAGTATTATCCATCCAGAAAAAGTAAAGTATTTATACAACAACAACCCAGCTCCTCCGATTTTTAAACCCCTAGTAAAAACACATAAAGAAGGAAACCCTATTAGACCAGTAATTAATGCCATTCCATCTCCTTCCTACAAAATAGCAAAATACGTGAATACGCTAATAAAGAACAATATTCCTAACACCTCACCAGTATCATGTAGAAACACAAAGGACTTTATACAGAAAATACAGCAACAATCTATCCTAGAAAGACACACTTTGACAACAACAGACGTAGAAAATATGTATGGTAATATCCCT
The DNA here is from genome assembly GCA_035578135.1 of Flexamia atlantica. NCBI lineage: Eukaryota > Metazoa > Arthropoda > Insecta > Hemiptera > Cicadellidae > Flexamia > Flexamia atlantica. The sequence goes on along the minus strand of JAQJVK010000008.1, from coordinate 38,292,623 downwards.
AGAAAAGAGGCAATTAACATATTGAAGGGAAAACTAACAAAATCAGATGATTTTATGGAAGATGAAGTCTCTGACATTGTAAAAATAACAACAATAATAACTGAACAAAGCTATTTCACGTACAACAACAAAGTATATCAGGATCCACGAGGTCTACCCATGGGAGGCCCTCTGTCAGCTACTCTTGCAGAGTTATACATGCAAGACTTCGAAGAAAAACACATTCTTTCCAACGACAACCCATTTCAGAACAAAATAAAATTCTATGCAGATACGTTGATGACGCTTTCTTAGTATTAAATTGTAATCTGAGACAAACAAAACCAATCTTAAACCACCTAAACAAAATTCACGACCAAATCAAGTTTAAAATGGAAAATGAAATCAATAACTCAATCAATTTCTTGGACGTTACCATCACAAAAACAGACAACCGAACAGTAAAAATTGGTATATATAGAAAACCCACCCAAACAGACCTCATTATTCCAGCAAAATCCAACCATCCATACAACCAGAAAATGGCTGCTTTCAGATCCCCCTAACATATAGACTCCTCAACTATAATCTCAGCCACGACGAGTACAAAAAAAAAAGAAATAATAGAAACCATAGCTAACAACAACGGATACAATCCAAAAATAATTGACACACTAATAAACAAAATGTTGAAGAAAATCAAATGCCATACATCCACTACAGAAACCAATCACAATGAAAATCAAAATCAAACTCCAAACCAATTAGAAACCAAACCAAAATACATCCCCATAACATATGTAGACAAAACTTCTGAAAAAGTTGGCAGAATTTTCAGAAATGCAGGATATATACCAGCTTTCAAAGTAAGAACCAACCCCATTCCCAACTACAAAATTAAAGAAACCAAGTCTTCAGAAACCGAAAGAGGTGTATATAAAATAACATGCATGCATCCGTGTAATCAAGAATACATTGGTTACACAAACAGATCATTCACTCAAAGATTTAAAGAGCATAACACAAGTCACTATAAAAATCCCGAATCCATAGTAGCCAAACACCTCAAACAGAATAAAAACCATTCAATCAAATTCCCCGATTCTCTAACGATTCTAAGACGAACCAATTCAAAGGACATAACAAAAAGTACGAGAAAGCTACGAGATTTATAAGTATACCCATAGTAACAAATCAGACAGATTATTAAATAAAAAAGAAGACTACAACAACTCAATCGTTATCAAAACAATCCACCAAATTGAGGAAACCATGCAATCTGACAACTCTGGACGAAATTGGCAACGCAGCAGCAATATAAGTGAAAGCTCTCAATTCATAGCCCCAAACATTCGAAGCCTGCCGCCACCACCCCCTAGTCCAAACACAGATGTCAGTGCGCTCGCGTCGCCGTCACCTCCCGTGGGAACAATAACACGCCCGCGCACCCGCGCCCGCGGCCGCGAATCGCCCCGTATGTGAACATGTAAATAACAGCAAACTTTAAATTCAAAATGTATATAGTGTGTTTAGTGTTTAATATCTTCATGTGAAATAGTGTACTTCCCCTGATGATTCCACACATGTGGTGAAATGTACATCGGGATATAAACTTCGACAAGGACTACAAGGCAATAAAAGGTAATAAATATGTTATTACAAAGTTCTTGAACCTGGGTATAGAAAGTAACTAAAAAATCGTTCATATTTGTAAAAACAAAAATTAGTGTTATTACAAAGTTCTTGAGCCTGGGTATAGAAAGTAACTAAAAAATCGTTCATATTTGTAAAAACAAATATTAGTGTCGTCACTCAAGATTTTATCTCTCCAATTATCAATGAAGTGTTGTAACACTTGAAGTGTTAACACAACAGAGGTGCTGGTAAACTTGTATTGGTATAACAATATAATTAGAGTGTTCAAGTGACACCACTGCTAAATGCTAGTGTAAACTTAGCTTAAGGTTGCACTCACATATTCTTAATGACAATCAACTAACCTCTGATGGTGAAAGGTTCACACTTTTATTAGGAGGTGTTGGAACTATTGTTCTTTTACGTTTCCTTCTTTGGCGATTTTGACAATACCTCTTGTCCATATTCATGTTGACCTTGTGTGTTCTGAGTACCTTAAATTAAATATGTATATTTAGATTAATAATATTAATAGAAAATTAAGATCAAAATTAATGATTCTGGTTTTTAGGTTTGAGAACCAACTGTGAGCAGACTTAATACAATTTACAATTTCTATCTGCTACACTCTACAAGAGAATAAATATTTAATACTTAATATAAACATGAAAAATAATTTATGCATTTAAGTGGGAACTAAAAAAATCTTGGATGGAGTTCCACTGTATGCTGTTAGGCCCATAAATTGCTTAAAATCATGAGTTAACAGTTAGGCTATATTTTTTCAAAACTTTCCAGGGAAGGGCCTCAGACACCTCTACTGAGGGTATTCCACACATCCAGCTCCAGTAATTGCTGACATATTCAGTGACGATTTCCGCATCCAGGGCTGAATTTAAGCAGAGGGGCCTAGGGGCCTGCGCCACAAGGTGGTCCTTGCCACAAGAGGGCCACAAAAAAATATACAAAACGTATTTTTTTAAATCCCAGGATTTAATGTTTAATGTCGTTCAGTACTCAATAAACTACTGGGGAGTGGGGAGTCACTTTTAAATTCATTATCCATCATTCAAAAAACAATTATAAAAGTTGCATTCAAAAAACAAAATTGCTCCCCTTCAAATCTGTTATTTTCAGAAACAAAATTGGATTCAATTAACTTAGACAACTGTAGCCTATGTTAAATCTTTGTTAACTTACATTTACACCTACACCCATATAAAGATTTAGTTATAACACCTGTAACGCACATTATTATATCTTATGTAATTTAGACCGATTAATATTTCAACTACTTTTAAAAAATTAAAAACCTTTTTTAGACCTGGACCTGGTGGGCTGTTAAGCATCACCTAATGTTGGTGCCATTGAGGCTCTACTGATAGGCTCTATAATTTATTCATTTGATCAGCAAATTATTAAAATTTAAAATTTTAGGCTCTAGATCCTAATTAACCTAGTTTTAAGTAACAGGCATAGTGCAAAGTGATTTTATATAATTCAAGACAACAGGCTGCCAGCATGTTGATTAATTATGAGACTGTTAACAAGTTTTATAGGCTAGTTTATAAACTGAAAAAATAGGCCTTAACCTCCAGTCAGATCTCCCATTTGTATCACAGCCTATTCAGGAATAACCTGAGTCAGATGTTACCTATGAAGTTCATCCTGCAGACCATAATGGCATGGATAGGAGTTGCGCCAGGGGGGAACGTGCCCCTCCAACTTAAAAAAAGTTTATTTTTTGTAACTGCAGATCAACAATTAAAATCCAAATAAAAATTATATTCTATTTTTACCACATTAATTGTTAAGTTTCAGTTTATTTTTAAATTTAAAACTTATATTTAATAGTTACACATTCATTTGATATGAAACTTACATTTTTTATGACATTTCTTTTTGGCTAAACAAAAATATTGAACAAAGTGTTTGACGTTCATAGAGTAGGGTATGCGCCAGCCTTTCGTCTTTTTATTCCTTGACTGGGCAAAGGTTCGTCACCCTATGTGCCGTGAACCTGTTATTCAGTCATCCACTCCTCAACCAGAAACCTCCACCTGTCTTTGTCTAGCTAGCTGCTTCTGCAGTGCGCTACTGGACTGCAGTGTGAGTGAGGGACTGAGATTTGAAGGCACCAGACAACAGCCAATGATGTCGTGTGTGGGTGCGGGTTGCATATAGTAGTTTTAGTCCCAGAAACTGAGCTCTCTGGAGTAGGCCTATAATAACTACTAGTATGAGGCGCAAGAGGAAGGGATATTTCACTTAATTATCTACCAGCGACGAAGAGGCATGTTCCTCACATAAACAAACAAAAATTCACGAACTTAGTTCGCAAGATCCCCCCAAGTATATATGGGGACTGGACCATTGAGTTTTTTGTCCCAAGTGTTTCCTGTATTGGGAAAATAAACTTCTTATTCTTATTCTTATTCTTATTCTTATTGGATGAGAATCATTTAGTTTGTTTTTATTTTTGTCTTGTTTTAGTAGTGTTCTGGTTGTCTGCTAGATAGGCCTAGATCTTGATTTTAACCTGCAAGCTGCAGTCGAGAATGCCACCAGTACAAGATTTATGACAAAGAAACAGCCAGGAAAGTAAGGGAGTTGTAGATAACACACTTGTTTTACAATTGTCTATTTTTTTAATAAATAAAACAATAACTGTAATGGTTTTGAGATAACCATAACAAGAAGTTCTTCAAAAGTTGCGTGTCCAAAATCTAAATAGCTCAAGTTAATATAAAATGTTAAGTTTTCCTGCAAATTTAACCTGAAAGTCATAAATAAACTAAGCTTTTTAATGATATTTCGAAGGCTTAAAACCCCACTTAAAGTACAAAAAACCAAAAATTTTCCAGGGGAAGGCCCCAGAACCCCCTGCTGGTATGGGGGTATTCCATACCCCCAGACCCCCCCCTAGTCGGCTGTGCCCCCCTCCCCCCCAACCTATGGTTCACGCGACGCCTGTGCCTATGAGACCCGTCGTCTACTTGGTTGGTTTTACTCCAAAGCCCACACGGTCTTCCAAAACCGAACAAACCTAGGCCCTACCAAGAAAACCTTCAATAACATACAAAACCTTACCAAATCCGATAAAAAAAACACTAACAGTTCCCATATTCACTAATTGCCCTATATTCAGTTATGTGAGCTGAGTAGGCCTACACTTACATGAAAACGATCTTTGCCCACATACATTACATGAAGTTAATACTGAGAAAACCAATTATTAAACATGTCCAGCTATTAATCCAGATCCAACCACCAATCAAACATAACCTGGACAGCTAGAAGTTCAAATAAAACTGGGGGTGAGGTGCAGTATCCCAAAAATGAAAAATGGCTTGGCCTATTTAGAAAACCTGAGCACAATGTGGACATTTAGGCCGATATTCTAAAAAAAATACCTTACCTTATCAAAATAACATTTTTTCTTAGTTTCTCAAGAACTGTCACTTGGTTTCAGTTATATTCCTTATCTCGAAAAAAACAGCATGAATAGCCTATGATGAATAATACACATATCACATGAAAATGATGATGACTTCGGCAACTAAACACTTAATACAGTAGAATCCAAAATCTTGATTACGTTCTTATTAGGTTTGTTTTGAAGAACAAACCTAACACTTTTGACAAACCATTCCTTGCTCCATCAAAAAAAACTTTGTAACTTTACATATTTCCTTGCATTCCTAGTTGGAGCACACTTCGACAAATAATTCTTAATTTAAAAAAAATACTTCTTCGGAACAGTGATAAACTCTGAATTAAACACAAACAAAAAAGTTTAATTAATACCTTTCAAGACTGATCAACCACGCAAAACACCAATCGACACAAAATTGAACATAACATAACGGGACTGAAAGTTGAAAGCAAAATAATGAAACGTAAACAAATTTAAACCAATCGTCTTTTAGAATTACCCGGGAGTGCCATGACATGAGGAATGATAAGGATCAGGTGAGAACAAACAGAAAGTCTATTAGCGAAACATTTTAGGCTCAAGGAGTACAAATCTGTATATAAAAATAATTTATTAATCTTTCAATACAATTAATTTTCAATTTTTTTCAAATTTCGCTTAGTATTTTAAAACTGAAACTAATGATATATTAGTTGTTAGAACTGAAGGCATATAAAAGCCTACAGTATTACTAACCTGGAAAGTACTGTTATGCCAAGATGAAAAGAAAAAATTGCTGTTATGCCATGGGGTGCGGGCATGACCGACCGGTCGGAGCGGTCTTGATTGATAAGTCTGAGAAGAGAATGAATCGAGTGGTACCATATTATCAAAATAAATTTAATTCTTTGTTTTGTGAGTCTCGACGCCAGTGGCATTGTTCAACGATATGATCGGGAACCGGAGATCGGGTTTTAATGATTAAGTTTTAAAGGTCACAATTTATCTTGACGCTAAGTAGTATTAACAAGACATCCTTTCAGTTGTATCCAAATGGTTTAGGGCAAATGGGTTTTCAATGAATGAAAGTAAAACTCAGGAAATATATTTTATTCTAAGAGATGTACCAGAAACTGATAATGTAGGCAGTATTAAGTTCTTAGGTGTCCATATCGATGAAACATTATCATGGGTACCCCACATCACATATATCTCAGCCAAACTTTCAAGCATTATATTTTTACTTAGAAGTTTGAAAAATCATGTACCCTCTCATTATGTTAGATCTGCTTTATTTTGCATTCTTTCAGAGTATAATTTCATAATGGTATCTTGCTCTGGGGTAACAGAAGTCATATCAGTGATATTTAGTGCTTCAAAAAAAAGTTGTCAGAATCATTGACTATAATGTATATGCTGACATATATAATTTTTAATACTACATGACTATATAACCAGAATAATATTATCTAGTTCTAAAATTAAAGGTTGCCTGTCATTTGACCGAATTGATAGTTGTTCGCCCCGACACTTGCCCACTTTTTTAAAATAAAATAAAATAAATAAATAAAAGCCTGAATCCACTTGGTCGAATTGATAATTGGTCGTTGTGACATTTCCCCAACTTTTTAAATATTAATATTAATAGTTAAATAAGATACTGAAACCACTTGTTCGAATTGATACTTGTTCGCTGTGACAGTTGTCCGACTTTATAATAATATTATGTATTAAATAATTGAAAGTTGACCGAATTGATATTTGCCCTCCGTGACACTTGCCCAATTTTAAAAATGAAATTAATATAAATTAATAAAAGCCTGAATCCATGTGGTCGAATTGATAGTTGGTCAATGTGACAGTTGCCCGACTTTTTGAAATTAAATAATAATAACTTAGAATTTGTTTCATTTGACCGAATCGATACTTGCTCGCAGTGACAGTTGTTAGAAGAGAGGAGGGGGCAGCGCGGAGAGGGAGAGGGCGGGGCGTAATGCCCCAATTCTCTGCTGTTGGACGGCCCATGTGGGCATGTTCCCACTGGGCGAATAGGAGCTGGGCGCCCGGCCCACTCCCTCTCCTTGCTGCCTCCTCCACTCTTCTGCCAACTGTCACTGCGAGCAAGTATCAATTCGGTCAACTGTCACACATTTTAAATTATTATTATTTTATTTAATAAAGTCGAGCAACTGTCACATCGACCAACTATTAATTCGACCAAGTGGATTCAGGCCTTTATTTATTTTAATTTAATTTTTAAAAATGGGCAAGAGACACGGCGAGCAGTTATCAATTCGGTCAATCGTCAATTATTTAATACTTAATATTTTTATAAAGTCGGACAACTGTCACAGCGAACAAGTATCAATTCAAACAAGAGGTTTCAGTATTTTATTTAATTATTAATATTAATATTTAAAAAGTTGGGGAAATGGCACAACGACCAATTATCAATTCGACCAAGTGGATTCAAGCTTTTATTTATTTATTTAATTTAATTTTTAAAAAGTGGGCAAGTATCACGGCGAGCAAATATCAATTCGGTCAATTGGTGGCCTCCCAAAGGGGTTCCTATATAATTTTTTTTAATAACCTTATCAATAAGACTGATGATAGTCTTTGAAACAAGACCGGAATATATCGTTCTTAAAAACTATTTGTTTTTTTTATAAGTTTAGTGATGGGTAGCGAAAAATCAAATAATAATAATAATACCATTACCAAAAAATCATACCGTCAAGAGTTATTACTATATAATATGGCTATTGGTGTAAATCCTCCTTGGTCTGTCATACTGCTCTCCTGTCGTCCTGTACTATTTAATTTATTTTTGTTTGTTTGTTTATATGGCAAGTTAACCTATAAGGTAAAAACTAGGATTACAGAACAGATTACAGTATAATGAATCATTGAACTACGGTTAGTTCAACTTTTTATGTCATTATACAACGTAATTGCATTAATTCGTTTTCTAAATTAAACTCTCATGAAGACTGAGTGGATAGATTTCATTCAGTATTCAGGCGGTAAGTTTTTTTTTTAAATTGTAATCTTCCCTATTTTGCCTGAGTAGGGTACATTGTTTATGAGATAGGTTTAGGATTATTAAGTAAAACAGGCTAATTATTCATTTTGATTTAAATTAATATTTTTCCAAAAATACAAAGTAAGGTACCTATTGTTTTCCTTCCATAATCCACTTCTTAAAGTTAGAGCCAAGACTTGCAAAGGCCTAGCACCTGGACCTGGTTACATAACTTATTTTAGCAAAAAGGTTACAGTATTTTAAATGTTTCTTCTGTATACTTAAAAAGGCTGGTACAAGTAACAGGGCTGCAGTTCCATAAGCGCTCTACATTTTAACAAATGACAATATTAAATTGTTAGGCCTACTAATATATTGATTTAAAAGTAAATGCATCGACGTTATCATCTCCTTTCATGTTATTTCGCATCGGCTTATTTTTTAGCTTTTTAGTTTCAATGAAATAAAAATAATCAGACTCAGTTCCATCCTGAATATACGGTACGGTAGAAGTAGGCTATATTGGTTGTTTTACTGTGTGATTGTTAGTCATTAATACCCCCGTTGCAGCAGACCTGCATACTCAGCGAATTTTCAAATGCAAAAGAACATATTTCAATCCAACATAGCGAGATTTGACATGTTTTTTGTAATCTCCATAAGAATAACATGGGGAATGAGTATGCAGGTTTGCTGCCACGAAAATAGAAATTTCGGGGATTTTAGACTATTAAACGTTACACTTCATGTAGATGAAGCCACAAACCAAGTTTTATTAAGATATGTTAAGAAATAAGCGAGGTATAGAATCTTACTTATTCCCCATAAGGTTAACATTGGGACAACGTACTGTGTTTACCACTTTCAATATCTCGGTAACCTATAGACATAGAGCAATGATTCAAGATACTAAATTGTTTGTTTTTTCGAGCTGAATTCAATGGTGCAAATCAAAATCCAATTACTTCTATTTTTCTATGTGAAAAACCAAAAAACCCATTTTTGGGGGGGTTTATCCCCCTTTACCCCCCCTTCCAGTGGGCCGATCGGGCTGGTTTTCAAACTCATCCGAATAATTACTACTTCACACACCTGTGCCAAATTTCATTCCGATCGGACTATTTTTTTTCCGAGAGCTATCGTGCTTACAGACACACATACATATATATATATATATATATATATATATAGATCTATATATTAACTAGAAATTTGAACGAATGGTGTTTTTGCCTCTGAGGGCCCCAAAATGAAAATTTATCATGGTCTTGGGCTTAGGTCTTACCATGAGACCTACCGTAATAGCTTCTTCCCTATAGGGGAAATTCGCTAAAATGTATACCTAACATAACATATCTGAAAATTAATCAACTGACTGGATCATGACTGGATCTGTAGTTAATCCAGTCATATGCTGCAGTTCCGTAAGCGATCTACATTTTAACGATTGAAAATATCAAACTGTTACCAATAGGCCTATATTGATTAAAAATATATTGAACTATTCATCTCTTTTCATATTATACCGAATCAGCTTGTTAGCAATGAAATAATCGGTTTTAGTTCCAATTTAAATAAATTTACAATGATGATATCCCGTGTTTTACTGTTTAATGTTTGGTTTCATTAAGTTTGTCATTAAATTGTCTAACTTATCATAACTGAAAACAGTAATAATTTAACTTCCAATACTGTGATAACTAACTTAACCATAACCAAACTTCACAGAGCTTGTAATTTTCTGTCAGTGCCATGTCAATCGAAAACCAAAAATCAAAATAGGCCTAATTCAAAATGGTGGACGATGTGAAATAAAGGTATGTGTTGTTGACTTATGTTATGTTGTTAAGTTTTAATTTAATAGCCTAACGAGAGTTTAAAATACTTTTTAGCGAATTTCCCCTATAGGGAAGAAGCTATTACCATAGGTCTCATTGTAAGACCTAAGCCCGAGACCATGATAACTTTTCGTTTTGGGGCCCGATAGCGCTCGCAAAAATGGTCCAATCGGAATGAAATTTGGCACAGGCGTGTAAAGTAGTAATTATTCGGATGAGTTCATGAACCAGCCCGATTGGACCATCGGAAGGGGGGGTAAAGGGGGATAAACCCCCTCAAAATAGGTTTTTTGAGTTTTTACATAGAAAAATAAAATTTATCGAATTTTTGTTGGCACCATTGAATTCAGCTCAAAAAAACAAACAATTTAGTATTTTGAATCACTGCTCTATGTCCATTGGTTACCGAGATATTGAAAGTGGTAAACACGGTACATTGTCCCGATGTTAACCTTATGGGAAATAAGTAAAATTCTATATCTTGGTTATTCCTCAACATATCTTGAAAAAACTTGGTAAATAGCTTCTTCTAGTTCAGATCTACTAAATATTGAATCAAAACCATCCAGTTTTAATATACCTGTAGCAGCAGACCTGCATACTCATTCCCCATGTTATTCTTATGGAGCTAACCAAAACATGTCAAATCTCGCCATGTTGGATTGAAATACGATGTTTTGCATTTGAAATTCGCTGAGTATTCAGGTCTGCTGCAACGGGGGTATTTAGTTTTATTAAAGTTTAGTTTTTAACATTCAGTTCTAGTTATATCATTTTATGATATTTAAGTTATTAGATACTAATGTTTTGTTGTGTTTTGTTTTGTTTTGTTCTTGATGCAATCGAACAATCTTATTTTCGGTTTTTCATGTATCGATTTTTTCAGTTTGATATTTTCAATCGTTAAAATGTAGACCACTTACGGAACTGCAGCCATTAACTTCCAATAACTAACTAACTAACTTAACCATAACCAAACTTCTCGGAGCTTACCACCATGTAAATTTCATAAAAATATTAGCCTATCATTAAAGGGGTGTCATTGGCCAGCATCTAAAAACACTTTAACCGGGTGGCAGTACTTTAAAAGAGTTAAATTTTCACCACATTTTTTGTATACAAACACCTGTAATGATAAGATAGTTTTATGAATTATCACAGGTTGTGAAGAACACTTATTTGAACGTTCATACCAAATTTGACTTATTAAAGGAGGTACCCGGTCAATATGCTTTTATGCTGGTCGACAAGATTTTTTTATACAAACCCCTCTAACGATATGACATTTTTATGAAATTTATTACAGGTTGTGTATAGAACACTTATTACAACGTTCATACCAAATTTGGTGGAAATCATTTTTAAGTAGCCTACCCGGTCAACAACTTATTGCCCGTTCAACACTTTAGATTTTCCCGATTTTTGTCAAGGGTAGAAATTTAGCTCAACGAAATTATTAAGTTAGGTCCTACTTGTATCTGTTAAAAAGCAATTGACAAGCAAAAATGGTGCAAGTTACACAAAATCACAAGGCATTATTTTGGTATGTAATTTTTTCCAGATGATGAAAAATGTTGACCAATGATTCAAATACGACAGAAATAGTTTCCACAGACTCAAGTTCAACTGACAGCTCCAACACCACATCATCAACAATGCCCACTGACCATTCAGATATTGACAAAGATAATCAGTCTTTAAGATTTATCATTGTACCCATCTGTGCTCTTGGTTTGGTGGTTGTCATGACTGTTGTGGTAAGTAAGTTAGTATATATACAGGGTGTTTTTTTTTAAACGCAACCCATTTTTAAGATTGAATAATGCACATATACATATGACATAAGTATTGTGTTATGGATCTTTACGTTTAATACAATCTATTATTTAAGATTGATCACATTTAGTTTACCTTATGTGCTCAAAAATTCTGCCAGAAGCATTTGTATGAAGTTACGTTCTCTCAATCAAATTCCCAAACATATGTTGCTAGGTGCCCCTTTAAATTCCTTGCATTAAATTTTTATGTTTTTTGAGGTGCTGATTATCTTGTGAATTGTTTTCATAGGATAATTATTACTTTACATGTCTGTGGCAAATTTCATTCAGATCTGACCATTTTACGCGAGTTATCTTGCTTAAAGACACACACATTAAAAACGCAACCCAAAACTTGATTTTATCGGTGAAGGATTATTTCCTCCCCAAGATCCCCGGATTTGACCCCACTTTATTATTTTATTTGGGGATACATAAAAAGTAAGGCCTACGAAAACAGTTCACAGGAAATTCAACACCTTGAAACAAACATAACAAATTTAATGCAAGAAATTAAGAGGCAACTTGCAACACGTGTTCGGGAATTTGATTGAAAGAGCATAACTTTATACAAATATCAATTGCGGACTTTTTGAGCACATAATGTAAACTAAATGTGATCAAACTTAAATAATAGGTTGTATAAAATGTAAACCTCAATAAAACAATACTCATTTCACATTCATATGTGCATTATTCAATTTAAAAAATGGGTTGCGTTTTAAAAAAAACACCCTGTATTTGTTAATGAACAGTTTTACCACTTAAAAATGCACCACATGGGGAATACATTTATTATCCAAGTGGGAGTCATACAGTTACAATATGCAATACTAGCTGATGGTAACCTGCTTCGCTAGGTATTTACAGCATTAATGGCAGTCTCCTATTTGCACAGGCGTGGTAATGTTGAGTGAATAGGCCTGTTACTGTGATTGTAAATTGTTTTGTGAAAAAATGTGCGTGAGTTGTGAATAAATGTTTACTTTGTGATGTCATGATAAAGCTATTTGGTGAATTTTATGTCTGATGGTGGCACTTTGGTGCTGAAATGGCCATCATCACATCGCTTATGCACAAGGAAAACGTCACAAATCAAAAATACTAATTTTACAAGAAAGAGTTTCAAAGTTTCCAGTAAGTTTAGAAGCTTGAAGAATGCTTATTATTTAGTCAAACACATTGAATTTTTGGTAACATATTCGTTTATACCCAGGGAATAGTTGGTTGTAATAAAAACTCGTAAAAATGTATTCGTAGTAGGCCTATTTATTTTTATAAAAATTTAGAGTTACAAAGTTTTTCTAGATTACATTTAAAGTATATTTTTGAGTTGAGCCAGTTATGTGCAAATAATAAAAATTGCCATAAATCATAAAAGATATATTCTTGAAAAGTCTCACATAAAAGTAGTAAATAATTCTTTAATAAAATTCACTATTATAGGTTCTCCATTATTTTCTGTGACAAACACACATAAGAGTAACTTTGTCCAACCCTAACCTTTTTCCTCTCTTTTAACTGCATTATAATATTTACATAATTAGTAAAGGTTTTCTTAGATTTAAATAACTAAATAACTTAGATGCCTAATAATTATGCTGAGGACTTCATCAACTATTTAAATAACAATTTCGATGAGACGTGCACATTTTTTATCTAAGCCAGTCCCGATTCGTAAGCTTTCATTATAAAAAAAGATTATTGAGCAAGTTGAAATATTTCCATTTCGCCTTTCTAAGTTTAATCTATAAGTAGAAAAGAGGATGTTGGTATAAATATATATATATATTAAAGAGAGAAAGAAATTCCTGAAGTACCCTTTTTTTAACATTGTATTATACACAACGCGTTTCGGAAATTATTCCATTTTCAAGTGTGTAAAATGTAACCTTAAAATTAAATACATATATAAAATAAATATACAAAGATCATATGTTTAAAATTCAAAAAAGTATAAATTAAAATTAAATTGTATAGATATGTAGAAATTTGTCGTTATATATATATTTGTCCTTATTTCTTATTTATGTCCATGATTTTGTCGAAGATTGGATTTTGTCTGTCAATTTGCATTATATTAAGAATGTTGTTTGGTTCTGTTTTTTTATGTCTGTAAATATGAAATTCTTCGTATAAATTCATTTTTTCTCCTTTTTTCATTATATTTAAAACGTCCATATTTTCATTAATAGTTTTGTATTCATGATCTGTGTCAAGGATGTGTTCTGCAAATGATGATTTTTGTGTGGTTAAATTACATGATTTTATTGCTTGTATATGTTCTTTGTATCTGCAATTGAAGCTACGTCCTGTTTGTCCAATGTATATTTTAGGACATTGGTGACATTTTAATTTATAGATACCACTTTGGTCATATATATTAGCTAGTTGGTTGTTTTTTGGATTACTTAGTCTTTGTATCATTTTGAATGTGTTATTTTTTGTTCTGTAGCTTACTTTCATAGGTGATCCTTCAAATGTTTTTCTTAAAGCTTTATTTAATATCGTATTGTAAGGAAGACATATGTATTCATTTTTGTTGTCTTTTTTACTATCAAAATTATTTTTCATTTTATTCAACATTTTATCAATCATTTTTGATTTATATCCGTTTTTCACTGCTAAAGTTTTAATGGTACTTTTTTCACTTTCATATATATATAAATATAAATTCACATATATTTATCAAATATATATATGTGCAATTTAGAACAAACAAACATTATTAATGAAATAAATCCGTTCAATAAAAATATAATATACTGGCACAGATACGTAGATGATATTATTTGTCTCATAAAAGGAAATAAACAAACTTGTGATGAATTACTTCAATATCTTAATTCATTATCCGAAAAAATAAAATTCACAATGGAAAGTAAAGATAATTATATAAACTATCTTGATCTAACGATATACAAGAAAAATAATAAACATTTATTTAAGATATACCGTAAAAATACCCAAACCGATTTAATAATACCTGCATCATCAAACCATCCCTGGCAACAAAAAACAGCAAGCTTCAGATCGATGATACACAGACTTTTAAAAGTACCAATGGAGAAAGAAGATTTTGAAAGTGAAAAAAGTACCATTAAAACTTTAGCAGTGAAAAACGGATATAAATCAAAAATGATTGATAAAATGTTGAATAAAATGAAAAATAATTTTGATAGTAAAAAAGACAACAAAAATGAATACATATGTCTTCCTTACAATACGATATTAAATAAAGCTTTAATATAAACATTTGAAGGATCACCTATGAAAGTAAGCTACAGAACAAAAAATAACACATTCAAAATAATACAAAGACTAAGTAATCTAAAAAACAACCAACAAGCTAATATATATGACCAAAGTGGTATCTATAAATTAAAATGTCACCAATGCCCTAAAATATACATTGGACAAACAGGACGTAGCTTCAATTGCAGATACAAAGAACATATACAAGCAATAAAATCATGTAATTTAACCACACAAAAATCATCATTTGCAGAACACATCCTTGACACAGATCATGAATACAAAACTATTAATGAAAATATGGACGTTTTAAATATAATGAAAAAAGGAGAAAAAATGAATGTATACGAAGAATTTCATATTTACAGACATAAAAAAACAGAACCAAACAACATTCTTAATATAATGCAAATTGACAGACAAAATCCAATCTTCGACAAAATCATGGACATAAATAAGAAATAAGGACAAATATATATATAACGACAAATTTCTACATATCTATACAATTTAATTTTAATTTATACTTTTTTGAATTTTAAACATATGATCTTTGTATATTTATTTTATATATGTGTATTTAATTTTAAAGTTACATTTTACACAGTTGAAAATGGAATAATTTCCGAAACGCGTTGTGTATAATAACATGTTAAAAAAAGGGTACTTAAGGAATTTATTTCTCTCTTTAATTACAATAGTAGCCCTAGAAGTGAACATTAAAATAATAGAAATGGATCACCAACCACAAATGGTTCACAAAATAAAATATATTACGGTAAGGATAGCAACAACTAAAGGAAACATTTACTTCAACAAAAGATGCTTAAAAGAGAATATTACTCCGAACTACATCCAGATAAATTGTAAATCTAAATCAATAGCTGCAATGAAAACAATGAAAACAGCAAAAAAGATATGGTTAAAAGAAGAGATAAACTTTCTGTACAGCAAACTACAAAATCTTAACCAAACCTTGAATGAGTTACAAAATGATCTTAATAATAATTATCATCAAGAATCAATTGAGGAATTCAATAAGTATATTGAGGAATGGATTAAACCTATATTAAAAAAGAAGAAAGAAGTACAAGAGAAGAAACTGGAAAATTTAATTAAAACACAGAAAACAAATTTGCATGAAATCACAGAAAACAATGAAAATCAACATTCATTCTTTGATAAATTACAAAACTTAACGAATATTGAATTTAATGAAACAGAAACTACAACATTAGAAAAGTCAATAAAATATAATATAAATCTTGATCACCAAACCAAAACCATTCAAGAAGAACTAATGGAAATCGATGTAGCAGTAAGAACTATTAAAAAAGATATGCAAGATCCTGGAAGACATAATTTTGTTCATGAAATGAATAAATCTGGAATTGAAGTCAAAAATAAGAACAGGATAAACAAATCTAAAATAGAAATGAACACTGTAAAATTCATATCAAATAAATTAAAAGAAAACAATGCAATTATAACGAAAGCGGATAATGGAAATACAGTTGTAATAATTCATACGAATGATTATAATAAGAAAATTGAAGAGTTTATCCAAAATAATTCATTTCAACAGCTAAATAAAGATCCAACTCAAGAATACAATAAAGAAATGAATAAAGTAATTACAAAATGTAAAACAATCATGAATGGTGAAAAAATAAACTTAAAATCGATAAACCCTTATGCACCAAAAATGAGAGGACAACCCAAAATACATAAGCAAAACATCCCAATCAGACCAGTAGTCAATTTTATGAGTGCCCCGTCCTACAAATTATGCAAATACCTAAACAAAAAAAGTTTCAGATAACATTGAACTAGAAAACAACTTAAGTATCAAAAATACATATGAATTAATCGAGAAAATCAAGGACATAGATATTGCTGAAAATTGCATGTTTGTATCGTTTGACGTTTCAAACATGTATACCAATATACCAACCAATGAAACTTTAAATATACTTAGAAATTTACTCAAGAAAAACCACAACCTCAACAAAAATTACATCGATGAAACGATACTATTAACTAAAACTGCAATGGCACAAAACTATTTTGAATTTGATACTAAATTTTATAAGCAAACCGAAGGATTAGCCATGGGCTCACCACTTTCTGGTTTAACATCAAATATATATATGTGCAATTTAGAACAAACAAAAATTATTAATGAAATAAATCCGTTCAATAAAAATATAATATACTGGCACAGATACGTAGATGATATTATTTGTCTCATAAAAGGAAATAAACAAACTTGTGATGAATTACTTCAATATCTTAATTCATTGTCCGAAAAAATAAAATTCACAATGGAAAGTAAAGATAATTATATAAACTATCTTGATCTAACGATATACAAGAAAAATAATAAACATTTATTTAAGATATACCGTAAAAATACCCAAAACGATTTAATAATACCTGCATCATCAAACCATCCCTGACAACAAAAAACAGCAAGCTTCAGATCGATGATACACAGACTTTTAAAAGTACCAATGGAGAAAGAAGATTTTGAAAGTGAAAAAAGTACCGTTAAAACTTTAACAGTGAAAAACGGATATAAATCAAAAATGATTGATAAAATGTTGAATAAAATGAAAAATAATTTTGATAGTAAAAAAGACAACAAAAATGAATACATATGTCTTCCTTACAATACGATATTAAATAAAGCTTTAAGAAAAACATTTGAAGGATCACCTATGATATGAAAGTAAGCTACAGAACAAAAAATAACACATTCAAAATAATACAAAGACTAAGTAATCCAAAAAACAACCAACAAGCTAATATATATGACCAAAGTGGTATCTATAAATTAAAATGTCACCAATGCCCTAAGAATACCCACGTCGTAGCAGACTTGTGTACTAAGAGCGAATTTCTAAAAACGTTTTTTGCTTCATGGAAGTACATTTGATATGTTCAAAGAAGTAGATTTCACAACAAGAATAATAAATGGGGAAGCAAAACTATATAATTGATGGGTGATAGGGTATGTTTAATTTTAATCGTGAGCGAAGCCACGGGTTCTTCTAGTACCTAAATAAAAACTTAACAACTACTCCTTATCCATATGCGTTTTTGCCTTAGTTGAGTTAAGTAATCATTGAAAAAGGTTTTCATGCGCTAGTACTCATGCAGACATTTTTGGGCACTCAATGTTTTCTTTGCTATTTAAATTAAAGTTACAAGAATGCCTGGCAAAATTGATTCACAAAAGAGTTGAATTTTCCAATAAATACAGTAGAGCGCCGATTATCCGAACTAATTGGGGACAAGGGTAGTTCGGATAACTGAATATTCGGATGACCGAACATGAAAAGACAACATTTTGAAATTATATATGTAACGTAATTCTTGGTAGTAAAAAGGCTAAAAAACGATCAAACAAAAATTATTCACGTAATTTTACCATGAAATCTATCAGAATACATTGATATCCCAGCACAACGGGAGTTTCGGTTGGCGCGCGAATTTGAATTGCTTGAGAATCATGTTCGAAATATAAATTATGACGGCGTTCGGTTAACCGACGGTTCGGATAACCGACGTTCGGATAACCGACGTTCGGATAATCGGCGCTCTACTGTAACCAGATAAAGTCTAAACTGAAACCAAAAGTCAAAATGATAATTAAGTTTTCATAGGGAGCGGACTTTTCAAAATGGTAATAAATACGAAACACATAAATTCTTTGTCCAGAAAACGGCACATCTCAAAATAATTTAAGAACAGAAGGAAGAAAAGTTATACTTCTTGTATGGAAAAATGTCATAACTAAACATGTGAGACTTTTCATGAA
Organism: Flexamia atlantica; assembly: GCA_035578135.1. Lineage (NCBI taxonomy): Eukaryota > Metazoa > Arthropoda > Insecta > Hemiptera > Cicadellidae > Flexamia > Flexamia atlantica. Next base: position 38,273,836 of record JAQJVK010000008.1, on the reverse strand, counting down.
ACCTTTTTTCCTATGTGCGGAAGAAAAATGTACCACCCAAAATGGCACAAGTCAAAATGTGACTCTTTTCCATGAATATAAAAGAGCATTTCCTTAACATGCTATGAAAACCCACTACACATTTAGGGTAGTGACGTTTTTCTATATGAGATAATTTGAAAATCCCCTAATGGAAAAGCGACACAAGTGCTATCTGGGTGGTTATATTTAGAATTACAGTTGTGACGATGTTTTGCAGGAAAATATGACCATTGCTCGACAATTTGTTGTAATAAACAGAAATTTGAAAATTTTTGAGTTGTGACGTTTTTCTTGAACATGAGCGACATGAACAGTTATGAACTGTAGCAAAAGGCAATTATTTGTTAATTAGTCTTAAAGCAGCTTAGGGCTTATAGGAACATGAGTTTTTAAAAAATAGATCCTTTGTAGCTAGTTTGGAAACCTTAAGGCATTTTGAACAATCCTTTCAAGAAACCTTCAAAATATTATGTTATTAATGATGAACATCAACAAAATATTAAATAAAGATTATATAGCCAAGTATGGAATATTTAATAACATTAACTAAACAAAAAACAAACATTTCAAATTTTATAATAGGGTTAAATAATATACAATGTTATGTAGCATGTTCATGAAAGAATACCTAACAATAATTAGTATCTATATGTATTTTAAGAAATGTATTAAGTTTCTTGGTTTGTGTTTTAACAGATTAAAAACTTATGTCCTACTTACATAGATATTTTGTGCTGCAATACTCATGAAATGTAATGCATACATACTGTATGTATCCAAAACGTGAACAAGCTTCGAAATATTTATATTTTTTCTGCAAAATTAGTAAATGGGATATTCAGTATCAAATGAAGCGTTTTGTAAACCTGTAAAATGATGGAGTGTAAACATGTTACAATGGGGGCATATGAATTAACAGGTATAAAATATAAAAGTGTTATCATCCCTGAGCAATCCAGTTCAGTTATAAAAAATGCATAGGATTATTGCAATTTCTGCATAAATGCCCTCATCAGATCCTTTGTACAAAAAATAATCCTAAGAATTTTACATAGTTTAACTGGATTGATCAGGTTTGTATCACCACAATTTTATGTTCATAGCCAGTTCTGAAGTTAAACACCAAAAATGATTAAATTAAAAGATACCTATATATTTTCGGTCCAGGTAATAAATTAATAGCAAAAGATGAAAGTGTGGGTGAAGAGATATTTTGGCTAGGTGTTTTGGTTTCTATAGTGACTAAACTATGTTGCTGATTGGGTAATGATCTCATCGGCTTGTAGCTGGGCTTTACTGGATATGTCAGTGCAGCAACAAAACGTTAGGCAATGCATGTTGAATGTGTGACACTGGGCTAGATGTTGTTGATCTTTGTTTCAGTTATTTTTGGTTTAAAGGTCGATCAATAGTACATTGTGGTCTGTTTAAGAAACTCAAAAACCAATAATTTTATCTTTACATTCATTTTACAGGTCTATAAAACTCTAACTTTTGGTTAGATTTGACAACTTATGATTTAGGAATGAATGTTTTTCAAAATTGAAATTAATGCTTAATTTTTTTTCCCCAGGTCTTATTGTTCTTACGGAAAAAGCGGTTGGATCGCTTACGTCACCGTCTAATGCCTTTTTATAACTTTGATCCTGGAGAAGAAGAAGACTGGGAGGCAGAACTTCTAGAGGACAATGGAGAGTATAACAGTATGAGGGTATGATAAAAACTGCTTATTCTCTTAACAAGTTTTTATTTTTAGGCATTTTCATAAACTTGTTTGGTTGGTCGTTGAATAATACATCTTTTTTGAAGCAAAAAACACCGGTTTCTATAACTCACTTCGTAAGGTACTCATTCCTACTCAATTTTAAAGAAGAGGACACAGGCAACCGTAGCATCGCTAGTTTGATTTTTTGATGCTGCACTCTTCCCAAGTCTTTCTCTTTCTCCTGGTTGGCTTTTAGACTTGATGGAAATTTTACTTAACTAGTTTATGGATTGCAATAGGGGCTCACAAAGATCAAGTAATGGAGTAATGGAGGCTCAAGTCAAATGGAGTAATGGAGTGCTAATGAAATAAATAAATAAATCTTAAATAAATATATTATGTTTAAAATTTTAAATAACATTAGTTGAACCTTTAAGTAAAACCTAAGCTTATCTAACGTCATTCCTAGGTATTGATCAGGCTTTTTTACTTCTATGTCATCAGGGATTGTCGTGAGGGGAAAAAATAAGAGATTGAGTTTTTTTCATTAATGAGGAAATTCTTTGCAATGAACCAAGCAGAAGCATTTTTTATGGAGGCTTTTAACAGACCTTTTGGAAGGGTGAAAGAGGGAAAAAAAGTTAGTCACTGTAAGAAATATAAAACAAAATCAAGGCAGATATAGCCACCCAAAAAAGAATAGTTGTAGAAAGAGAAATTAAAGGCAGAGGTCAGCACACCTTGTGGGGGAAGCTAGGAACCTTGGCAGGCAAAAGGAAACAAATATATGGTACGCAAATATTGCTGTCATAAGTAATGTACTAAATTACAAACATTGTTATTTCGTACTCATCAGGAGAGGCATTGAGGCCATGTTTATACCTAATGGAGGAATTTTTTTTTGTTCAGGTAAGTCAGAAATTTTATTTGAGAAATCTGTTAGAGACCATGTAGTTTTGTACCAAGAGAAAAAAAATTTTCATATGTGAGGTAAAAAAGCGAAAAGGGACCTCTTGTCGGCGAAGAAATATTTTCAGTACGGCCGATATAACCGATTAGGGTCAAAAATATCAAAATCCGGATCTCTATCGATTGTTATACTTCATTTATCATAGAACAGGCCTTTATCGGTTAAAATGTCGAATCGAAGTTATAAAAGGTCGAAATAAATAATTTTGTTGGCCTCTGCATGGCTTGAGAAAAGGGACCTCTTGTCGCGCAATGTTATTTTGCCATAACGACAAGAGGTCCCATTTCAAACATGCACTTGGTAAGCAGACTTTGGTCCAAAAAAGTGAACTCTCCTGAATTCTAGCGGAATTGCAGGGAACTACAACAAAGTTTGGTGTAAAGAGAACAAAATTTCTCACCAAATTCATACGGTCCCGACAAGAGGTCCCTTTTTATGAACGATATTTTGGCTACTAAACTTTGTCTTTTCAAGAGACTATTTATGTGCAGTGTAATAATAGTTATTTCTATTGAATGCCTCAATGTTGAGCAAAATTGATGAAATTGAGCAATGATGAGGGTAATTTTATTACAAAAGAAACTGTTGGGAATTTTTGTTTTGTGGCTGCAGCACTGATAGCGATGCAGCCTGTCAGGTGAACCAGTATTATCGCGGTAGGTGATGTCTTATCAGTGTGGGTTCTACAGATGTGATGATAAAAAACTTTTTTTTTAACAATGAGATAACAGTAAAGTATTCAGTTTTGAAAAGGGACCTCTTGTCAGTATGGAGAATAACATAGGGCCGACAAGAGGTTCCTGTTCTGGAATACGATTTTTACGACACGCTTCGATAAAAATATTAATTTCCTAAAAATAATGTGATTTAAGACAAAAATTGGTATTCCCTTGAAAGAAAACATTTTAAGCTTTCTTTTGATACCAAACTTATTTCTTAAATACAAAAAATAAAAGTTTTATGCTTATTCGAAATTTTTAAATCGATTTTTCTCAAAATGGCCCGTTTCCCTCACGAATATAACTTTACCAAAAAAAATCGTAGACTCATGGGACTTGCGCCAAATTGTTAGGAATTAAATGAGGAATTCAAAAATAGTAATAACTCGAAATCGAAAATTTCCGACAAGAGGTCCCTTTTCACTTTCCACCTCACATATTATGATTGAAATTTAGTAATTATCCGAAAAACTTCTTAGAATTATTATTAATTAGATACTGATCTTCCTCTTACGTTTTCAGGGATACAGGACAATGGAGAGTCAGTTTTTACGCCAGTAAAGTTTATTTACAGGCAAGCCTCCAATTGAAGAACTTTGAAAGATCATTTCTTTATGTGTAACCATTTATTTTAACTTGTATCAACTGTACAGTTAATTATGTCTTTCAACATATCATAGTACAACGCTGTAGTTTGTTAGTTACCACACAAAACATTTATAAAATCTGAGGTGAAATCGTAGTTTATTGATCTTATCAGTATAACCAAGTATTTCTATGCAAGAGGTTTTTCACTTGTGATATCAGTGTTAAGGTTTTTAAAACCTACACTGTGTAGCTTTAGCTATTTATGTAGGCCTAAGTAATTTGTGAACGTTATTTCTACGAGCTTAGATAGAAACAATTACCATTCCCTTACTTGTTCCCTGATAAAAGTTGTTTTTTAATAATTAAAACTATTTGTCGTTGTATGAAATCAGTTTGAAACCAACCTTGCAACTTATACATATTATAAAAGCTGTTAAGATTTTAATGTAATGACGCATTAGTCCATGAAGTTTTATTGAAATAAATGTTTACTATATTGTATCAAGTTCACATGTAAGAATTTTTTTAATTAAACAACATATTTCCCTACCACTAGCACATAAAGCATTCTATTTTCGCCCCACAAAATAGTACACTCAATTTGCTATTAGTCCTACTGCATTCAGCTAAGAAGAGAAGTAAACACTTATTACTGCACAGTGAATAAGTGTTTTCATTGTTATGTTACAACCAATGTTAGTTTTTGCCTAAACCAAATCGTACCTTCATTTATATGTATTGTAACTTCATTATTTGTAGTGTAACTTCATTCTTTCACCAAGTTGATTTTAACCATATTGGTTGTAAACATAATTTTATTGTATTTTCTTGTTCAATTTAGTAAATATATTTAATTGTTAGAATTAGGGTGGTAGGAAAATATTTTTACTAATTTGAGCCAAAAATTATCATTGCCACAACTGGAAATTTCGGCCAACTTGCTTACACTCAACATAATGTCTCCATGTAGCAGTTACCTTCTTTCCCCCCTTAATACATAGCCATTATCTTTCTTTATAATTTCTTTCATTCCATTCATTTATATTATTATTACTATTACTATAATGAACAAAACATATTACTTACTTATATACGTAATATTTGAGTAATCTGTCTGCAGGATTAAAAAAAGTATTTTTACAATAACATAACTGTTACATTTATTAGGATCATTTACGTATTGTCAGAAGACAGACAGACATTCAGTTATTTACAGCAGACAGATTTTTTAAAACATATTTTGTTTGTACTTTGACCAGTCCATTATCTACATTTCAATTATTAGTATCTAAGAATGATTCGTTCACCAGAATTAGTTGGGATCACTTGGTGATTCAGTTTGGATTTGGCCAAGCAATTTCTTATGAAAGCGTCAACTGTTAATAAGAACAAATATTTTGGAATGTTTCTTTTTGTAAGAGAAGTCGGGCAACGGCATTGCTCCGAAAGTCATAACTCCGAATGACACTGCTCCGATACTTTTTTCAAAACTGCATTTTGGAGTTATGCCTGTCGGAGCAGTGCCATTCGAAGTTATACTTCCAGAACAGTGTCTTTCAAAGTTATATCTGAATTTCGTCTGATTAATTGTGATTGTTCTAAAATATTTCAAAGTGGATTTCTGTCTGCTAGACTTATGAATGGCACAACTCGGAAAGTCATAATTCCGAAATGCACTGTTCCGAAAGTCATTACTCTGAAAGGCACTGTTCCGACAGGCAGTTCCGAAAGTCATAACTCCGAAATGCACTGTTCTGAAAGTCATTACCCCGAAAGGCTCTGCTCCGACAGTCAATTCTGAAATGCACTGTTCCGAAAGTGATCGAGATATGCCTGTCGGAGCAGTGCCATTCGGAGTAATGACTTTCGGAACAGTGCATTTTGGATTTACCTTTAAAAAGCATATTTTGTGTCGGAATTGTGGCTCTCGAAGTTATGACTTTCAGAGATTGTGTACAGTAGAACCTCGATTAACCGTCACTCTTTTATCCGTCACTCTCTGTTATCCGTCACTGCTTCCGGGCTCGCAATATTTTGTAAATTGGCGTCGCATAAAGCACGAAAGAAAGTGCAAGCGCCATTGTGATTGAACGCTACTGTCCCCGGCTAATGACCCTGAGTTTCCTACGAAAATCCCCACCCCCACGCAAGGAGTGGTATGGGGGTGAGCGAGTTATTTATTACTCATTGGCATATTGTTTTTTGGCCTTGTAGTTCAGCGTTACATAGTGTTTGCTGTTACACAGTGTGTAGCCAGATAGGTACTGTTAATCAACTGCAGTACAGTAACTGTTGATTGTTAAGGATGGCTGAAAAATGAAAACGAGTTGTACGAGGGCTTGACCAATAGATCAAAATTATTAAATGTTTGAGGAAGGGCGAAATAGCTAAAAGTATCGCGCTGATTTATGGTGTTGGCGGACTCATTTAAAAGATGACGGACTATCTTTTTAATGTAAGTTATGTAATTCACGTACGAACACTATGACTACAACATACAGTCGAGAAGGTCTATAATAACCTTTAATGAATGTAATCATATTTTTAATTTTGTAAGGCGATCTTTGCTTCAAAATTGTGGGTGTCTGGCACGTCGTAGAAAGATGGGAGAGGGCTCAAATTAAAGGTCTCTATTCCGTGATGGCGGGAAAAATAATAAAATCGCTTAAAATTCACCAGAAAACGAGAAATAACGTAAATATCTGCCATTTAAAAAGCATTGGGATCTAAAAATGTCTGCTTTGTTAACATAAAACATGTGATGCTGATACCTTGATTTAAAACCATTTGGTAGGCTAGATATAAAAAATACCCCCGTTGCAGCAGACCTGCATACTCAGCGAATTTCAAATGCAAAACAACCCAACAAACGATAGCAAGATTTGACATGTTTTGTTAAGCTCCATAAGAATAACATGGGAAATGAGTATGCAGGTTTGCTGCTACAGGTATATTAAAACTGGATGGTTTTAATTCAATATTTAGTAGATCTGAACTAGAAGAAGCCATTTACCAAGATATGTTGAAGATTTTATCAAGATATGTTGAGAAATAAGCGAGATATAGAATTTTACTTATTTCCCATAAGGTTAGCATTGGGACAACGTACTGTGTTTACCACTTTCAATATCTCGGTAACCAATGGGCATAGAGCAGTGATTCAAAATACTAAATTATTTGTTTTTTTGAGCTGAATTCAATGGTGCCCACAAAAATTTGATAAATTTTATTTTTCTACGTAAAAAACTCAAAAAACCCTTTTTTGGGGGGGTTTATCCCCCTTTACCCCCCCTTCCGGTGGTCCGATCGGGCTGGTTCACGAACTCGTCCAATTGATTACCACTTTACATGTCCGTACCAAATTTCATAAAGATCGGACCATTTTTGCGGCCGCTATCGTGCTAACAGACACATAGATATATATATATATATATATATATATAAATTCGAACGAATAGTGTTTTTTGCTTCTGGGGGCCCCAAAACGAAAAGTTATAGTGGTCCCGAGCTTAGGTCTTACCATGAGACCTACGGTAATAGCTTCTTCCCTATAGGGGAAATTCGCTAAAATAAGGTAGAATCAGTTTGCTATGAAGGTATTTTTTACTATAATAAATAAAGATTAATTTTCTCTCATTAGGGGCTTTTAGCCCCTTCAAGCCACTAGTTTGAATATAAATATATATTATCCACTTATACAGGGTTAAATTTCTTTCGAAATATTTTAAATCTATGTATTGAACAGGTTTATAGCTACATTTCTGTTATCCGTCTATTCTCTTAACAGTCACACTCCCGGTCCCAAGAGTGACGGTTAATCGAGGTTCTACTGTAATTTTTTTCCATTATTACTAACTTTCATAACTTTTTTCTTCAAATTCAAAAGAAATTTATCAACTTAACCAGATTTTAGGAAAATAATTTATGGTTTTTGCATGGAATTCCTCACTGTGTTATATGTATCTGCTCTGCCACTTTAAGTCACATTCTGTAATTTTCAACATATCAAGAAACCATATCAGTTGTACTTCTTTTCTATGACAAACAAGTCTTTGATTTGATAAAGATATAAAATAATATGTTCTGGAAATCTGAACTTTTGATTTGATTTTCATACATTCCATTAAAATAATAGTTGATTTTCTTTTCAGTAGTTTAGAGTTTCTTGCCTAAGAGCATCTCATAAATAACAATTCTCTGTTATAAAAGAATAAACTAAAAGTTTTTAGTGTTTGTAGATTTACATGCCTTAGTCTTAATGTTAATCTAACAAAATAGTTATTTGCCAAGTAACTTGATTTATTGGGAATTTACATAAGCATGTCAAATAACACGCTTAAGGGGTAATAGCCACCTTAAAACAGATGTGTTAAAAACACATACCATGATGTGTATGACCGGGTCTGTATGAAGACTTCAAAGACCAGTAGGTACCCTGCATGATACAACTTTAAAACTAGTTGAGGCAATAACTTGAAACTTGGTAAAGTTCGAGTTACCAATGACCAACTCTAACTTTACAATTACTTAGAAACAATTTTTGGTATGAGTACATCAAGTTTTTATTTCAAAAATGCAACCTCTTTTAGTTCAAAAGAGCTTTTTTGCAAAGCATTTGTCAAAAAATCTATAAATGTTATATAAAAGTGTAAATAAGTTAAAAATTGATTTTCCTTTGCAAGAATGTATAAATTGGTTATGTATATAATACAAATAACAACTGGAAAAATGATTAATGTTCTGCTAGGCCTCCTACACAAAGCTGTAGCTTTTTTAGGGGGTTTTGAGCTCCCCGATCAGTGTCGGATTGGGTGTGTTTCAAATGTCCCAGGTCGTTTAAAAATTAAAAATATTAAGTTAATCACTAATAATTGTTTTAATGGATTCTGTATTATATTTTGTTTTTATATAACATCTGGTTCCGCATATCACAGTACAAATTTCTAAAACACCATATAAATAACATGACGATACAATACAACCTCTCATATCCGACCTTCCCACAACCGACTTCTCCCATTATCCGACCTAGTATCGGACTGTCTGAACAGGCTCCCCGCTCTGTTGGCGAGCCTATTCAGACTTGAAAAAGTGACTCGTCTACACTGTGCGTCATTATAAGTATAAATACTCATAATTATAAATAACTGTAAATATTTATGAATAACCATAAATAACTACAAATATGCCGGACTTTGGTGTGGGAAAGTTTTTTTTTTTTGCTAAACCTCCCGATATCCGACCTTTTGGCCGATCCGACCATGGCCCGGTCTCGTCATGGTCGGATATGAGAGGTTCTACTGTAATCTCAATGTAGCAAACAGATGTCGATGCAGCAAACAGATTTATCCAGCATCGAATTGGTTAACAACCTTCCATGAGTGCTTCTGCACTGTATGATGAGTGCCCAAGCAGAAAATAACGTTTGCAGTGGCAAATATGGAAAATTGGCATTTTTTGAACTATGATCTCTTTCAAATGTATTTTTATTATTTCAAATTTCTATTCCTCGAGGAATGAACTACTAAGTATTTTCAATGTGTGATTTAGACCTGTATGTATAATATATCTGATTATATTATTTTGTTACCCCTAGATACCTTGTAAATAAACTGATTTTGTTGTAATACACATACTACCTTTGTGAACTGCATTTTTATTTTAGTAGTCCAATGGTTTCTTTACAGAGTGGTTCTCACCTGACTATTTCAGAGGCGGATCCAGCAGGAGGCGATTGGATTGCCTCTCCCCCATAAAAAAAAATAAATAAAGGTCTGGTTCTGGTTATAAATTGCTAAATTAATAACCATAGTTGACTCTCAATAGTTTGACACTCGATACTTCGACACTCTGTATAGTTCTTCACAATCTGACACTCAATGAATAATTAAAGACTCCAAATATTTTCTCCAGGGGTATTTATTTGAATGTTTGTTATATTCAATTCAAAAAGAGCCTTGACACCTATAATATTAATCAAAGTTATTTACCTTAATAATGTGTTATAATAAAATAGCTGTGCAATGATTTAGGATGGTGGTATTTAATAAATTTAGGAGATGTAAAGGTACAACCTTTATTTCCAATGATTCTATTAATATAAAATCCTATATAAACTCCGTATAATTTGTCATTTCAATACTTCGACACCCCCAAAGTCCACAGAGTGTCAAAGTATCGAAAGTCTACTGTACTAGCAAAATAGTAAAACCTTGTCATGTAAAAAATTACTATATACATAACATGCCAAAAAATCCAAAATTAGTAACTACTGTTGAATTAGATACTCAGCAATATCCACAAATTTTTAATTTGCTGGTTTGTTTCTTCGCACAGTTATCTCAAAAATGTCTCTGGAGGATCTCCTTTAAAGTCCGGGAATAATAATTGAACTGAAGACTACCTGGGCCAACCGGCTGGCAAGAAACTCGTTTTACTCCCTGTACGAGTTCCTGAAATGGAGAGAAACCCTTCAAGGATGGAAGTATCCTGATTTTTAAAATTTTGTTTCTTAAATTTATATATATTTTATTTTGTTTTCAACTGAAAACATGGCATTTGGTGTGCTTAAACATGTTCTAAGCAGGTACGTATCAGTCCCAAGTAGTGATGTGGGCTGTGAATATTCTTTGTGGGAGGGAACTTAAAATGGGAATATTTCTTTGGCCCAGAAAAATTCCCAAGAATCGGGAATTTATAAAAAAAAAATTAATTTGGTATGTTATAACACTTATTAACAGTTTAAGAACCTAAAAATTAACTATGTAGATTCAAACATTTTAATTTAAAAATTATTATTCCCAAGCATTAATTGACCTTTCAAACAACTAGGAATTCACGAAACCAACAGATTTAAATTCATACACCATCATTAAAAATTCCATAATTTACAAACCCAAATTTTTGTATCAATTGATTTTTTTTTAACACCCAGGTCTAAAAAGTAAAAACTACCCATTTTTATAAATTACCTGTTTTATTGATGTTTTTTCTAGCTTTACAATTTGTACTTAACAAGCCAATAATTGCTATCCTATTATTTGTTAGTGACGAAAGGGGAATTAAGGCTTAAATTAATATTATTTACTCAATTCCTTGATTTTTAAAACGTTGAAAACCAAAAAAATGTATTCCTGTTGAATAACAAGGAGGTTTAAAGTCCAGATCCGATCCTATCCAAATATTTTATTTTAAATTAAATTATAATGTAGATGTGCTCAAACTGTAAAAAATTAACTATAATCAGGAGTACCAATAAAGCTAGTGAATAAATCTGCTGCTGACGATATTAATTTGTTCAAGTAGTTAATCAACATTATGATCATATGTTAACAAACTAACAAATTTATGTAAAGGCCCAGAAAGACGCAAAGTTTTGACAGTTCAACAAAAATATTGTTAACATGTACGAAAAGCAGCTGAGCTGTTCCTTGTTCTCTAAGACATCTGCAAAATTGGACTTTTTAGTACTAGCTAGTACAAAAAAGTCAGTGCACTGACCTCAATCATTGTTACTGTTTCATTCATATAGGCCTCAGAGTGGGTGCATGCAGACAGGAAATGCTCAAAACTCAAAAAATCTATGTTTAGGCTTATGAATAATGTTTGATGGGCGTGTGCCCTAGCTGTTTGGACTTTTGTCAAAAATGCCGATCTGTTGATCCCAATACTCCTAGTGTTGAGATAGGTGTTAAGGTTTTGGAAACAGAACTCAAAGAAACTAGAGACTTTAATCGCCGGCTATTTGAAGAAAATAAATCACTCTCAGCAAAAGTGTATCAACTTAGAAAAATAATTTCCTCTCTCACTCGTAAAAAATCTAAGCAATGTTCTGATTCAGTAAATGATTGTAGTTTTAGTAGTTCGAACTTAAATGACTCTAGGAATGCATCAAATAATTCCAATGTAAAAACATGTGATCAATCTAAAGTCTGTGATATTGTCAGCTGTGATAAATCTGTTCTTGATAGTTTTAGTATTGTAAGTAGTGATAGTCCAGACAATGCTTGTAGAATAGATGAGCCAAATGTAAAAAAACTTGAGGTATATGAGCCTAATGTAAATGAGCCTACATCAACTGTTAAAATGTTGCCTACGCCCACTCCGGGGGATAACATTAGGATCTGGGCGGACAGTCATGGGAGAAATCTCCAAAAACTTGTTCAATCTAAAAGTAGCGTTCCAGTCTCTGTTGATTTTTGTCCTTCTGCCCCGATGCATTATATCATTAACAACTTTGTGAGTTTTTCTGAGCGTACTTGTAACAAAAATGATGTGAACGTAATTATAGGTGGAGTAAATGATTTAAGTGAAGAAATCATAGATAAATCATGTGATCTGTTAGTACAAAATGCAAGTAAGTTGAAAAATGTCGTGATTGTTGAAACCCCTTTTAGGTATGACCATCCCTATCTTAATGAACATGTTAAAAAGCAAAATGAACGACTAAAAGACATTTGTAGTAGATTTAAATGGAAGTTTGTGTCTATTAACTTCGCTTTGTGTCACACGTCCTACACCAACCATGGACTTTCATCTGAACACAAGGGGCAAGCGGATTATAAGTCATTTGATTGCGGAAGTTGTGTCAAACTGGTATTTTTTAGGTCACCATGTTCAGTTAGGTTAGGTTTAGGCTTAGTTAGGTTATAGTTTAGGTGATGGTACCTTGTCTCATAATGTGAAAGCTCCTGGCAAGCAGATCTCTGATATTAGTGTAGCGGCATCTCAAGATTTTACGAATTCCTTCAAAAATAATGATTTTAGTAGTAATGTTAACACAACAAATTTTTTATTAAAAGTAATGCATCTGAATGTGGAGAGGGCGCTAATGAGCAGAAAGGAATTGATAGAAGTATTTTTAGATGAAGAGAAACCTGCAATTTTTTGTGTGACCGAGCACGGTCTCACACTTGATGCGATTAACCATTTTCATTTGAGTAATTATTCTCTGAAGAGTTGCTACACCCGCTCAAATAAGCTTTGGGGAGGGGCAGCAATTTTTGTTCGAGATGACTTATCATTGAAAATTGATCTTGATGTTAGGCGGGTTGATGAGTTTTGTATCGAAACTTGTTTTGAAGTTGCAGAAATCAGACTAAAACTAAATGATTCCACCTTAATTTGTTCTGCAATTTATCGCTCCCCTGATCGTAGTAATTTAAGTGATTTTTTTTCTTGGCTTAGAATGTTATTTAAATGATTGTGTTAAAGGTGATAGATTAATTCTTCTCTCAGGTGATTTCAATATAGATAAAGAGAAACATTCAGCTGATTATCAAACCTTTAAGGATCTTGTTAGTTGTTATGGTCTTGATTTTACAATAGATGCCCCCACGCGTCTCTCTCAATACTCAGATAGCTGCTTAGATAATTTCTTGACTAATGTATCGCTCATGTCTCTTTCTTGTTGTACTTTGCAGCCATTTATTTCAGACCATTTAGCAATTTCACTTGAAATGCCGATACAACTATCAAACTTTAGTAATAATGACAGTTTCATTGAATTTAGGGATATTTCACCTCAAAACTTAGTTGAATTAAAAACTCGTCTTGGATGGAATGATTGGTCAGATGTTTTTAATTCTCATACTGTTGATGAAATTTATGATAATTTCATTGGCACAGTTTCCCACTATCTGGGAATTTCCTGCCCGTTGAAAAAAGTGAGGAAGAAACCCTGTAAAAAAATGAACTGGGTTACAGATGAAATTAAAAGCATGAAAATACAAGTTCGCAATGCTTATGAAGAGTGGACTTTGACCAGATGTAACAATAAAAAGTTAGCCTATAATCAATTGAAGAAGGAATATGGAAATAAAATTAGACTTGCCAAATCTTCATTAATCTTTGATGAAATAAGTAATTCAGACAATCCAACTAAACCTCATGGAGAGTAATTAACAGTTTTAGACCTAAAAATAAATCTGATGATAGTTCAAACATTTGCCTTGAAATAGATGGAGTAAAAATTGATGATCCTAATGTTGTTTGTAATAAGTTAAGTAGTCACTTTTTAAGTTGTAATGATAGTAGTAGGCCTAGTTGTTCAAACAGGTATAATGATTTTAGTATTCCTCCAGCATGTGAATTAAATGTTTTTAAGCCAGTAACACTGAATGAACTTAGATTGTAAGTTCATTGAAGAACAAAAATTCCAGTGGTTTCGATGGCATTTCCAGTAAAATAGTCAAGGCCTGTTTGCAGGAGATTGAACAGCCTTTGTTGCATTTGGTCAATACTTCCCTCGGTCAAGGTATTTTCCCAGATGGTGGGAAGCTGGCTATTGTTAAGCCCTTGTATAAAAAAGATAGTAAACTCTCACCCCTGAACTATCGTCCGATCTCACTCCTACCAACTGTATCTAAAATTCTTGAAAAAGCTGTTTGTCTTAGGTTAATGAAATATTTTTATGAAAATGATTTACTTTTCTCAAAACAATTTGGTTATAGGAAAAATAAATCTACCAAGCTTGCTCTCATTGATTTTGTGGACAAATGCATCGGGGCTCTGGAGGGGGGAGATGTCGCAGTCGGCTGTTTCATCGATCTCTCCAGGGCCTTCGATTGCGTTGACCATGAAATTCTTATTAAGAAACTTGAGTGCCTAGGTGTCAAGAATGTAGCTTTGAGTTGGCTTTCATCATACTTAAACAACAGGAGGCAACAGACAACAGTAAATTTCAAACTAAATTCCGGACATCAGAAACAGTTTTTTTCAGATGATGCCTCGAATAACATGGGCGTTCCACAAGGATCTATATTAGGTCCTATGCTTTTCATAGTTTATATAAACAATATTTCAGATTTTCTACCACATAATTCTTTGACAAATTTTGCAGACGACACCTCTTTGCTGACACATAACCGAAATATTCCCAGACTAGAAATAGATACTTTCCATAAGCTCAACACTGCTTCTCAATATTTTTCTGAAATTAACTTGAAAACCAATAAAAAAAAAACAGAGTACATGTTCATTTCAACATCACAAAAGAAAATAAGTTTGGAGAGAGAGCTGGCTTGTTGTTACCGTCAGTAGTTTTGGACGAGGAGGTACTTGTAAGATCCTCATTCGTAGACTATCTAGGAGTGAGGTTGGACCATAGTCTCAGGTGGTCTGAGCACGTTGAAAAACTGGCTTTGACTTTGACTGCTAATAATTACATTCTTTCTAGGAAACCTTGCTGTTTTGAAAAATTTAGCTTTAAACAAATTAGTTTATTTTAGTCTGATCGAAAGCTATATTAGGTATTCCATAGTGCTTTGGGGCAGATCAAGCAAAGAAAATTTGAAACACATTTTTATTATTCAAAAAAGAGCTATCAGAAATATCTGTGGGCTTAGGCCTCGAGATTCAGTTTCTGAAAAATTTAAAGAATTGCAGATTTTAACCGTACCATCTTTGAATATTTTTGAAGTAATTATGTATGTAAAAGAACAAAAGTTGATTCAGGCTCATAATCATAATTATAATACCAGGAATCACAACATTAATCCATCTGCTCAACATAGTTTAACGCTTTTTGAAACTAAACCTTGTTATGCTGGTAGACAATTTTTTTTACAACTTCCCTCAACCATTAAAGAAATAGTAAATCTTAATAGTTTTAAGAACAAGTTAAAAGAATATCTTATAGATAAATGCTACTATGATCTGCCACAGCACCCATAATTATCTTCCATAAATCTTTATTAATCTCACTTCTATTTACACTCCATCCTTTTTCAATTTCTTGTCCGAATACCATCACCTACCCTTATTATTTCACCTGATTGTCGACGTCTTGAAGACTGATGCAAGACTGAAATAAAACTAAGATTAGATTAGAGAGATTCAGAAGATGACTTCTACTTGATGACGGGTCTCATGCCATTTTTTTTGGTCAACGAGGCAGACACAGGAGGTAACAGGTAACAGGTATGTCATATTCTGAAAACCCTGTTTGCTCGGCTTTGCCTCACTTTTAAAACCCGACTGTGTGCCAACAAGTACAATTTTCGCTCCTTGTCATGAAAATTACAATTCGTTCAGGAATTCCAGCAGAGGTTTGACATATGACCCGCCCACCAAATTTCATGCTCCCAGTTACAGCATCAAAACAAAAAGCTAATTAGGTTTTTAATAAGTGGCCAACCCAAAATGCCTTCAATGTCAAAACACGATATTTTATTTACCATATGAGTGTGTTTAATTAATTCCTACAAATTCGACATTCACCTATTAGAGCTAATTTGCTTTCAAAATGATAAGTTCCCAGGAATTTCATTTAATTAATATTTTTACCTTTAAATATATTTCAGTTTTTGAGTTTGATTGTAACATATAATAACTGCTTTTAACCATTAATAAACAGTTTTTTTAGTTATCTTGCTTATAAATCATAAATTCCCTGTACTTTATAAATTTAAGAAATATATTCCGCAATATCTCCAGGGAATTATTCCTGTGATTTTTCCAGGAACTTTATGTCACTAGCACCAAGATTCATGGTCCAAAGCCTATTCAATTTCTTTTATTGTTGGGCTTCGCTCACTCAAGTTGGTTGGAGGGCTAGCTGCTGGTCTTGTTATATTTTTTAATACCATAAGTTTACACATACACAAAACAAATTGGCCGGGCAGTTTGCTCTTAAATCCAAAGTTTCGCCGCACTAGAAGTTGTTAATAAACTAGGGATAGCCTTGAAAATGCTGTATACATGTCAAATTGAAAATCTCTCACCCAAATAAATGTCATGTCTCTCAAAGATAAAGCCTGATCAAAGCTGAATTTTGATTTGTGCTGTGGCAGAAATTTATGGTCTTTCCAGTTGCACTTTCATGGGGTCCCTGAACCATTAAGCTCAGAAGTGAGAAAACTGCGCAGGTACCTAATTCACTGGAACGGGGAATGCATGGTGCAGTAGAATGAGGCGCCACGACGACCGGACCATACATGAACTGTACTTGAGAGTTGCAAAACCAAATTATATTGTTTTTTATATTCAATAAACATTTATTTTTTGTAGGGGTGGGCGAGTACTCGACAGTCGAGTAATTACTCGAGTAGTTGCTGCTACTCGAGGTCGAGTCGAGTAGTTCCAACTACTCGACTAAAACGAGTCGAGTAGTTAGTTACTCCCGCCGTTTACGCGGCGGCCGAATTTACGTGCGATTTACGTTTGTGTGATCAAATTTTATAGACGATCGCGAGTTACGCAAAGCTACAACTGCCGTTTGTCCGCAATCTGCAAATTGTTTATCGCAGCTCCTCGCTAGTTTCACAATAAAGCAGCATTTTCTGTTCATTTGTGGCCGGCAAATACGCGCGACTGACTTTTACGGCCGATCGCTAGTTTCGCAAAGTTGCATTTCGTTTATTTACGATCGGCAAATACACACGATCGTTTTTCGCGGCTGACCGCGACTCTTCAAGGCTACACTTGCCGATTTTCGGCGATCGGCACAAATACTTGCGCTCGTATTTCTCGGCCGACCGCGACTTTAGCAACGCTACATTTGCCGATTTTCGGCGATCGGCAAATACGCACGATCGTATTTCGCGGCAGATCGCGAGTTTTGAAATGCTACATTCGCGTTTAGCCGCGACCGATAGAAATGCGCTATCGATTTTCGCAGCCGTCCACGAGTTTTTCATCACAGTAACCTCTAAAATATTTCATTAATAACTCATAGAAGAATGGATTTTGACGTTATCTAGAAATACTAGATTCTGAGAGATGTCTCTGAATTCGGAAATTGAAAACTTACAGCATTATTTAGCTCTGACCTACTTCAAATTTGTAATTATATTTTATCTTTGAAATTATACTCAGCCTTCATTTCTGTCTCATTTCATTTGTAAAAATGAGAAGAAAATTGTGGACTTCATTGGTAAAGTGGACTTCATAAAACAATTAGTTAAGGTTTTATAATTTTTGTATTGGGGGATATCTTATTCTTATCTGGTTGCAGATGTGTCATTCATGTTCAAGTGATTGGATGTCAAAAACAATAGTTCAGCAGTCAGGCAAGGGGGCGGGGTTGGGTTTAGAGAAGTAAACAAATAACTGGGCACAGCTCTCCTCCCTGATGTTTTTAGTTCTTTCTTCCACAATTTCTCTGCTAAGGTTTTAATTAGGGCCAACAACTATTTTTAGGTAAAATATAAAACTGTTTTTGATTGTTTAAATAGTAGGCTATTAATTAAATCTTATTACTGCTTAAATTTTACAACTATGCATATTCTACATAAATTTATTTTGTGATCCTGTTACATTAACTAATTAGTTATTTTGAGTGATTTTTTTAGCATAGTCAACTTATTCATTTAAAAGTAGGGTTTATGCAATTTAGGGGTATTACAATATCAGTTTTATTTTTCCAAGAAATATATAAAAACATAAGCTTAAATAAAGTAGACCTATTTTATAAGTAAAATTGAAGAAAGATTTTAGTTGAAAAAATTAAAATTTCATTACTTTTCACAAACAACTACTAGACTCGACTCGATACTCCAGTTTTTGGCTTAATACTCGACTCGACTTCAAAATCCACTACTCGCCCACCCCTAATTTTTTGTAAATAAATATAACATCTAAATCTTTAGTAACCCCTATTGGTTGAACCCTTAATAAGTATCACAAGTTATCTTTTCTCAACTTCCACGTCAGTCTTGTACTATTTTTAGTAATCTGACAACCTTCAGGTCCCGTGGGTGAAGTATTGTAGAGGGGCATTAAGCTTTCATTCATTTTCAAAATTTTTCAAGCAAGTAAAAATTTGTAAAAATATTCTAAATGCAGTGACAAAAATAAGTTTATGAACTCACGCGGTGAAGGGACCTGGTAAGAATCTATATTCCTAAAAACTTAATTCTCAGTTTTTTACCCATAAATTCAAGATATCTATTTGGGTACTCAAAGATCAATGTTATGCCTGGTATTATTGTAGTGTGAGTATACAGTTTTCAATTTGGGGTTCCTAAAGAGCATTAGTATGCATTGCTCTTGTGGGCAATAAGTTAGGCAACTAATTAAAAAGCATTTTTTAAAGGAATTTTGGGGCATAAATTCTGATCAGGTCTTCAACTTTATTATTTGGCTGGATGATTACTTCATTAATCACATTATGTTTTTCGTAGAAAGTCTAACTATTTGTAGAGAATTTAACGGGTTCCAAATAATGAACAAAAGCTAATTTAAGTATAAAAAATTATATTTGTTCTCGTAAATTTACACAATTTTTATGATTTCAAAATTTCTTGGTCAAGTTGCAACTTAATTGATATATCAAGATGGAATACATTTTTAATAATCAATGTATAGCAATACTAAAATCTAACAATCCAGTTGTCAGAAAAAAATACAAGTTTCATATGGTATAAATTAAATTCTTAGTAAATATCTTATACTAACTTTTATCTAACCTAATTGTACACATAACAATACGAGTACTCAACACTGATTCTTGCAATAGCAACTGATATAGACATTCACTGTACCAACACTTACTGATTCCTTCAATTCGGATGATTAAAACTTTAAAGCTTTCTTCTTAAAATTTTCCTTAAATGAAATCTCTCTGACAATTAGAGAGGTGGCACTTTTAAGACACTACTAGACTTGAAGACTTACACCTAATCTACACAACTTAGCTTAAAACAAAAGTTTTTGCACACACTTAGTTTTCATCGTCGTTCTCCTCCTCCTCAGCAGAATCTGCCTTCTTTTCAGTCTTCTTTGGTCGCCCGCGACCGCCTTTGCCGGGTGTGGACTTTGCCTATGATAAAAGAATATGAATTTCAATAGTGTCGAGTTAAATAAATGTAACCCAGACGCTCATAAATCTGAATCACACAAATTGGGAATGATTGTCTGGAGTATTATACATTTATTTTAAATTCAATCAAAGTAAATGGTATTTGGTTTGTGTGACTATTCGAGCAATCATGCTTTTTTGAGTTTTTTGACTCTTTGGTTCAGTTTAAACTGTTCAATAAGTCTGATGTTTCATGTGATGATTTTTGTTCCTTACGACAACGATATTCTTGTACCGCGACACATCATAACGCGAAGCAACCATTCTCGTTTATAGTGACACGATCATACACTTTTATTACGACACAATGACAACATTCTTCCAACATTTATAAGTTTATAAGATTTGATGGCGAAATCCCCAACTTAGTAAATATATAGTGGGAAATTATGGTCAGGATAAGCAGACCTTTGAAAATTTAGGCATCCCAGTTAGGACACATAATGCACACACAAAAATGTAGAATATTTCAAAGCCACTGGCTTCTTTGTCACCTTGAAGGAGAAAGGAAGAGAAAGTTGAGATTTTAAATTTTACTGGTCACTAGTTCAGGTGTACCAACACACACACCTTTGTAAATAAAAAGGTTTTTACAGTTAGCAAAATTCACGATAGTTGAGTGGCCACCATGAATTTTATCTGTCTACAACAATATGATGCCGTTGTTTGTGCACTGTACTGCAGTCATGTACTTATTATGTGCATCACAGTACTGTAAGGTGATGGATATGTGTTTTTTAAAGTAAGAGTTATTTTCCCCATAAATTATGTAAGGCCGATTTATGGCAAAATCCAGAAAAACTGGGGTCATCTGATAAATTATTACAGATTTTTGAGAATCTATAGTAAAATAAAATACAAAGCATATCACATTAAAATATCTTTATTGTAGGTACTCTGAAGATGAAGAACAGTGTGCATCTGCAGTTAAACTTTATATAGCTAATACTGAGTGATTATGCATCTAAACATAATTCTTCAACCCTTTTGAAAGTGGTGAAGAACTTATCCCAATCATTTGAAAAGAAAGTAACTATTAAATATTTTTAATCATCTTTGGCAGTTTCAAAAACAAACTAGCCAAACTAGATCCAAAATAGAACCAAGCTAGATCCATAAATTTCTTATGCAACTATGATTTTAATATTTATGTCTTTTAAACATCAACTACAATAAATTTATAGTTCAATACCAAGGAAATATTATGGAGAGGTTAAATTGACAGGATCCCCTCCCCTTGTCCTTCTTAGATCCACAATATGTGATAGAATTAAAACAGGCAAAAACGAAAATAATCATACCTAAACATCTTGCAACAAAATCTTGAAAATTACTACAAAAAATTAAAAGAATATTTTGTAGTTATTTTTAAACCAGGGTTGTTCATACAAGTATCATCATAAATTTTTTAACTATTATTTTTATTACCTTGGCCTTAGCTCCAGCCTTCTTTCCTGAGCCCTTAGGCCTCCCCCTTCCCCTCTTGGCCGGAGTTGCTCCTTCCTTCTTCGCCTTCTTTGCAGGGCTGCCCTCCTGAAAACATTGATTTTGGTTAGGTTGACAAGAGAGAACTATCATCCAAGTTTCCTACAAGAATAATAACAGGCAAGAAACTCCAAAATGAAACTTTTAATTACCGCATGAAAAGGTTTTGAGAAAGAATTTACATTTTTTACGTATTGTATAGCACCTGAAAACAAAAGTTTTACTAGTGAGATAATTTTAACTTAAAGGATTTTCCAACAATACATAGTATCAGGCATACTGAAACGGATCAAATCGCTTAAATTTTGCTTCAAAAGTGAAATGGGTTACTTACCTCCGTCGCTGCTGCCTTACGCCCCCTCTTTTTATCGACTGCTCCAGCGTCGTCAGACATCCTGCCAAGGATTTCTGAAAAAAATTACCATAAGACATCATCATTCAGCCAAAAAATGTTTTAAGTACACAGGGAATTTCCTAGTACACTGAATGGTAATGATTAGTGTCGCGAGCACAAAATACGGCGAGTGAGTGAGGACGCTGCTGGCGAAAGCAGCGTTATTTTGGTTGTCAATTAGTCATATGATTTCAAGTTTACAAGCACACGTTCACATATGAAAGTTTTTCAGCGAGCTCTTATGCAAGATTCTTGTGCAAGATTTCGTGCATGATTCAGACTAGCAGGAATCAATAACTGTCAGCTGTAGACAAAAATAAAAAAGAAACAATAGGCCTACGTATTTTTTGTTTTGTTTGTGTTTTCGGAGATTTCATAAGTTAATTCATTAATTACGAAATTATATTTTTAGTGATAAATTGTTTAACACTTAATTTACATAATCAGTCAATTTTGACATTGACGGTTTTTATTTAATCAGTGTGCAATCTGTGAACATTAAGCCTATTTTTTTGCATTCTCTCTTATTTTGCCGGGTTTGTTTTGTTTTCATCGTGGTGTCAGGGGAAATCTAGTTTGAGCCGCAAAAGAAACGACGGTTACAGGGCATTTTTCAAAGTGACCTTAACAGACCAAATATGTGGTTGTATACGTTCTGAGTTTTGCAAAAAGCTCAGCCGACGAAACTATTCATAAAGCTATTGACTTCAATAAAAGCCAAGAACTGACATAAAAATGTGTGGAATTAGTCTCCAGTCTGTTCAAAGGTGTGCCCAAGAAGTAAAAAGAGAAAGTAGTGTACCTTCTAGAAAACTATACTCTCGAGTCCCGAGAGAAGCAATTCGCACATTGTTAATGACTGATTGTGGCATAGTGAGGGGGGTAGTTTTGGGGTTTTATGACAGGTGAGATTTACCAACTGCTCAAAGTGTCCGCATGGAAATTCAAGCTAGAGAATTGGCTACAGTGGTAGTGTCTGCTCCGTTCGACGGCTTTTACATGCCCTAGGATTCAGGTACAAAAAAA
Organism: Flexamia atlantica; assembly: GCA_035578135.1. NCBI lineage: Eukaryota > Metazoa > Arthropoda > Insecta > Hemiptera > Cicadellidae > Flexamia > Flexamia atlantica. The sequence goes on along the minus strand of JAQJVK010000008.1, from coordinate 38,251,129 downwards.
CCAACGACGGACGCAAATTCGTGGTATACTAAACGACAGGGTGTATACCTCGACGATACTTTGGTGGATCAAAATCACTCCAGTAAGTTTATCTGGCAACACTCAGACAAAAGTGGAGGATTGAAAGTACCGACAGGGAAAGGAGGGCGATTAATAGTGTCCCCATAGTCAATGGTGTCACGCTGGGAGCGCAAAAAGGTTCATCCCTCAATGCAAGTGGGTTTTTCGTTCTAGAATAACAGTGTTTATCACTCAGAAATGAACTATCATCCCTATTCTAACTATTCGGAAATGAACTAACTATTCGTTGATCTGTCCCAAGTTTTGAGCCTACATCGAGTTACTTTTTGTATATAATGTGAGCATATTGAATGAACCTTAACACAAAATACTCAATAGTAATATCTTAATTCGGTATTACTGAAATAACAATACCCCTATGTTATACCCCTATGCTGCAACATAAAAATTACTTGATTTGAAACCTCCATTCACACTAGTCCGGTACGGAACCGTTACAATGTCTCATACAGAACCCGAAAACTTCAGTATAATTCTAAAGTAATCATTGATAAACATTAAAAATTAGCATTAATTGGTTAAGAAATATATCTTTCCTAGTTCTGTATATTTTAAAATTCTCTTTAACAAATAGAATAAAAGATTTTATAAAAACTATGATGATGTGTAATTTTGTGGAGCCCCGTCTGGTTAAAGAAAAATAAAGTAAAAAAATGGAGTCCAAGAAAAATAATGTTTGAAAAGTTTTCAAAACACATAACATATTAATTTAAAAATCGACACGCAAGCACAAGTATATTTTATCCTGTAAAACCAGATTAAATATTTTTTCAAGTCCATAAACTAATAGTAAACATGGCCTAAACATTGATTATCCAACATCGACAATCAACGTCAATGTCGATGTCGATAATGGCCTTATTGTCCCGTGTGAAACTTGGAATGGCTGAAATAATTAATTGTGCAACCAAGCAAGCATAAAAACGTACGAGAAAAATTGTTAGTATAAGAGGATAACATGATTGTTATTGTTATAGGAAAATTTTGTACAACTATCTTTTTACAAGATTTTATATAGCCTAAGAGTTATTTTTATAGGTAGGCCTATTTGGTAGCCAATTAGAAAATTTGGGTTTTGGGCTCGGGTTTAGAGGTAAGACTCACTTGCGGTTGGCAATGCTGTTTTGCATCGCAGACGGACAAAAAAAACGTTTAATGAAATATTGCATCAAAAACTTTCATAGTGTAAAGACCATGAAAAACACAAACAAGATATTGACAGCTCAACATAAACATTTAATTTCCTCTTTTCAGCTGACTTTTAGCACAAGACTTTGTGTGTTTCCAGTTTTTGCCGCCCGCCGTATTTCATGCTCGCGACACTAATGGGCGATCCTCTGGAAAAGTGAAACTGACATGGTGTTTTTGAAAGTAAAGGAAAAAATAGCAAATGAAAAAAAATCAGCTCTGCTGGTGTAAAACTTATTCTATATCAATATTAAGTTCAATTTGGTCATGAGAAAATAAATTTATAATTTATTTTATTTTTTTTCAACTTGAAATTGTTACTTTTTCTGGGATCTACCAATATCTTGATTTAAAATACTTCTAAACTCTGGTAAAAAAGGCTGATAACTGCAAATACACTAAGTTGATGGACCTTGCCATATTCATCCACCCATATTGTAATTACGAACTCCAAATTATGTTAATAATTTATTAACTTTATTTAATGAACTTAGATAACAACTAATTAAATAATAAAGATCACTTCCTTCAAGATATTAAACATTTTCACTGAATCCCATGTGTAACGATCAAATTTTAAGTAACAACTGATTTATATTACACAAAAATTAATTTAATCAAGATTGAGTTGAATTGAGTTAGGTTAGGTTAGTCTCCACCCCGTAAAGCCTAATGGGTTATATTTGAATACAACAGTAAATGGATCAGTTATTAGCGAATTTCCCCTATAGGGAAGAAGCTGTTACCGTAGGTCTCATGGTAAGACCTAAGCCCGAGACCATCATAACTTATCTTTTTGAGGTCCCCAGATGCCAAAAACACTAGTTGTTCATTTTCATAAATATATATCTATATATATATATGTGTGTGTCTTTAAGCACGATAACTCGCGTAAAAATGGTCCGATCTTAATGAAATTTGGCATGGACGTGTAAAGTAGTAATTATTCGGACGAATTCGTAAACCAGCCCGATCGGACTACCGGAAGGGGGGGGGTAAAGGGGGGCAAACCCCCCAAAAATGGGGTTTTTGAGTTTTTTACAAATAAAAATAAAAATAATCAAATTTTTGTTTGCACCATTGAATTCAGTTCAAAAAAACAAACAATTTAGTATGCTCTATGTCCATTGGTTACCGAGATATTGAAAGTGGTAAACACAGTACGTTGTCCCAATGTTAACCTTATGGGAAAATAAGAAAATTTTTTTATCTTGCGTATTTCTCAACATATCTTGGTAAAACTTGGTAAATGGCTTCTTCTAGGTCAGATCTACTAAATATTGAAATAAAACCACCCAGTTTTAATATAGGTATGAAACCTGCATACTCATTCCCCATGTTATTCTTATGGGGCTTACAAAAACATGTCAAATCTCGCTATGTCGGATCGAAATATGTTGTTTTGCATTTGAAATTCGCTGAGTATGCAGGTCTGCTGCAACGGGGGTATTTTTTTATTTATAGGTAGTTTAAACTGTCGTTTTGTTATAGGTTGGATTATCAGGCTAAATCATTGTCAAATCTAGAATTAGTCTTTGGTGGCTGGATAAGAAGGGGTCCTAATGTACTAAAACTGATTGGGAGACTGAGCTGATCAGCAACATGTAAGTATTTCCAATGAAGGTCAGGAAACCTGTCCAAAACGCTACTCAAGAGAAATTTCAAAATCAAAATTTTCATGATCTAAAATAAGTTACTATCAGAATAAAGCAAAAAATTAGATAATTGCAAACCAACTTTTGGTTAGGTAATTTGAGGATATATTGCAATTTATATGGTAGGTCAGAGTTATGATTTGGATTGGGTTATGATAGTTTAAGTTAGGTTAAGTAATGTGTTAAGCTTGGTTTGTGTTAGGATTTGTTTGAAACATTTTGTTGGAAACTTAAGGATAGGGTGATAAGTTGTTTTCCACAATAAACTTTGGAAAATTGCATAAAATCAGAAAAACCGGAAAAACTTTATTAAAGCAAAAATAACTTAAATAGGTCATATGGGTATTTAAATTAATTGGGAGAATGAGCTGAACAAGAATATTAGGGTGTCTACTGGCATCTATTTAAATTTTTTTAAATTCCAGTATATTTCCAAAATAAATTTTTCAAAATTCCAGTATCACTCGCTAACTATTTTCTTAACTAAGGAGTAGGCCTACCATTGGTGAAATTTGTATTAATGAATAACGTTTATTGTTTAAATAACTGATTTACAGCAACGATAAATAAGAGAAATGATATAAGTTAGGCCTAATAAAACTCGTCAAAGAATATCATACCTTGATATAATGTGAGGGCCTCCCAACTCCCGTTACAGCCCTGTTATGAATTGCTGTTTTTATCTATCAGCTGTTCTTTATGTTCACTTCTTGTTGATTACTTATATTTATTTACTTTTCCAACTAATGTAACAATTTTAGTTCATTAACCTCTTGAAGTCCGGGTATTTTTACTACCATATACATGCCCGGTCCGGGTTATTTTGGAGATTTTTGAAGATTGTCAATTGGTAAAAATAGCACTTCATATTCATGATCACTTTCACTACACTCAGATTCGTCACTAAATCTGTCATTAGTTATAAATTCCGCTATTTCACAATCGCGAAGAAAACGCCGGTCACTTGAAGCCATTTCGTTTTGTTTACGGACTGAGCAACAGCTGACGACGCAACTAAAAATGTGCAGTTCATTTCGTTTCCCAGTGTTCCCACCCGGGAAAATAACATAACCAAATATACCATTAGAAAGCTCGTTTTCTGACGAAAAAATACATATAACTTGTGACAGAAACTTTGTTAGTCTGTGAAGTCAAGGACCGCTGAAACCGAACGATGTCTGATCCCGCCTATAGGCGGGCGAGGACCAGCGGCGGGCTGGGGGTCATCCCGCATATGTGCGGGCGTGGACTTCAAGAGGTTAAAGCCTTCTATCCTCAAGAAGGTTTAATTTATAGCAAATTTAATGAACTAAATTTTTTCAAGCAAATAAGATAGCCTAAATATGGAAAAGTTTTTGAAACCTGAGAAGTTCGACATCAATCCTGAGAACCCATCCGCAAGCAGAGCTTGTAAATATTAATTGGGTAAAGACTCTTGACTATTTAATGTCTGATGTTGAAGTGGCTAATGAAAAGAAACTAAATGTTCCAATTAATCTTCTATTATATAATGTATATAAGTACATTTCGGTATCTTCCACATATGAATCAGCAATCAAAAATTCTTCGAAATATTTATAGCCAGCCCACAAAAAAAATAAATATATGCAAGACACTTACTGGCAAATCGAAAACAAAAAAAGGATGAAAGTAAAGACCAATACCTTCAAGAACTGAGACTTCTTATCAAAGATTGCAATTTTAAAACGGCAGACGGAAATACTTATCTATTAAGAAACGGCGACATTTTATCACGGGGCCGCACTTTCTCTTAATGACCGATCAACAAGCTTTGTCGTTCGTGTTCAACAGTCGCCATAGCAGTAAAATAAAGAACGAGAAAATCACTCAGTAGAGTCTAGAGTTGTCATCTGTAATGTTGCTTGTGCTTCTGTAGAACCACCTCGCCTTTTCCTGATTACAAGCTCATTGCAACTAAGTTTAGCAGATATTCGAATGATGATGAAAATTTCATTAACTCCAAAGTACAAAAAGCCCTACGTTCCTCCCTAGTTCCTAGTTAGGGTTATATTTATATAGATCTCATTGGAATAGGTTGGATTAAGAATTGTTATGTTTAGGTTGATTAAGGTCAGGTTTGGTTAAGTTCAGTACTGATAGGTTATGATATATTGCGTTAGATTATATTAGGATTAGTATAAATCCATTGATTTAGCTAAGGATAAGGTTCATGGGATTGTAAAATGACTCCAGTATTAGAACACAAACAAACATTACAAAACTAATACCAAACCTGTATTACTATAGGTACTTAACCTAAAATAACCTAACCTATCGAAACTTTACCTTATCCATTACTTATCAACCCAATAATGTTTATTTCTACATAAACTATCTCAACCTCACTTTAACTACCAAAATCTGACCCATTATACTAAACCTAACCCTAAATAGACCATTATCGAGGATTTTCCCTGATTTCCGATACTTTTCCAGTCATAACTCCATTGAAAATTGTATATCCTCTTTCAGCTCGCTCTCCCAGTTAATTTGAGTAGGCCTACCCAAGACCTACCTTTCAAGACCAAAACTTTTCGGGGTTTTCCCAATTTTGCGGGATTTTCCAGCTTTGACCGCCAGAAAAACTATCATTTCCAGAATCAGCATAAAATTTCCTACAATTTGAAAAAAAAATTTCGTTTTCCAGACCGGTAGGCCTACTGGATAATGCAAATTTACCCCATTGTACCATATATTTATGGAATCGGTCATTTGATATGTTTAATATTCTGCATTTATGCTTAATTTTTATTTCCAGAAAATACCATATAGGCCCCCTCATATCCGGCCATGTAGAACCCCTCATATCCGGCCACCTCGGGACCGAGCCTTGGCCGGATAACAATTTGGCCGGATAAACCAACCTACTATAATTACGGCCATTTGCACCAATTTAATCTTACGGAACTGATAAATAGTCTTAAGTAGTGTAAAATACTCGTCTTTAGGGTTATTAAGTACACACACTTTGTAAAACCAATAGGAAATTATTTACTGTAAAACAAAATTAAATTACGGAATATTAGTTCACAAAAATATTCGCTGCAGTACAGTAATGTAGGCTTCATTATAATTGTGGTACATTATGAATAAAGAAAACTCATATTGATATCAAATAAAGATGAATGTAAAAAAATTCTTACAATAAGTCGGTTTTAACGATTATTAGGCCTTAAAAGTCAATAATTTTCAGCTCACAGGCTACTAGCTCAACTAACTACACGTTATTTTCATAAAAATACAATGTAAACAGATGTACCGTGAGAGCATTGAAATCATGACGAGTTATCGCGTGCGTCTACACGTTCGTAAGCCGTGGGAAATATATTTTAGTATTTACTTCCAGGAAGCGGCCGGATAAACCGAGGACCGGTAAATCCGAGGCCGGATATGAGGGGTTCTACTGTATTTGTTGTTAAAACAATGGCATTCGACACTGGAAAATGCAAATTTACCTTAATGTAGGGTACCATATTTACAGAATTGGTCATTTGATGTGTTATAGACCTATTATGCATTTTTGCTAAATTTTTATTTTCAGAAAATAATTTTAATGTTGTTATAAACAATGACCTTGGACAAACCCATGATATTTTAAACATACAAGCATTAAAAAAAATTGGCTTTCTCCAGAATTTCAGATAATGTTCTTGGCTAAACTTATATGGTAGGCCTACCTAGCAGGGCTGTACCCAGCCTTGGCGGGCCCCGGTAAAGAAGATATTAGGCCGGTACTGGATCCGTTCCGCTCAAAGCCATAGCTGATTTCCAACTCGTCAAAAGTGGTGACCTTTTTTTTTTCTTACTCCCACATGTCGTTTTTGGCCCTTTTTAACTGTTCACGGACCTCATATTTCGCCGGGGGTTCTGACCTCCGGGCCCCCCCTTGACCCCGGGCCTTGGTAAAGTTGTACCGGGAATACCGGTCTGAGTACGGCCCTGCTACCTAGTATGGATCTTATATAGGCCTATGTTAAATTTACTTGAGACCTAATTTTTCATCTCAAACTTTCAACAAGGCCAATATAACTCAAAGTTAGCCTGCTTAATAATTTTTCTATGTTGGACATTGCGATATCTTTTCGGATATCCTAGCCCAACAACCTACCAACACCAAGGATAAGTTGCCAAATGAAAAATAATTTCTCAAAAGTCCTAATAATAAAGCAAATAAAAAAACTGGTTTTTCAATAGCTAAGTTTAGCTATGCTTTACGACACCTCCTAAAATAAAAGAAATAGGCCCTACATCTAGCCTAGGACCTCAACACCTGACAAAAAATATAAATAAAAAAATTCCAATTTATTTATAACTTTTAACGATTTCAGGTAAGTGTTCGCTCAAAACGGTTTATTGACAAGAATCCTTTATTAATAAATCCTTTATTTTTATTTTCAGAAAATAATTTTAATGTAGTTATAAATAAACAATGACCTTGGACAAACCCATGATATTTTAAACGTACAAGCATTAAACAAAATTGGCGTTCTCCAGAATTTCAGATAATGATTTTGGCTAAACTTATATGGTACCTAGGCCTACCTAGTATATATAGCCTATATATTTATATATATGTGTGTGTGTGTGTGTGTGTGTGTTAAATTTACTTGGGACCTAATTTTTCATCTCCAACTTTCAACAATATGATAATAACTCAAAGTTAGCCTACTTAATAATTTTTTTTTATGTTGGACTCTCAACATTGTGATAATATCTTTTCGGATATCCTAGCCCAACAACCTACCAACACCAAGGATAAGTTACCAAATGAAAAATAATTTCTCAAAAGTCCTAATAATAAAGCAAATAAAAAAACTGGTGTTTTTCAATAGCTAAGTTTAGCTATGCTTTACGACACCTCCTAAAAATAAAAGAAATAGGCCCTAGGCCCTACATGTATCTAGCCTAGGACCTCAACACCTGACAAAAAATATACCATAAAATAAAAAAAATCCAATTTATTTATGAATTTTAACGATTTCAGGCAAGTGTTCGCTCAAAACGGTTTATTGACAAGTAGGAATCCTTTATTAAAAGAGAAACAACGACCCCAGCGTCCCCTTAACGGTCATTTTGATGTTGAGCGTCACTTTACTCAGCCCATTGAAATTTAAAAATCCCTCCATTAAAAATTTAATATTCTATTTATCATTAAAATAATAAATAGAATATTAAATTTTTCCTTTTAAGTAGAAAATGAAATTTCTTTGTATTTGCTGTGACGAGAATTATTAATTTTCAAGAACAAAGCGTACCCTACGCCATTGAGAGTTGCTTGAAAGCCAAGACCAAATAATATTTAAACCAACCAAATGATTAAAATTATAAAGTAAAACAATCACACGAAAGCAGAAAAGAAAATTAATTACAAAATAAAATATTAATATCCACTATCTTTACAATATTACATAAATTTACAGACATACCTAGTACAGATAAACACGGAGATCTTCTCACAGAGACGTTCTGCCAAGAAGAGACGCCAAGCCGCCAACCGCTGAACCGCCAAGCCAAGAACAATGAAAAGGCGCCACAAAGATTAATGCTTTATGGCGGGAACAAGATGTCAACCTCTGCATGAAAAATTATTGAGTAACATAAAAATCTGTATATAGAAAAGACAGTGCACGTCCGTGCAGTTTTAATTAATAATTCGTTTGACTTTATGAACGATTGAGTTTAGTTGCTTGATAATTGAGCTTGAAGTAATCGAACTCTTAAAAAGTCACAACATGTTTAAAAAGACACCCGTTTTGTACTTGACTTCTATAAATCCCAGTCAACCATCGTCGGACTATACAATCTATATTTAATCATTCATTACTTTATTAAAAGTATATTTATAATATTTATAATGATATTTTTTAAAGGCGGCCGGATATAACCCACAAATATTAAAGGCCGTAAATATTAAGGATGTCCGCAAATAAATTCAAAAATTGCTTTATAACAATATAGTAATAATAGTAATCCGAACATGATAAATTATTTTCATTTGAAATTTATTTCAAAAAACCTTTTTAGAATTCGATATTTATTTCCAAATAGCTTACTTTGAGTATTTGAAAAACGATGTTTCGCTTTAATTCAATGTAAATGAGAAAGACTATGACTTCTCAATAAAATTCATTTTGGATGGGGGCTAAATAAGAAAATTATTAAAAAGAAGTAGGTATGCTCACTAGGTTTAAAACTTAAACACAAGGATAAATAGCTCGTATAGTATAATTATTCTGTGTCCACCCATTTTGGAGAACCATAGGGCAAAGCCGCACCCATGTGTAAGGGGACTCCCTTATTTCTTGGTGAACACCGCTGGTCCCAATATGTATAGGCTGACAGTGTCCGAATTTTGAGAATTTCGAACGCTTCTACACAGCCTACAGCATGTTCCTTTCAAGACCTGTGGTCAATCTGATTGTCTTTTTTGAAAGGTAAACAGTACTTTAATGCTTTGAAATTAAATGGCGACTTATACAAGGTATGTTAAGCCAAGTATGAATGAGCGATGAGTGTAAGATGATTGGATGAGCGATTTTATAGTCTTCTCGCTGACTAAGGCCATAGATTAAAAATTCCTGGGTATTGTTTATCTATGCTAAGGCCGACATGTTCCTTAATTAGTTGCCCAACACCCAAAATTAAACGTGGGGCCGAACCAAAATTTCGCCAACTTCACTTACGAACTTACTGCACAAAGAAGAAATAATACAGAGGTCGCATATAATGTTGCGCTAAATATGTGTCGAGCAGTGCCGTAAAGTGGGCGCGGGGGGAGGGGGGCGCCCGGAAGTCTATATTGTCTCCCTATTGTTTTACTTCCTGGTGTTAGGCAGTTACCCGAAACACTATTGCCATATGAACGCGACCTCTGTTTATTTCTTTCTGTGCTTACTGCCACCTTGAGTTACCCCTTACAAGAGTGTATACCTGAGAGCCGAACACCGCACCCCTGGCTGCTCGTGGGACTCGTGGGAGTCGTATTCAAAACTTTGACAAGCTGCCAATTTTGATAGAAACACGTTAGCGACCTCCAACCTCCAACCTCCACCAATCGCCTATTTTTTAAAGCTCTTTAAAATGAGGGGTCACTCGAAAGGGGTTTGCATTTGAAAATTTTGAGTTGCCCCCAAAATCCCCCAGTTTTGGGGGACACTCAAAATTTTAAATATCACCAAAAGAGACTAATTTTTCATTTAACAACATTTTTCCCAGGCTCGATTCATTTTTACGTCATCAAAGGTGAATTAAAACTCCAAATGTCCTGACGCCAAATGTTTGACAAGCTGTCAATTTGGATAGAAACGCGATAGAGACCTCCAATTTTCACCATTCATCTACTTTTTGAAAGCTCTTTAAAATGAGGGGTCACTCAAAAGGGGATTGCATTTGGAAATTTTGAGTTGCCCCCAAAATCCCCCATTTTTGGGGGACACTCAAAATTTTTGGTAATATCAAAAAATAATTTGGTTTGAGATAGTTTCATTCCCCAAAGGTTAATTGTTTGTCTTAGCAAACGAAAAAATTAAGGAGGGGGGACGGACGTTTTTTACACACTGCATAAATTTTTAAGCATTGGCAATAAATTTAAATATTTGGATATAACCTCATGAAATATGCGGTAATAAATGCCAAGCCTTCATTTCACGAGTGATATAAAGTGACTTTACGTGCTCAGTACCAATGGGAATGCATACAGGAGTGGAAATGACTAGCACAGTTTTTTGAATATATTTATTAATTCTTAAGGAAAAAGATTAATTGTAATTGTTTATTTATTTTTCTTAAGGGGAAAGAATGTAGTTTCTTATTTCTTAAGGAAAAAGGTTTAGCGGCGAGACATGAGGTTATAGAAGATTCTAAAACGTTAAAACGGACTTCCGTGATCTAAGTACACATGGGACGAATCCTTGATTTCGGGCGTCGACCACGATGGCAACTACATATTATCCGATGGCAACTTCACCATCCAGGTCGACGCCCGAAATCAAGGATTCGTCTCAAGATTCTCAAAGTTTTTCCAGGCAAATAATATAAAAGATTATTAATTGCAGTTATATGAATGTATTTTTTTAGGAAATTACCTGAATAACTCAGGAAAGATACCAGTGGTGATGAGCCTATTGCATAGAGCGGGATTGCCTATTGCGTAGTGGTGAATCCCATTGATCCTTACCGAGTAGGTACCGACGTGTATATGTTCTCGGAATGCAGTGTTATATTTTCGAATGACTTTCAGCGTCAAAACATATCTCTTTTTATATTACGTTTGTGAAAGTTAAATTGTTTGTATATTAATTTATTAAATTAATATACCAAAAATATAAATGGCTAGAATTTTAGCAGTAACCGGTATAGTTTCTTATTCGTGTACTTTTGCATAAAGAAGTTACATTTATTTTTATGTTAGCGAATTTCCCCTGTAGGGAAGAAGCTGTTACCGTAGTACTCATAGTGACACCTTAGTAAAAATGGACCGATGTTAATGAAATTTGGCATGGACATGTAAAGTAGTAATTATTCGGACGAATTCGTAAACCAGCCCATCCGGACCACCGGAAGGGGGGGGGGTAAAGGTTTTTAAGTTACCAGCAAAATGGGGTTCTTAAGTATTTTACACAGAAAAATTAAAATAATCCAATTTTCGTTTTCACAGTTGAATTCAGATCGGAAAAAACAAACAATTTAGTATTTAGAATCACTGTTCTATGTCCCCTGAATACCGAGATATTGAAAATGGTAAACACGGTACTTTGTCCCAAATGTTATCCTTAAGGGAAATAAGTACATTATACATTATACATTAGCTGAAATGGCGACCTACCCAGGTAGGTGTTTAAGCCAAGTATGAATGACAGATGAGTGAAGGATGATTGTAAAATTCGATATCTCGTTTGTTCCTCAACAAATCACAATAAAACTTGGTATATGACTTATCTACTAAATATTGAATAATAACCACCCAGTTTTAACATACCTGCTGCAGCAAAACTGCATACTCATTCTCCATGTTATTATTATAGATAGAGCTTACAAAACGTGTCAAATCTCGCTTTGTTTGATTGAAATATGCTCTTTTGATTTGAAATTCGATGAGTATGCAGGTCTGCTGCGACGGGGGTATTAGATATTAGGGAGCCATAGGCCCTAACTCCCTTGACTGATCCCCCACTGTAACTTTTGAAGCTGGGATTGACTGAAGATTTCGTGGTACTGTAATTTTCCCAAAGATCATTGGCAGCACTGCTAGACAAATTTTTCAACTATCTGTCAACTCGTCTCAGTGGACACTACAGTGGAACGTCGTCAGTCGTCAGTCGTTCTGTCAGTGATTAGTAATAACAGAGTATTAATAGGCCTACTGCATGATTTCCATGACTATTCGTGCCTTTAGGCTTAAATATTAATAAAAGCAAATAAATCGTGTCCCTGTCTATTTAAATTGTGTTGTGTGCGTGTAGACTCCCCTGCGGATAGTGTGGCGTGTTTAGCAGAGATAGCCTAACCTTATTTATTTGCATATTGTTTTATCATGTACAAAGTAAGTCCTGTAAGTATGTTATCCTAGCTTATATTTTAATGGATTGGACTGAACAAATTTTCAATCTGATTCCTAAAATAGGCCTAGGCCTATAGTGTTGTTAGGCCTAGGCCTAGATGTATTTTTTTCTCACATTAAGGGCGTTTGCCACTAGTGCAAGTTGTTTCGCAAAATACTGTACTGGGTGATTCGTATTGTGTTTAAAGCGATTTATAGAAAATAAATACATAGATGTTTTCATAAAATTACTTAATAAAAATTAATTTGTTGATTTTTATTAAGTGTTTTTTTTGTAAACATCTATGTATTTATTTTTTATCAATCGCTTTAAACACAATGTAAATTACACAGTACAGTATTTCAAGAAACAACTGCACTAGTGGCAAAAGCCCTTTAAGGCCTAGTTCTGGACAGCTGTAGTGGCGGGTGAGTGAGTGTACTCAGCAAGCACAGAAGAATAATAGAGGGGATATCTGATTGTTGGCGTTGAAGCCAGTCCACAGCCTGAATGTGGGCAAAAGCCACGGATCGTCACTCAAAACGCTAACGCTACAACATTTTAATAAGCGCTTTTCAAATAAACTGCGGTTGGAGGCACTTACAATCAACTAAAAATTACCAAATTAGGCAGGGAGCATGTCTATTAGTGCTGCTCACTAATGGTACGATATTGAAGTCGACAAAAAGTCCTATTTCACTTTCCATGTTCCACTGCACCACCTAAGTTATCTAACTTACTATCTGTAAAATAATTTCGCTTTGACTATCATTTATAACCAACTAAGTTATCCACAAAGTTTATTATCCGAACACCCCCATTTTCCATAAGGCTATTTTGGATTATAATGCAAACTAAGCTACTGTGTACTAACTTACTGTGTTTCATAATTTTCAGTTGGTTCAGCAACCGTAAACCAGCAGTGAAGAGAATGAAATATAAAATGGATCAAAAAACTGTTCCTTTGGTAACTTAACCCTCTTATTGCAGATGTAACCCATGTTAATAAACATATACACATTAAAATTATTGCACCAAAGAAGCAGGTAAGGAATCTTAAAATAATTTTCCACGTTACGGTAACCTCTTGAATATCAATATCCAATCAGAGATATATAAGCTTTTAATTGCAGAATGTGTTTTGATAAGTTAAAGTAAAAATCCATAGCCAAGTGCAATACCGTATTTAAGCTTAGTAGCCTATACCCTCCCTCTCATTTGAAATCGGATGGTTCGGACAACATGTAGCTGCCTGGAAAATCATTTATTGACGGTAGTCTGCCCATCGGAAGCCAGCATTCAGTAGACCTTCTTTTAACTGACCCTGCATTAAATGTCGTTCGGATTAACCATCTCCTCTCAGCAAAAGCTCCTGGAAATAATTTCTCATTGAACGTTGAGTTTCAAAATCAGTTTGGATTAAATCACTTTTTTTCTAAGCATATGACCGCTCTGAAACTCAAAAGCTACACTGGTCTAGTTGTGGCTGAAAGAGTAACTTAATTGTACTTATCAGCCTTTATGATTTTATCTATTTTAGGTGGCTCCAGAAAACATAAATTAAAGAACAGAAAGAAACAGAACAGAATTTGTTAAAAAAAATGGCAGCATTGAATAGTAGTGTTGTCACGTTATTTGAAGAGGAACCTATGGTCAAAGTTTGTGCGCCCATGGTGAGATACAGCCGGTAAGGTGATGCTTAACTCAAGTATTTATTTAATTTAATCATCAATCATCTTTAACTCCTTATCACAAAATAATTACCAGTAGAAATCTGGTATTTTTGGAATAAATTGGGAACAAATTCGATCATTAACAATTCCAACATAATGGTTGGGCATCAAATAAAAATGAGAATCGTACACTGAAAACATAATTTATTTGGGTGTTTCAGTACTTAAAACAAGAATAACAATTTAACTAACTTATAATGAAAATTATATCACTATTCTTATATTTCTTTTCCTCTTGAATAACTAACTACATTTGCAGATCCTAAGGTACCGTAATGCAGTTTTAGGAAAGACTAACTGAGGAAAAAACTCAGAATTATTAAGAAAAAATTTACCACACATTTTAAGTCTTATTACATGATTTTAATTTAAAAAATGCTCTAATGGCTTGTTTTTATAAAACTAGTATTTTATTTTACAAGGAGATTCTCCACAGAGAATTTATAAAATACTAAATGGGCTTATATTGATTTCAATGCATCCAATGTACTATACAGAACCCTCTAAGAAGGGACACTTTATGGGAAAATGAGATGTTCCTGCCGCCGAAAAAGAGAACGTGCCACTTTCACTTTTCAGTCCATTTGGAATTGTTTTAAGAGTTTGCGGACCAAGCTGACATTTTAAAGTCAAGCAGCTTGTAATATTTTGACAGTTGTGTGTTAATTGTATTGTATTGTTGCATCTTTTACAATTAATGTTAATCGGTTTTTGTTCACAAACATTCTCATTTTGAAATTTTGGTAGTGAGTAGAAGCTCAGGGTAACGTCCTCCATGAGGTACCTGTCTCAAAAAAGAATGATTAAGAATTAAGAAAAGGCGTGGACTACGGAGCCAGCTTAAACTATTCCATGCATAAGCGCTAATTTCTCCTCAGCTTTTCGGCAGCAGAAGTAAAAAAATTAACATTGGATGTCCCCACAGGGTTCTGTACACATTGATGCAGAGTTTTTTTTGTTTTTTGTAGTTTTGAAATTATTGTTTATTATTTGTTTGGTTAGTCTGTCAACTATATGATCATATGTCAAAGTAAACATAGATTTTCTCGTAAGAGGCCATAAAATACTTAGGCCTAAACAAAGTTTTGACAGTTTAATAAAAAACATTCCATTGAGGTTCAGCAGACTATTTCATGAGTTGACAGATATTGTGTGATAGATGGGTGGTTTGACCTTTGTAAATAGGAAGTATTTGTGCATGTTGTGTGAGTAGACTGGAATAAAACAGACTCTTGTTATGCTGACGGACTGACAGCTCAGGCTATAAGTAGGTCAGGTAACAAGAGGATGGGGGTCATTTGTTTAGGAGTAGGGCTGCCATACATCCCGGTTTGACCGGGTTAGTCCTGGTACAGTAGAACCTCGATTAACCGTCACTCTTTTATCCGTCACTCTCTGTTATCCGTCACTGCCTCCGTGCTCGCAATATATTGTAAATTGGCGTCGTGCAAAGCACAGAAGAAAGTGCAAGCGCCATTGTGATCGAACGTAGTGATGGGACAAACGACTGATTTCAACCATCCGATGGTTCATCCGATGGTTTTTCTTTCATCTGATAGTTTTCAGATGGATGATTCATCCGATGTTTTTCCTGTGTAGTGGGGTGGGGAGCAGATTGGCCCGCGCTGTCTGCGGAGATAGGAGGAACTATCCGACAAGTGGATGGATGAAAACCCATCTGTTCGCGAGCATGATTCAGATGGATAGTTTTCATTGGTTTTGTGGCGTATCTATTCGGTTAAAAATAGATGGTCGAGCCGCTGAGCAGATGATTCACCTGACATGGATGAATAAATAATTATTCATACCTTGAAACATTTTGTATTTAGGTTTAGGTAATTAAATAAGCTAAACTTTTAACCTCTTGGTTCAAACCTAGGATGTTTTTATCTTTGGCGCTAGGCCCAAATACTCGCATTTTTCACCAAAGAACAGATTCAGAAATTAAATAACTGACTCGTAGTTTTTAAACGAATGAAAATACGGGGCGAATTGTTTTATAATAGAATGAAAACATGGAAGGATGGTTTTTAGATAGATGGATAATAATGCCGTTCAGATGATTTGCTTACGAATGAATGGATAGTTCATCCGGATGAAAATTAGAGTAACCATCGGATGAATCGGTTGGCGCGCAACAACCGGATGAATCGTTTGTTTCTATCGGATAGTTCCCATCACTAATCGAATGCGACTGTCCGCGGCTAATGACCTTGAGTTTCCGCCGAAAATCACCACTCCCATGTAAGGAGTGGTATGGGGGTGAGCGAGTTATTTACTACTCATTCATTGGTATGTTGATTTTTTTGGTTATAAGGTGCGCCTCGGAGTTCAGAGTTACATAGTGTTTGCTGTTACACGGTGTGTAGCTAAATACGTTCTGTTAATAAATTGCAGAATAGTAACTGTTGATTGTTAACGATGGTCGAAAAACAAAAACGAGTCATACTAGGGTTTGACCAAAAGATCAAAATTATTAAACGTTTGAGGAAGGGCGAAACAGCTACGAGTATCACGCTGATGTATGGTGTTAGCGACTCATTTAAAAGATGACGGACTATCTTTTAATTTGAGGTTATGCAATTCACTTACGAACTCTGAATGAGCACAACATACAGTTTAGAAGGCCTGTAATTACCATTGTATGAATGTCATTTAAATATAAGTATGTATTATCTACTTATACAGGTTTCAGTTTCTTCCAAAATATTTTAAATCTACGTATTGAACAGGTTTATAGCTAAATTTCTGTTATCCGTCTATTCTCTTAACCGTCACACTCCCGGTCCCGAGAGTGACGGTTAATCGAGGTTCTACTGTATTTTGCTCTTGTCCCGGTGTCCCGGCCGGTTCTCCTGATGTCCCAGTCAGTTTTTAAATTGTGTAATATGTTAATAAAGGATGAACTAAACCTTTAGTTTAACAAGTTTACTGCGGCAAACGAAGAAAGAAGAAAACATTCTTATATAATATATGTACTTTTGTTTTTAAGTTGTATTTCATTCGCGTAAAATACATTTGTATTTTTCATTGAAGTACAGTAGAACCTTGATTAACCGTCACTCTGTTATCCGTCACAAAGCAGTGACCCCAATACGACCGGACTCGCAATATGTTGTAAATTGGCATCGCGCAAAGCACGGAAGTAAGTGCAAGCGCCATTGTGATCGAACGCGACTGTCCGCGGCTAATCACCTTGAGTTTCCGCCGAAAATCACCACTCCCACGCAAGGAGTGGTATGGGGATGAGCGAGTTATTTATTACACATTGGCATGTTGATTTTTTTTGGATATTCGGCATGCCTCGTAGTTCAGCGCTACATAGTGTTTGCTGTTTTCACAGTGTGTGTGTGTGTGTGTGTGTGTGGTGATACGTATTGTTAATCAACTGCAGTACAGTAACTGAGTAACTGCTGATTGTTAATCATAGCTGAAAAACGAAACCGAGTCGTACTAGAGCTTGACCAAAAGATCAAAATTATTAAACGTTTGAGGAAGGGCAAAACAGCTACAAGTGTTGCGCTGATTTATGGTGTTGGCGGACTCATTTAAAAGATGACGGACTATCTTTCAATGTGAGGTTATGTAATTCACTTACGAACACTGAATGAGCACAACATACAGTTTAGGAGGTCTATAATTTCCATTGTATGAATGTAATTAAAATATTAATATGTATTATCCACTTATACAGGGTTTAATTTCTTCCAAAATATTTTTAATCTACGTATTGAACAGGTTTATAGCTAAATTTCTGTTATCCGTCTATTCTCTCAACCGTCACACTCCCGGTCCCGAGAGTGATGGTTAATCGAGGTTCTACTGTAAGTTAAAATAAATTAATTGTAAGTTTTGTTTCATGTAGGCTAATGAATTAGGCCTACTATCCAAATTTACCATGGTACCTTCTAAAAATTGCATTATCACAACACAAAAAATAAAAATAACTTTTTTCCCAAATCATTAAATTTCATAATTTTTCTCTAAAACTTATAAATTTTTACCAGATTAGGATAAGTTTGTTCAAAAGTAAATTTTGCCTCAGTGAGTTATATTTACTTAAAACTTATTAGTTTGACTCAATAATCTGGACACAAAATAGGTCTGCTTGAAGTTAACTTTTACTGCATAAATTAACTAGAATTAACCCTTTTCCTCCAAAATTTCCACAAATTCCATACTCCCCAAACCCCCCGGTGTGTCACACACTGGAGCATCCTTGGTTAGTTGTCCCGGTTTGACTGCTTGAAAATATGGCAGGCCTATTTAGGAGGGAGTTTTGGGTGGGTGTTGGAGGACCGAGGGGCCTCAGGGCTCGTGGCCCATCAGGCCAGGGCCCACGTAAGTAATCTTAGGTTTTCAGTTCTTTACAATTTAAAGTATAGGTCTTTGTATAGTCATACAAATTCCAGGCTGCTCACCCTTTCAGTTAGTAATCTTTAATTCAAAAATGATTCTTTTTAAAATATTTAGCTTGTTTCTAGTAAATAAAAGTAATAAGTAAAGATTGTTGTTATACTGAGTTTTCATTGTATTAAGATTAGGGATGTGTCGGTACCACTTTTTTCAAAGTCGGTACCGGTGCCGGTTCTTGACAAGATCAGTTCTCGGTTCTCGGTACCAAGTGTTTGTAAAAACGTGTTATATAATGTAATGTACCCTCAAACCTTCAAAAAATCTGTTGTTACTGTTTTAAAAATGTTTTAATGTTCAAGTGTAAGTTTCACCAAGACATAAAACACTATCTCACTTATTAATTTAATTGTTTATCCTTCTGTTAACTGATAATATAAAAAATATGTACTATGTGAACAAAAAAAATGAATTCCTAGGTGAATAATAACAATTTACAAATTTGTTTCTGTTCATAATTTTACAAAAAATAACCCCATTCCAATAAATTTTAAAAATTATAGTAAAAAATAAATCAAGAACAAATTCCAAGGTGAAAAATAACAGTTTCCAAATTATTTTCCATTGATAATCTTACAATTCCCAAAGAAAATAACCCCATTCCCATTAATTTTAAGTATTAGAGTGAAAAATCAATCAAGAGTAAAAAAATGTAAGATAAATTTCAAATCAAAAGTAATTTTAGAAACATTATCGACCTTCAATAATAGTAAGCAGTGACATTTGCCATCGACGCAACGTCCGCGACAATGCGCGGTGCGATCGATCGGCTTTTGTGATCTGTAGTTACCCCCGCCGTTTACCATGGGTACCGAAGTACCAGTACCGACATTTTGACGTCGGTTCTCGGTACCGGTTCTTTTGCCAAGAACCGGTGGTACCGAGAACCGACACATCCCTAATTAAGTTCTTATTTTATAAAGTAATTCAGTTTGTTTGAGCACCTTATTAGCCTGAGAATAAACACATTTTTCTTTGACAGCAAACATGTCTCTTATTTGTTGGAGCTACGTTCACAATGTGGTCGTTTACGGGACTCCTTATTTAATAGCCAACAGAGGGGTTTCGTACATGTCACAATTGCTGCTAGCCCTATTTTGTGCTCTTTATAATACTATAACAATTACTGAAAAACATTTTATAAATTATTTACGGTATGATATTAACTGAATAATAATTGCACCTTTATGATTGTAGGCTTCAGTTCCGTACTTTAGTTCGAAAGTACAATTGCGATTTGTGCTTCACTCCCATGATAATGGCCGATTCATTTGTCAAGTCTGCTGAAGCAAGAGCTAATGACTTTAAAACAAATGAAGGTAGGTAATCATTTTTATAACTACAGTAACAATTATTGTTCATCTCGAGAAAACACGATTGAGATTTTCCACTTGTAATGCAATAAATAGATTTAACGGCCGCTATAGAACCAACTAATTTAACAGCCACTATACGAACAACAGCTTTGTTTGCCGCCATAGAACCTATGTTTGGAGATCACTATACAGCCTAACCAAGTTTAGTTATTGCCGTAACCTGACCAAAAATAAGCCAGCTGCTGTAAAACTAAAGCAGAGTGTCTGCCAGATTCCACATATGAAACTTACGACTTTCTCTTGCCTTTCCCGATAATTTCAAAGAATTTCAGTAAAATTGGCCACATTGCCACCTAAAATGAATACCTGAACGCAATATTTGCAAAGTACAATATTATTTTACGGCTGCAATCTGACCAAGAGATTTGCTGGCCGCAGAAACACTGAGGGATTTTCCGACTGTAATATGACCAAGAGGTTTGTCATAAACGACCGCGCTTGAACACCGCGATGCAACCAAAAAATTTATTAGCTATAAAAAGACTAAGCCCTTTTCAGCTGCAATTGCGATCGAGAGATTAGTTAGCTGTAGTAAAAGCGACACATGTTCCGGCCAATAGGTACGACAACCGCGAAAAAAGCGAGAGGATTGTCGACCTCAATGTGATCAATACATTAAAAAATTCCACTGGCTTAGACAGACACAAAACAAAGATAGATCTACTGGCCGCAAAACGGCAAGAGACTTTTCAGCCGAAGAATGATTGGGAAATATTTCTCCCAGCCACTGAATACATATCAGGTTTTTTTGCCTCGATATGGCCAAAAGATGTGACAGCCACAAAAATAGCAAGAGAGTTGTCAGTCGCGAAAATAGCGAGAGAGTTGTCACCCTCAATACATTCAAGAGATCTGCCCGCCGCGAAAAAACAGATAACTTTCCAGACGTGAGATGAGTAAGTCATTTCTCGGCCGTGGGACGAGCGAGCGGTTTTCTGGCCTTAATACGACCGATATATGTGACGGCCACAAAAAGAGATACAGGTTTGATGGCAGCGATAATACCAAGGGATTTTGCCGGCCGAGAAACGAGCACGTGAATTAATGCAATAATGCAGCCGAGAGATTTTCCGGCCACAAATTAAAAAATAATTCAGGTTCAGTCAATAAATTATAATCCCAAATTATTGGATTCCTAGTCAAGCCTCATAATATCTTATATCACGCTTTCCAGGACCTTTATTACTAAAACAGTTATTACATTATTACAAACTACGGTAACATGGCAAAATAAAATCAGTTGAAAAAAATTCCAGTCTCAAAGTTGTTTAATCTAGTCACCTTTTCACTGGTTTAAAACTAAAAAAATCACATTTCCCGGAAATAGTACAGTCGTGTCGAGGTTAGTGTCGGGTCTGGTTTTTTGCTCCCTTGGCTGAGAGCCCCGCCCGGTTGCCCCGGTGGTTTTTACAGTCCTGTATATTCCTAAGAGAAATTAGAAAATATTAAAAGAATTTAAAACTTTGTTGATAAGAATACACGTAGCTCCCTGCTGAATTTTTCCAAGTAATCACCAATTTAATTGAGTTTAATTTTGAATTATTATTAAAAATGTTAAAGAGCTCATATAAAAAATTGGGGTTTACGGATTGATGTTCCAGTTTTGTTTGGTCAAAGCAATATTTGTTTTGTTTTTTGTATTATATGGTGGTTTTCATCAGTTAATACCAATTTCTGCAGTAATAGCTACTTCCCCTCTGGGGAAAATTCACTTAAAATGATCTTTTGCTAAAGATTTTAAACTAAGGCCCAAAATAGTTTTTTGCTATTTTTTTTTGTAATTTTAGAATTTTATCCAAGATCATATATATATTTTTGCGTATTCCATTTTAAAGTTTGAAGAACTTCTATGCAAGAGGAAACATGTGACACACTCGGGATTCAGTTTACTGCTATATTACGGAAACAAGCAACCTATTTGTCTCTTTTGTGTTTACAATGAAAAAAAACGTTACAAACGTTATCAAAGCAGTTGAACGTAAAACTGGGAGCCATAACCTCTAGAATTTTTGTATGTCAAAACTCCAAAACATTAATTAAATAAGCAGAGTAAAGGTTGGACAGGGTAGCTCGTTTATTACTATAAGCGGACTTTTCTTAAACGTTTTACAAAAGCCAGACATAAACAAAAACAAACTTCAGGACTATTATTAATTTACAGCTGACTTATAACTGACTTTAAATACAGACTGAGGAGACTGCAAAAATAACTTCAACAGTCCATTATTTAAGTTGTATATAAGTCAGTTTTAGGTTTTTTGAAAAAATATACGTTATATATTATTTTATTTTATATATTACATTTTTTTATTCAATTTCATACACACAAAGTAATTCGTTGTTAAGTTGTAGTGTGTCCCATGATTTTTAAAATTATGTTCTGTAATATTTTTAGCGAATTTCCCCTATAGGGAAGAAGCTGTTACCGTAGTACTCATGGTAAGACTTAAGACCCAGACCATGATAACTTTTCGTTTCGGGGCCCCCAGAAGCAAAAAACACAGTTCGTTTGAATTTATATATATATATATACATATGTCTGTTAACACGATAGCGGCCGTAAATATAGTCCGATCTTAATGAAATTTGGTACAGACGTGTAAAGTGGCCATCACTCGGACGAGTTCGTGAACCAGCCCGATCGGATCACTGGAAGGGGGGGTAGAGGGGGATAAACCCCCCAAAAATGGGTTTTTTGAGTTTTTTAGATAGAAAAATTAAATTTATCGATTTTTTGTTTGCACCATTGAATTCAGCTCAAAAAAACAAACAATTTAGTATTTTGAATCACTGCTCTATGTCCATTGGTTACCGAGATATTGAAAGTGGTAAACACAGTACATTGTCCCAATGTTAACCTTATGGGAAATAAGTAAAATTCTATATCTCGCTTACTTCTCAACATATCTTAATAAAACTTGGTTTGTTGCTTAATCTAGATGAGATCTAATGTTTAATAGTCTAAAATAACTAATATTTCCATTTTCGTGGCAGCAAACCTGCATACTCATTCCCCGTGTTATTCTTATGGGGCTTACAAAAACATGCCAAATCTCGTTATGTTGGCTTGCACTATACATTCTTTTGCATTTGAAATTCGCTGAGTATGCAGGTCTGTTGCAATGGGGGTATTATATACTTTGCATTGTGTACAAGAATTCTGTTTTGATACACAACAAATATATAGAATTTGATTTTCTTGATGTGTAATCATGTCCTGTTTTGATCATTGTAAAATATTTATTGTATTTAGTGTAAAAGTAACATCAGTGATGAAAATAAATAAGTTACACTGTAAAATATGGTTGTGAACTTGTAAAGATTGAAAAAATCTTACAAGACTTAAAAGATTTATTTTAAACTTCCTTCTCTTGAAAACACCTTTTTTCCCAATATTTCAAACTGGACATTTTTAAAATAAATGATTTCATCATATTATTATAAGATAAAATTTTAAAATTAATCTTCTTTGTGAAAAATTTGAACTTTTTTATTGTACTATTTTTATAATGATTAAATGTTTTTAGTACTTTATTTCCTGATTAAGTATTAAGAAAAATATTTTTACCCACATCTGAACTTTAATATTACTTGAAAACTATTATGTAGTTTGAATCGTTATTCTAAAACCTATTTCTAAAAGTTCAGATTGTAAATACTGTTCTAGTATAAAAAGTATTTGGTTAAAAATGTGTTGAAAATGAAATATTAATGAAATAAAATAACTAACGGAACGGATTGGCTCAGATCTGGACCCCAGATCTGGGGAGCCAGATCTGGGTGTTGATCTAGATCTGGAGTCCAGATCTGGCTCCCCAAGATCTGGCCAGATCAAACCAGATCTGGCACCCAGATCTAGCCAGATTGAACCAGATCTGGAATCATCAGACTTTTCCATAAGGGATCGACAGATACATGTAGTTACAGAGAGATTCCCAGAGAAATCACAAAAAATGTAGCCTTCTGATTTTAATTTGACCAAATTGCACAGAATTTTTAATCTTGTCAACTCTTGTAAACCGGATGAAATTATTTAAATTACTTGACTTGCATGAGGAGTCCAAGTTAAATCTTGGAATTAAATTTGAAAATTAAAATCCAATTTCTTAGAATCTAACATTTTTTATTGATTGTTATAGGTTTCTGATTGATTTATATTGAATGGTTGAGTATAAAACCTTAAGACTTTGCTGGTCTTGAAAGCTATGCCTTTTGTTTAGTCAGGATTCAAAAATAATTGATAACTTTGAAAGAAATTTTGTAGATCAGTATTAGCTCCTTTTTAAAGTCGGCTAAGACTGAAAACTTACATAATCTGCATTAAAGTAGAGTTTGCTAGATTTATTTTAAGGATGAGATGTTAATATGATGTTGAATTTTTTTAAGATTGAGATGTTTGTACCATAGCAATAGTAATCAAGAGGGGACCCAAGAGATGGAGTAGGCATATCATGACTATCTTAATGTTTTTCTGATAACATTGTCCATGTCAGACTTGAAAAGTAATCTCCTACCATTACATTTTTATAATATTAGGAACATTGTTTGTTTATAGAATTTAGAGAGATGAGCCTTCAAAATTATACACTTATGGTACATTCCTAAAAAAAAGTAGAAAATATTTTATATAGTAAAATAGGCCTAGTTTATATAGGTTTTTATATATTTTTTACCATAATTTTACTATTACGGTCGCTGTAATAGTATATTACATTACAAGACCGGTAAGTACTCTTTTACCGGACGAGCATGATAGTTCCCGCACAAGCCAGAGGCAGAGGCAAGTGAGGGATTTTCATGCGAGTTCGGTAAAACTTACAGGGCGTGTGACATAAGATACTTTTCGCAACACTACACTAGTAAGTAGCCGATTTCCGCTTCCGTTTCAGTGTGGGAAGTCGCCGTTTACAAAAGAGTACGGCAAATATCAGCTGTGGTGAGGTAACAAATCAGCTGGAGTGCGGTAAAGAGTTTGAATTGAGCATTTACCGCACGAGTGCGGTAAATGCTCAATGTTGCCAACTCAAGAAAAAAAATATTACATCACACAATTTACATACATTATACGTAAACACAATAAACACATTTTAACTATGACGACCATATCTCAATTTTAACTAAACTGGTTTCCCAGGTTGTGACTACGTACAGTCAATAGCGATAAGTTAATAAAGAGCAGTGTTATTTAATCAATTGTCGCGTCTGTGTGACGATAAGACGTATTCCTAGAAAGGCCTACTCGGTCGCTGAACAGCAGAGATAACGCTTTTTGTTATCTCCCCCGCACAGATAAATATAGTTTTGTTCGATTTTCTCTCTACGGTTTAATTATTATTTTTTTAAAATCTTTTAACTTTCATAGAAGTGTTGTTTTTTACTTAACCTGTATATTTGTTGCTGGTAGTGTTGCTAAAACTATCGTACGCAACTCATCCGGGAAGGTGTTTACGTTGCTCGCATGAAATTCCCGCGCTCCGCAAGCGTCGCGCGTGAAGTATCATGCTCGCACGTAAACACCTACTTCCCGCACTAGTTGCGTAAAGTACTATTACATCATACTACTCAGAAAAAAACTTATTCAATAATTATGTATTTATTGCATAAACCACTATGTTTCTCAATTCTTCAAACCTAGCCTGCAATATTCAAACATTTGCTACTGTCACTAGTGCTGCCACTACATTCATCTAAAGTAACCTATTAAACATGCATTAAATATCAGTTTGCTGCAATCAGCTGATTGTTTTGATTGTTTACTTCCCTTATTTCCGAGTCCTAATGCATGGTAAATTCACCTTGCAGCTATCGGCAAAGAGTAACTTTTCAGCCAAGAGTAAGGCTCAGAAAACAGATGTTTCTGGGTAGTATGACAATTTTACATCATACACTACGCAGAAACATCTGTTTTCTGTGCCTTATTCTTGACTAGAAATTTACTCTTTGCCGATCACTGCATGGTAAATTTACTGTGTTTACTGTGCTGAATGGTTAATTTACCGGTAAAAGAGCACTTACTTGTCCTGTAATGTAATATACTATTACAGCAGTGATTATTAAAGAATGTGTTTTTTCTGATTAGTATGATGTAAAGTATCGTATGTCACACGCCCGGTAAGTTTTACCATACTCACATGAAATTCCCGCACTCGCCTGGCGGATCGCGCGGGAACTATCAAGCTTGCACAGTAAAACGGTACTTACCAGGCTAGTAACATGATATACTATTATAAGACAGCTGTACCCAGGGGTGCCTATCCCCCCCAAGCCTCATGGCGCCCTCCCCCCCAATTTAGCCAATACCTCCCCCTCAAATTTGGCTAACCCCCCTCCTCTTCGTTATCAGCAATAAAATTAAGCTGAGTATGAGGTTTGCTACAACTGTTTTATTATTTTTTTTTTAAATAAATAGTTTTTGCGATACTTACTTGAATGAAAATTAATATAATAAATTATAAATTTATTCAATAAAAACTCTGATTTAGTTTTGTTTGCTTATCATTAAATATTTGTAAATCCTACATCACGACATACAATTTTTCTGGACCTTAATAAGGTACAAATTATATCTTTAAAATTTCAGTTTACAGTTAGAAAATCACAAAAAAGTTCTATAACATTTGTTAAATATGTAGAAAACAGTTAGGCCTATTTCTTGATCTTCTTAAACAACTATTTCTTAAACTTCATAACAATTATTTCTACGTCTTTATTTATTCAGTTGATGAAATCAATGGCCAAATCATTTTGCAGCCGAACATCGCGGCCGATATTACGCGTGATTGTGGGTCTTCACAGCGTTCGCAAAGTTATTTCTGTTGTTTTTCGTATTCAGTAGATATTAGAGTGTATATAGAGTATATTGTGCGTGATATCACAGTTTCCAACAAATCAATACTAATAATTGATCAAATTTATTGTTGAAAATTGTTGATCAAATTTATTGTTTGAATAACAATAAATTTTACAATATTATTAGTAAGTAATGGTAATCTTTCTGAACATAATTGAATTTTTAATCACTATGATCACAAAATTCCATACTTTTTCATAGTTCAAAAAATCCCCCCCAAAATTTTATTTGATGGCGCCCTGAGCGCCATATCCCCCCTATTCTGGGCACCCCTGGCTGTACCATACCAGTGGTACCTGAAGTTAAATGGAATTCTTCAGATGGATGTTCGTGCTTCGATAACCTGCTACGACTAGTCTAAACCTTCAGGTTTACACCAAGGTATGGTTGGAAAAATATTAGGTTTTACTTAAAGTTTTAAGTCTATACTTTTTTTAATATCTTAAAATATATGGGCAGTTTAAATTTTGTTGTTCTCATAGGAAACTCATAAATATGCAATCTGTTAAAAACAGGTGATAGACCCCTGATTGTTCAATTTGGAGCCAATAACCTTGAAGAATTCATCTCAGCAGCAGAAATGGTTGCTCCGTAAGTAGTCAGTTTTATATAAAGGCCTATTCGTAAAAAAAACCAATAGTAAAATAAATACCTGTTAGACTAAATACTGTAAGCAAAAATGGGCTTATGTACTAGGATGATGTATGGGCTATCCTAATCCTCACTAATCAAAACTATACAGTCTGACTATGAGAACTATAAGATCTGAAGTTTGAAACTGGTAGTGTTTTTGTTGAAAAGAGCTTCTGGTGTCGGGTTAGTTCACACCAAATTATAAAATTATTTGATCACTTGTTTAGTATTTTTGTTTCCATTTGCCATCAGGAAAACTATTTTTTCTTATCCAATCCTCATGTGTTCCCAAGACACTGAGGATGTGTTTTTGCAAAGGTTTGAAGGTTAAAGGTCTTTTCTGGGTCAAGACTGATGGATGGTTTTGCCCATTAGAACCCACTTGGCTGGTGTTCAAGCCGCTGCAATCACACGGTTATCAGTGCTGTTCTGTATCACTGAACCAGCTCACTCCTTGTTTTTATTGATCCATCTATGGACAGGCCTGAGGTCCAAGTAAATAGGCAAATGTTGATTAAGAGGCAGTCAACCCTTGAAAATATTTAGAATTAAAAAAGTACCAAAGTGCTTTGATAGAACTCTTGTTTGCAGGTATTGTGACGGAGTTGACCTGAACTGTGGATGTCCACAGCGATGGGCGATGAAGGAAGGCTACGGCTCGGCTTTGCTGTACAAACCTGAACTGGTTAAAGACATGGTGCATCGACTGCGGGAGAGAATACCCAAACCTTTCAGTATATCGGTGAAAAATCAGACTTCTCTCTGAGCTCAGGTGAATGGAATAAATATTTTTCCTTTCGCCTTAAATAGTGAGCTTAATTGTAATGATTTTATATTTTATGTCCCCATATCTGTTCTAATGAAGGATTTTATTCTTTTATCTTCAAAATGTGAAAATACCCCCGTTGCAGCAGACCTGCATACTCAGCGAATTTTCAATGCAAAACAACATATTTCAATCCAACATAGCAAGGTTTGACATGTTTTTGTAGGCCACATAAGAATAATATGGGGAATGAGTATGCAGGTTTGCTGCTACAGGTATATTAAAACTGGGTGGTTTTAATACAATATTTTGTAGATCTGAACTAGAAGAAGCCATTTACTAAGTTTTATCAAGATATGTTGAGAAATAAGCGAGATATAGAATTTTATTTATTCTCATAAGGTTAACATTGGGACAACGTACTGTGTTTACCACTTTTAATATCTCGGTAACCAACGGACAGAGAGCAGTGATTTAAGATACAAAATTGTTTGTTATTTTGAGCTGAATTCAATGGTGCTAACAAAAATTTGATAATTTTAATATTTCTATGTAAAAAACTCAAAAAACCCATTTTTGGGGGTTTACCCCCCTTTACCCCCCCCTTCTGGTAGTCCGATCGGGCTGGTTTACGAACTCGTCCGAATAATTACTACTTTACACGTCCATGCCAAATTTCATTATGATCGGACCATTTTTATGTGAGTTATCGTGCTTAAAGACACATAGATATATATATATATAGATATATATATATGTAGATATACATATAGATATATATATGTATATATATAGATATATATATAGATATATATATAGATATATATAGATATATATATATATATATATATATATATATATATATATGTATGAAAATGAACGAATAGTGTTTTTTGCTTCTGGGGGCCCCAAAACAAAAAGTTATCATGGTCTCGGGCTTAGGTCTTACCATGAGTACTACGGTAAACAGCTTCTTCCCTATAGGGGAAATTCGCTAATACAATAGGAAATCTTTCTTCTCCTTGTCAGTGCAAGATTTCATTTATATTTTTACTTTCTCCCCCATAACACAGTATATGGAAAATGTATTATTTTCGTCAAAGTTTTTGAATTTGAGTTGTTCGTGGAAATATTCGTTTTAGTGATCCCGGATCCAAAAAAGAGGTTTTCGGAGTGGTGTCTGTCCATCATTGTGGATGTGTGTTTGTGTATGTAAACAAAGCTAGAGAACACACCAGTAGTCCGATTTTCATGAAATTTTGCATGTAGGTATAAATCTGTAATATCTTCAGGCTATTTTCATTTTTTGAATTTTTGATTTTTAAGGGTATTTACCCCATACAAACCCATAAAAAACTACAATAATCCAAATTTATCAAAAACAACTCTAACGATTTTGATTAAATTTCATGGATTTTAGTGATTAAAATGACACCACTTCGCCTGTCAGTAAAAATGCAGGTTAAGAAGATATGGGAGTTTAAGTGTTAAAAATTCATATTTTTCAAATTTCACAAAATATGGAACTTCTAAAGAAAATATACTTGCAACCATTAGATTTGGCTTGAAAAAATAAATATTCCAGTATTTTTGAATCATTTGTCTACGTCAACTGGTTGCGGAGATAATTGATATTTTTGTTTGGTGGTAATGCAGTATGTTGTCTAATGTTATTCTTATGGCAAATATTATTCAAAACTGATATCTCCGTTGATTGATAACTGATTTCGATTTTGATGAAACTTTTTATGTATTTACGGAGAAACTGTAAATTTATTTTAATTCATTGTAGATTTCCTTACTTTAAGGGAGGAAGTATGTGTCAGTTTTCTGATACCATTTGTTTAGGGAATATTAATTTGTAAAAGGATTGAAAATTTTCTATTCTGATGTAAAGTTTTGAAAACAGTCTATCACCTTTTATAAAATGAATCGCCTATTTTGCCTTGTGCTTTACAATGTTTTTGTGTGACAAAAAATTGATTTTCTAGGAAAACAGTTGAACTATGTAAGACACTGGAGTCATGTGGAGCAACCTTTCTTACTGTTCACGGTCGAACGCCATCTCAGCGCAACGAACCCGTGAACATTGAGGGGTTCCGAGAGATCAGACAGTCCGTTTGCCTGCCCTTGGTAGCAAACGGGGATGTTAAAACTCTAAAAGACGCAGAGAAACTGAAACAGCTCACAGGCTATAATGGTTAGTTGATATTATGACATTAGCCTATATGATATTTGTTTCTTATGTTATGTGAAAACAATCTCTTTAGTCTTCACTAGTTAGGCAATTTTTTATTGATTATTCTTTTAAAGGTTATAAATAATTGTTGTATCTGATCAACCAGTCTTCTCATTGAGGAATGTCTTCCTATATGGGTGATATTTTCAATCCCAGGATAACAGAACTAAGACGCAAATCTCTGTACATTATTTGGTTCTTTACATCATCATTATTGATCAAATCAATTGCCTGAACAAAATCATCATTAATTGCTTTCATTGGAATTATCAACTTCTTACACTGCACTCTGACATACGCACGCACTGTTCAGACAATGACAAAAAACCGGAACACGGGCTTAGTTGGAGTAAGCAACCTCCAACCCCCCTCCTCGCTGGCAACTGATAAGGAGAGTGAGAGAGGTAGCTGTTTCTTTCTCTCTCTCCATTCCCTCCTAATATTTGATCTGTCGTTTTCCTAATTTATTTTAAAACATTAATTTCTTCACAAAAGTTTAGAAATTCAACGAATTTTAGGATAACAATAAATTATTGTTGTTATTAATTATTACTTCATTCATTCTGAAATTATTTTTCCATCTTTACTTTGTGATCATTAAGAAAATCAGTCTTGTGTTTAGCTAAGAGTAAATATGTTATATTTTTACAAGATATCATTAACTCCTTTCAACTCTTGAAATTAATTTTGTTGTTACTATATGTAACTAGTCTAATTATGTAATTTTAACTATTTATTTTAAAGTGAAACTATGTGGAATTGGGGAGTAAAATAATAATTGCAGATTTTAAATTTGTTACTTTTCTACATAAACAATTTTTTGAGCCAGTTTAATTAATTTTATGTAACATAATACAAAATATTTATGAACCTATCATATCATTCACTTGTTTTGGGGATAAGCTTTCTAGTTTTGAGCTGGTGTTCTCTTAAGGAATGCAAACATTACCATATTGTATCTTTTAAAATTAAAACCATGCTTCATAATTCCTTAATAATTTGGACTTGTTAAAAAAGCTCGGTTCGAAAAAGCTCCAGCTCGAAATCTTTTGAAAAAGCCCGGCTCGAGTTTGAAAATCACTATTCGCACACCCCTACTTCTCGCATTCGCAAAGTACTCTTCTCTAAAAACCTTGGCACCAGTCAGTTCACGTTGGCTGAGCCAGCGCGAGTCCGACTCGTTGAAACATTCGGCTGCACGGAGCCTTTTGTTAGTTAAAATTGTTAAAAATACAATAAATCTGTAATTTTTAACTTAAATTACTTGATTTTAACCTGAAAAAGGATACTTCAATTCTATTTTATATTTATTACAATCATAATGCCCCATGTTCATCTATTTTTGTCTGAAAATGAATACGTGTAGAAGTCTTAAAATTGAAAAAAAGTCTGGAAAAAGTAATGAATTCATTTGAAGATTTTTGCTAGACACCCTGTTTAAAGTTTCGGGTTTCTTTCGGGAAGTGTGTCGGGTATCTTCAACCCGATTTCTTTCGGGTAGTAGGTACCCGCCCGACCCGACATGTAATAAAAACCTGCCCGAGATGTGTCGAACCCGCCCGACCACTTGGGTTCACGTAATTACCCGAAGCCCGAAATTTTGGGTACGCGCAGACCTCCACTTTACAGCAACTTTGACCACCTGGTAAGCCTGCTGATTCCCGTATCCTACCCTGATTTCTTACAACTCAGGCCTGAACCCATACTTGACCAAAATTATATAACCTCAGTTTAAAGGAGGATTAGGTTAAACTAGATTATTCTCACTATACAACATTATATTGTTTTGGATTAAATCCAGTTTGTTTAAACTGAGTTGGAAAACCCAACCCTTAGAAGCTTTATATGTGTGACTGATTGATACCTATTTGCAGGTGTGATGAGTGCTAGAGGCCTTTTACAAAACCCAGCCATGTTTGCTGGTTTTAACGAAACGCCAGTCTCCTGTATAGAAGAGTGGCTCAATTTAACATTAGGTGAAGACATTCCATTTATCCATTTCCATAATCATCTTGTATTCATGGTAGAGAAGATAATGAAGAAAGCAGACAGAAGAATATTCAACAACTTAAGGACTACTCCGGATGTTGTGAAATTTCTTCAAGATAGTTTTGATGTTAAAGTGCCTGCTTGGTACGATCCGATGTCTTATAATGAATTGACAGCTGAAAATAAATATAAGCCAGGTATTGTTCCAAAACTTTCAATCATTGATCGGAATCTCATTAGTAAGTCAGTTATCGATCAATCTTCAAATAGAGCCATTGAAGTCCACCTTAACAACTCTTGTAACATGACTAATTAAAGTGATATTCTACTACAACATTCAGTCAAAGATATTTTCTTATAATCCTGAGCCACTTGCAAATTCTACTTTGAGTTAGACTAGACCAAAAAAAAGAAACAGACCGAGGAGCTCAAATAGCAGTTATGAATCTCAGATCTCAGACATTTTTAGGTAACTTAAGTGGATTGTTAGCACAATGGGTAGGCATGAACAAGTATGTAAGCGATCGAGCTAAGCTTTTACCATTACCATAGGTTTTGTGTTTTCATGGTAAAACATTTATTCTAGAAATCATGTCAAAAAGATTAAAATTTTTGGCAAAAGCTTTAACTAGTATTCTCTAATGGAAATTTTGCCCCTACGTCACGGAATGAAACCCGACAACAATGTTCTTTTGCCGTGACAATTGCAATAATATTTGTTTGGTGTGTCATGAAGACAAAGTTAGTTAACTGCAATGTGAAGAGAAATTTTATTTGACATGACAGTGATCACGACTATCATGCCCGTTTGTCACGAGGTGACATCAATGTCAATTTTTTAACACAATTACAGTGTTTGTTTTCTACCATGTAATGAAGACTTTTGCATACTGTGACACAAAGTTTATGTTCTTTGGTGTTGCAATAAAAATTGCAAAGGTGAGATTGTTCAATTTGTTAATTTAACTCAAAAGTATGAAAGAAACTGATTTCTCAACTTGCTGACATGGAAATTTTGACTCTAAATAATTCAATTTTAGATTCAGAGTTTCTACTTATTATGTATAATAACGGTTATAAAGAAAGCTCAAAACCTATAAAAAAGCTCTATTCAAGTTTGAGTTTGAAAGTCATATCTCTGGGACATTTTCCTTTGTGTGTGATTATTCAAAGGAGATAAAGTACATGGACATTTTCTCGATTCTATATATTTACACTCAAGATAATATTTTACACGACTTGTATTATATTATGTAAAATATATTATTTTTGTCAATATTGGTATACTACAAAATTAGACTTTGTCTAAAAATACATAAAATGAAAAAATATAAATAGTTTACTATTATAATGACTTCAATATATACACAAGAATAAATTAATCCAATACTCACGGGTATAAAGGCAATGGAAAAGTGTAGTTATTAACTTTTAAAACAAAGTCAAACAATGTATGCAATCTAGACAATTCTACACACTAAACATTCAACAACTTTAATAAATTAGTGATGGTTATACTAATATCTTAACTGGTAGAATAATTTACTAGTGGGAAGACTAGCTTAACTGCTTTACAATTCCATCCCAAAACCAAAATGGGCTTAAATATGGTATAATACATTTTGTAATAATACTAGTTAGTAAATCAATGATCAGAATCTTGCTACTGTTATGTCTCACAACCTCAGCAGTCTGGATGACTTGGTGATCTTCATGAAATTACAAACTTGTAACATTGGGGGTGTGCATAAAACTTAGGGCAATCATTAAGATGGTGTTGAGTATTATGCTAATGATTAAAAATTTCCATCAGTTGTAAATTATAATCTGGTATTAGATCCTATCCTTTAGAACAAGCAATTGTAAGGCCAACAACTTTTCTCATCCGAGATTTTTTTTTTTTGAATGGGTTATTGGCCAAGAAATTGATTGAAGCTAAGACTGGGAAAAATCCTGGTTCTCTCCAAGAGCCCTTCAAAGTGTTCATGTTATCGTTATGGACAATTTTAATCAAAACAGCTTCACTTAATAACTTGGGACCCTCTTATGCTCCACATTATGGTGGTTTTTTAATTACAATCTATTATTAGATTTTGAATAATGTAAAAATTAAAATCTAGTCTTGGATTTTTAATAATACAGTAATATAATAAATATCTTGTAGTCCCTCGGATATGTGTGTCAAAAATTCTGACTTTTATTCACCAAATAACTTAAGACCCTCAAGTTCCACATTATGACAGGTTTGTGAGACTACTGCATTTGTAAACAATAGGGAAACAAAGAAGAGTGAACCAATGGTCAATGCTTGTATACAGGGTGTCTACTTCCCTAATTTTAGAATTTAAGTATGTTTACAGTACTTCCAGTACATATTAGTACAAAATTACATCACAATCGCATGAAAACAATCAATGTAACAAGGGGGTGCTGTTGATGACTCTTGTTAATTTCAATCACTTAATAGGCTTTTTATAAAATAAAACTTTTTTCTAAATTACAATTAAAATAAGATAAATACTTCCCAATCATTTTAACATTTACGATTTAAATACATTATTATTATCAATTTATAGGGCCCTCCCGCAGCTACTAATTCACCTTAAATAGCCCTCTCTTCCTTTGACTTCTTTGTGCAAAATAATATTTTATAACTCAAATCATTAATATTAGTATAGTCAACCACAAAAAAATCCTCGAATAATAAATTATATCAATGCTAAAAAGTAAAAAAATGCAGTAGACTTGTTAAAAAAAGTGGGAGGTTTGTCTTTCGCCACAGTCTTAAAATCAATATTTCACAGCAATTAAAAAAACTGAATTTTTCAAAATTTGGTGTGATCTAAATAAATTGCCGTGGCAGTTAACATGTTAATACGATAGCAGCTGTAAATATGGTGTGATCTTAATGCAGTTTGGTACAGACATGTTAAGTGATGAAATCTCAGACGAGTTCGTAAACCAGCCTGATCGGACCACCGGAAGGGGGGATAAAAGGGGATAAACCCCCCAAAAATTGGTTCTTTTTATTGATTCAAAGTATATTTACCTTATTAAATGGCTGAGGTGTCAAAATATTTATTTTTTTACTTAGAAAAATTAAAATAACCTAATTTTTGTTAGCACCATTGAATCCAGCTCCAAAAAAAAACAAACAACTTAGTATCTTGAATGATTACTCTATGTCCATTGGTTCCTGAGTTATTGTAAGTGGTAAACACAGAATGTTGTCCCAATGTTAACCTTATGGGAAATAAGTAAAATTCTATATTTCGCTTATTTCTCAACATATCTCAATAAAACTTGGTTTGTGGCTTCATCTAGATGAGATCTAATGTATATTAATCTAAAATCCCTGATATTTCCATTTTTTTGCTGCAAACCTGCATACTCATTCCCCATGTTATCCTTATGTGAAATAAAAAAATTCTGTCTTCCTCATTTATGAACATATCTTGTTAAAACTTGGTATATCTTCTAGTTTAGATCTACTAGATATTGTATTAAAACCACCCAGTTTTAACAGACCTGATGCGGTAAACTTGAATACTCACTCCCCATGTTATTCTTATGGAGCTTACAAAATCATGTCATATCCCTCTCTGACGGATTGAAATAAGTTCTTTTGCATTTGAGATTCGCTGAGAATGCAGGTCTGCTGCAACAGGGGTATTTTAATTCCTTCTTTTGATCAACAATTTATCAGAAACTAGATTATATATAATTTTGGTTTGCAAAAATAGAAAAAATAGTATCGAACTTTTTATATTCATATTATTGAACAAAACCTTATTTTACTAATTGACTCACTTATACCTCAATAAAATTAAATAACTTCTTGATTAGCATTATGCGAGTTGTTCTATATAGTGGATGTAAATAAAAGTTGTCTTACACTTAAAATATATTTACTCTAATAACTGCACTCATATACAAAATGATTCCATCTCTTATTATGCATATTTACCGTCTTTTATATGAGTGCAGAATACGAGTCAATATAATTTAAGTGTTATAAGGTGTCTTTTTGATATCTAGAATAAAATTAAGTGTGTTATTTGAAATACACGTTTAGTTCCAGGATGAAAAACTAATTCCAGTATCAGTAGACACCCTGGTATAGTTATCAACTGTTTTCAACCTTTTTAAATATTTTGAAACTAAAAATAATGAGTAATTGAAGGGATATCATATATTTAATTTCGTAAGGTGATTCTTTGCATCAAAATTGTAGTCGTCTGGCAAGTCGTAGAAAGATAGGAGAGGGCTCAAATTAAAGGTCTCTATTCCGTGATGGCGGGAAAAATAATGAAATTGCTTAAAATTCACCAGAAAACAAGAAATAACGTAAAATATCTGCCATTTAAAATGCATTGGGATCTAAAAAAACGTCTTCTTTGTTTACATAAAACATGTGATGCTGATACTTGATTGAAAATCATGTGGTAGGCTAGATATCAATATCATCAGTTTGCTATGAAGGAATTTTGTACTATAATAAATAAGGATTGTTTGTATTTCCCCTCATTAGGGGCTTTTAGCCCCTTCAAGCCACTAGTTTTACTTAAAATTCACTAAAATAGTACAAACGCTTTTTGTTTTTAAAATAACTTTTGTTAATCTATTAAAATCCTTTAGACTATATCATGAAAATCAAGAGTAACATTTAAAAATGAATAATGATGTTCCCAACAAAAGACCAATGGCAATTTCCAGTGATTCAACATTTTCTACAAGACCATGGTTTTGCCCTCTATCCTCTACAAAACACCTAAGAAAATAGTAACTAAAATTTAACCAACAATGCTTTTGATTGGTATGAAAATAAAATAATATTGTTTTATAAATTACTAATATTAGTAAATAGCAAAATAACTAACAAAATTACATTTCAAAGTCTACTAGCCTATTAAAATGATTAAGGCATTGTACTGCTATTAAAAAAATTAATGCGCTCCTACAATTCATTTTAAACTAATATAATCATGTTTTTTACAATTGAACAATGATTAATCAATCAACAATATCATGTAAAAAAGTACAAATGTAAATCACCGATACAAACTTACAAACAAGAAAAAAATCTCCAAAAATAACCTCAATGCTATAGTTTAAGGTTCTGAACCTAAAAGTTTGATAAACACTTTGGTATCCAGCTTCTCAGTGTAAAGCTGCGGTGTGCGGGGCGGCCGTGAGAGGTCACGAGGAGGCGTGCAGTCTCCGATAGTTCTCCAGCATCTGCGTGGTGGCAGCCGTGGCTAGGTACGTGGTGTTGCCTGACGTAACTTGGAACAGCGGCGCGGCGTTGTTGCCGTGATGTATCACGTTCGGAGGTAGGATGGCCGCCGCATTCACCTGAGAAAATTTATATATTTTTAAAATATTTACAGCAATCTCAGTTTGAACGCTCATATGGATAATAAAAGTCATTACTAAAGGCAGGGCCTATCAGAGAGTCAGTTCTGATGCTGTATATGATGAAGAGGAATTTGTGACTCCAACCTAGTGTTAGTCAATATAGTGTGTATTGTATGTGCATTTGATTTGTCATCAGCTTCAATATGTTTATATCTAAGAATGATAAGCTGCAAACAATCCAAACAAAATTTTAAAACCAAGAAACGAGTAACCATTCAAAAAAATCTGATGAGAAAAACTTTAAGAACTGGGCAATATGACTATATTTGCTTTTATATTCATCCATGAATCAAAATCAGAATATCTTTAAACTGGCAATGCAATCCTTAACTACAACACTAGCCGCAGTGAAAAATCAGATTCTGTACATACATCCCCCCTCCCCTCCACGAATGGCATAAGATACAATATTCCACTACTGCACAATTCACACTTTGCTGCACATTTAATGAAGCTTTCAATGTAATACATATTGAACCCTACTTTTGAAATGGGTGAGTTGGTGAGTGAGTGAGTCCCTCACTTATTTGTTTTTAATCATAAAATGGATTCTCGGATAAAAATAGAAATATTTCTAACTAGGCTAACTCAATGAATTCAGCCCCAGAATATCTGCATTTCTCACTTGAATAGGCATTTATTCTTAAAAATTCATAATTTCAATCATAGATATCATATATACATTGAGTATTTCACCAATCCAACCACTTTTACTCACCAAGCAATTGGCTTTTGAGTAAAAACGCGTCAGTTGACGGGGAAAACAAGCTTCTTCTTTTTCTTCTCTTTTGGAGGAAGTACCGGGTGTCCGAAAAAGAACTCCCTAATTTTGAAGAACTTTAATTTGTAATTTGTAAATCATATCGACTCAAATTATGTATTAAATGATAGGAAAACTCGCCAAGTTTTTGATACAAGTCACAAATTTTTTGGTGGATTTTACTTTGGGCTCATGGAAAACAAAAGACAAAAAATCACATTTTCCCTGCGCACCAGTAGTTCTTAAAAATCACGTTGTAATGAGTTTTTTTTACAAGATTTAACAGTTAACTTGAAAACTAAGCATCCTACAGAAACCTCTCAGTTTATGTTTAAAACCTCTTACTTTTACTAAAACTTGGTTATTTCCCTTTAATTTGGTAAAAATAAAAATTTTGGGGTTTTCCAACTTTAGCAGTATGGCACACGAAACACAAAAAAAACAATTTTTTCGTTTCCAAAACTCATTTCTCAGGACCCAAAAAAGCTACAAACCTGCAAAAACACCCAAACTGTAGGGAAAATTTCATTTTCTTTAATGTTATAAACTGAGAGGTTTCTATAGGATTCATAGTTTTCAAGATAACTGTTAAATCTAAAAAAAACAACTTAAAACGTGATTTTTATTCACTAGTAGTACACAGGGACAATTTGATTTTTTGTTTTATGTTTGCCATGAGCCCAAAGTGAAATTCACCAAACATTTGTGACTTGTAACAAAAACTTGGTGAGTTTACCTATCATTCAATATATAATTTGAGTCGATTTGATTTATAAATTGAAAATTAGAGGTCATCAAAATTAGGGAGTTCTTTTTCGGACACCCGGTATTAATAGTAATCTGGAAGCCTTTCCAATTAAGATTATGTTTACATCTTGATACTAAATCCTTAAATGCATTCGGATAGCCTTTGAACTATTTATAAAACGCTTTACAACCAAATTGACCCATAAACATACCAAGATAGTTTAGTTAAAGCCACGAAAAATGAGGTGATTCCTTAAAGTGGTCAAGATTTACATTTGGCTTTATAGTTGACAGATGTATTGTCTGAAACGTTGACATCTCACTTCGTGGTTTAAACAATGCTACCACCAGCTGACAGGTGTCTTGACGAGTGGCTCGCTACTCAATTCTCAACCGTTTCAAAAATAGGGCCCATGATGTGATTTCATAACTCAGTTTGTGGATAAAGTTCAGTGTACACCACTCACCGTGGAGAGTGTGATGGCCTCCTGCGGCTCGCTCTCGGGTTCGCTATGGCTCTGCGGCTCCGTGGCGCCGGTGGTGCTGTCGGCCGCGGGCTTGCGATTGTGCCGCAGCTTGTGTGTGACCAGGTACTGTTTGATGGAGAAGCCTGGCAAAACAGTTTTTGTTTAGGGAAATGCAATGAATGAAGAAATACTACGTTTATAACCTAAAAACACTGTTGCTACGAATTCATCGATCTTAACACGTTTGCTACTCCCTGTAAAATGGCACGACAATGCTGCGCCAATACATAAACACGTCTGAAACACTGAGTCACAATAAAATAACGATTTAATGTTTATTTAAAACAATATCCTACAATAAGATTATTTTCATTAGGTACCTCAGTTGTCAAATTACGATTTTAATACAATCATTGAAATGAAAAGAAATTAGAGACCTTGGTGAAAATGAAAATCAAACAGCCAGGCAGAAGTTCTATACTATGAGCCTCTTTTTATCAAAGGTAAAGCTTGAGAGTTTTTGAACAATTTAAAATTATTAATTTCTTTTGTACGTTTCGGCAGTTTGGTATAGAACTCCATACTGATAACACCTTATTCAGTAAAAAAGTAGATGGATTCAAGGGAGAAGGACGTTTGTGTCTTGTCTTGTGGGATACCTGTTACCTCGCTTGAGTTTGAACAGCGACAGTTAATTAGTAGTTTCTAATGAAACAACTAATGAAATTAAATCAAGATATAAAACTAAAACATTATCTAAACCCCCAAATTTTTGAAATCTGTTTTCTTTTTTGATTGACTTACCTTTGAAACAAATATCACAGCGGTACGGCAGTGGTTCGTCGGGTGCATCACCGTGGGTTGCTTTGTGCATGAGGTAGTAGTGCTTGACCACGAAGGACTTGCCGCACAACTCACATATGTACGGCCCCGCGACACCGTGCGTCTTGCGATGCTTATGCAGGTTGTCCTGCAATTGTACAGAAATTTGCTGACAGTTCTGATGGTTATTAGTTATTTGTGTATTAAGAGTGAGTGCAAAGTATGTCATTGCCGCTGTGTGGCCAAACATTTTGAGAGTGGCTATGACTATTTGTGCTCGTAATACACACAATATTTTTCCTACCACCATTATTTAAACAGTTCAACTTATTAACTAATTTGTACACAAAAGTTCATTGAGGTTATGTTTGATTATTCTATTGGAACGAACCAGAAGTTGAGATAGAAACGGTGACAATGAAAGCTGATGTAGAACAAGGCAACTAGAATTGAGAATACGGTGTCATGGGATTTCTGACAAATAGAAATTGGTCTGTGGTGTTTGACGTAATAATTATCTCTCTTGTTTGCCACCTTAACCTATTCTACATTTTAAGTAACCCTGATTTAGAGAGCGGGAATGAAATGGAAGCAAAAATGAACCGTTTTGCGTTCTGTTTACAGATATGTGACAATGTAATTATTTCCATGCAGTGGTAGGAAAAATAACATATTACCAAATTTATTGAAAGAACAATCACAATAGTTTTAACAGTTAGGACTTTGCTGATGCTTAAAACCATTACAGCGACTGCAAAATATTGTATTGTGATTTAAGTACAAAATCAACATCAATACTCCATGAGAACTAAAAAATATAGCTCCTGAGTGCATGGTGTTGTCATACATTTTTCTGTTCATACTTTTCCCAAAACACCCTAAAACTTCCAAGAAAATTAAATATGTTCAAAATAAAACATTCAGTCAATTCTAATTTGAGAAAAAATGCTTTTACAATCATAGGGATTTTTAGATCAATTAATTGGTTCTCAGTGGACAATAAATCCAATGTTTTAAGTTATTGTCTCCTAACTGGACTACTTACATACACTGGACATAACACGTTACCCAATTTGTATTTTACCAGGTGAGCATACTAGCTCCGGGGTTTTCAAGCAAGTCCGGTAAAAATAACCGAGCAAGTTATAGAGCATGCTATTTTACACCAAACATTTTGTTTCTCAATTCTCCAAACCTGACCTATAATAAGCAGACACTTAACTTTGGTCCTGTTGTGATTTCAATCAGCTGTTTACTTCGTTGTGTTTTTAATCAGAAGCGCACTTCAAATCTTCTGTGCAGTTATCATAAGAATAACTTTCCTGCCAACAATAAGGTACAGAAAATAGCAGTATTATACGGAACATGATGTAAAAGAAAAAAAAACTTTAATTTTACCTTGCGAGAGAAGGACTTGTTGCACATGTCGCAAGCGTGCACCTTCTGCCCGGTGTGAGACACG
Source organism: Flexamia atlantica (assembly GCA_035578135.1). Taxonomy (NCBI): domain Eukaryota; kingdom Metazoa; phylum Arthropoda; class Insecta; order Hemiptera; family Cicadellidae; genus Flexamia; species Flexamia atlantica. The sequence continues at coordinate 38,208,970 of JAQJVK010000008.1, read as the reverse complement.
GAGTGTCGCACGAGATGCTCCTTGCGACTGAAGGCCTTCCCGCACGTGGGACACGAGTACGGCCGCTCTCCTGCACAGAGAGGCAGTGTTCACAGACGAACAGCACAGTGTGATTTCCAACCACTGCCTAACGGAAACAACTGAATTGTGCAGTAAGTATGTCATTAAAAATAAAAGAAAGAAGGAACTTTTTAATGATATCATAAAATAATTTTCCACAGTGAAAAAAGTATCTCATTAAGCAATTTTCATAAAATTTCATCTTCTAAAAAACCACTTTTTTGGAGGTTAAACTTTTATTCTAATCGTGTCACAAGAAACCAAGATGCAAGAAATGCACCTAGGGAATGATCCCAATCCTAGCTGCCCCACATGAGGATAAATAACTGGTTAGTTGTTGTACAGGGTACGTGTTGAGAAATTTTTATTTTTTGTTTGAAACTAGTCCTGAAATTTTCATTATCGTTTTCCTTTTATTCGCTACAATTTGGAAAAATTTTCCACCCGTATTTGTAGAACCTTACTGGAAAAGGGGTAATCTCAATCTGTGTTTTTGGATGATATATTTTTATTCCTTGTAGTAGGCTACCAATATAAATTTAGGAGCACACTGTAAAAATTCTAAGGTATTGAAGAGTCCTGCAAACTCGGACTAATGTAGACTGAACTCTGTCCGGGTTTGTAAAAATTCTAGGTTACTGCTATAAAAAAACACTTATTTAATGCATAATACTTCATACGAAAACTAAAACTCGACCCTGATCTATTAAAACATGCTTAAAGTAAGACCAATACTGATTGTTAGGTCTACTCTAAATACTTAATAGTTATTTGCGTGTTGAGTGAGTAAAGTACAACTTTGTCTCACGAGTAAAAAAGTTGGCGCACTCGGCTTTACTCTATAAATACACACAACATAATAAATTTTCTGACCATATAAATTTATTTTATTAACTTAGAGAGTAGTAAAAATATCCTTTTTTTTCGACCTGCTAATAGCGCCTGCATCCGGTTAGTTGCAACCATGCAAGCACCAGCGATAAGCTGATTGTAGCAACGTTCTTATATGCTTAATTCCTAAACGTTCTCACAGCTGATTGTTGTTAATGTTAATCTAATTTGATTATTCCTGCAACTAAATCAGCTGTTAGCGTCTGCATTCATTGAGCTGCAACATATTAGCATGTGTGTGTAGAGATTTGAATGTGCTTTAATTTTTGAATTACTGATTTCAATGTTTTTTTTGGGTTTACTTAAGAGACAAAGTAATCAATTTACTTCCGCTGGGAGGCAGATTATTATTTTAACCATCCATTACAAGCAATAACAAGCATCTAATCGTAACAAGTGGGGGAAAAGGTACATTGTATTGCTCTGGTAGGCTTTCCGAGTTATCCAGCACTCCGGGTTACCGAAGTCCAGATTTGCAGGACTCAACTGTATTCCTCATTCACTCATTCACATTCATTCACATTAACTCATTCACATTAACCTCCCTCACCACAGTTCCGTACCTGTATGCAGTTTCCGATGCTGGAACAGGTGCTCCTTCCGCTTGAACGGCTTGCCGCAGACATCGCAGGGGAAGTGGCCCGAGTCCTGCTTGTCCGGCGGCCCGGCGCAAGCGGCGTGGTGCTCGGCCGAGTCCAGCTGCTTGCCGCACTGGTCGCACCCCTCCTCCACCACCACTGTCTTCATACGCAGGAACTCCGCGATCGACTCGCTGCAATTATTGTAAACAATGAACTCTACATTGAGCTATGTATTCTCTTTGAGGTGCGAACAACATAAGTCCGAGTATCGTGATGCTCGCAAGGGACATTTTTGTAAATTGATGACCAACTGCATGACCCGCAAAGTCCTAACACTCAAAAGGAGCCCCAGTCCCTGAGTGAGAGGCTGCTGTATCGGGATGAGGTCTTAAACATGGCAACACACAACGGGATCGGAAGCTTCACTTTTAGAGTGAGGCTTGAACTGGGCCGGAAAAGCTTCTCTTATTTCGGCCCAGTACTTCACAATGATCTCCCCGACATCCTCAAATCATATTCTTTGAATTCTTTCTAGAGGTGTGCGGATAGTGAATTTTTGGATCGGATCGGGTTCAGATCGGATAGCTTATATTCGGATCGGTTTCGGATCGGATAACAACAGGTTCGGATCAGATAATACCGGATTCGGATATTTACAGCGCGGCGTAATGAGTAGATTTAAGTTTTCTCATAAGCCTAAGGTAATTGCAACGAACTACCATATTATCCTAATGTGTAAGGTAAGATTTGCCTTGATAGGGTTGTGTTGTTGATTGTTGTGATATATTGTTTCCAATATAGGCCAAATGTCAATTATTAAAGTATGCAAAGGTTCATCTAAATATCTGTTAAGAATTTAGAAATTCATTGATTCCCCTTAAGCATAGGTAGTATATAATTGAATAAGCTTATTAGGCCTAAATCAATTTCAGGATTTGCAACTTGAAAAATCCTTTTTCAATGTAACCTAAATTTGTCCACAAGTAGGCCTCTGTCTTTTTTGTTCTTTTCCGTATTTGATCAGGGACTAGGCCTAAGTGACTAGACAAAAGAATTAAATATAAAACTTGATTCACCAATCACCTCATATTTGAAGAAAGCTTTACATTTTTATTTATGCATTGATGCCTGACAACCTAGATTTTGATTCACTACCCAATAATACTGAAAAAACAAAATAAGTCTGGGCAGTAAACTTAACCTAAATTTCAAGATAAGTTTCAAATGTTGTAAGTTTCAGTATTAAAGCTTGGTCATTTAATTAGAACAAAGGTCTATTTGTTTTATATCACAAACAACAAGCAAACTCACTAATTATTTTCATAGACGTAGGTTGTCAAGTCGCATTGTAAAAATCACTATCCGCACACCTCTAATAACAATTAGAGGTGTGCGGATAGTGATTTTTTGGATCGGATCGGATTCGGATCGGATAGCTTATGTTCGGATCGGTTTCGGATCGGATAACAGCAGGTTCGGATCGGATAATACCGGATTCGGATATTTACGGCGCGGCGTAATGAGCAGATTTAAGTTTTCTAAAAAGCCTAAGGTAATTGCAAGGAACCACCATATCATTCTAATGTGTAAGGTAAGATTTGCCTTGATAGGGTTGAGTTGTTGATTGTTTTGATATATTGTTCCCAATATAGGCCAAATGTCAAATTATTAAAGTATGCAAAGGTTCAACCTAAATATCTGTTGAGAATTTAGAAATTCGTTGATTCCCCTTAAGCATAGGTAGTGTATAATTAATTGAATAAGCTTATTAGGCCTAAATCAATTTCAGGATTTGCAACTTAAAAAATCCTTTTCCAATGCAACCTAAATTTGTTCACTATTAGGCCTCTGTCTTTTTTGTTCTTTTCCTTAGCCTATTTGATAAGAAACTAGGCCTAAGTGACTAGACAAAGGAATTAAATATAAAACTTGATTCACCAATCACCTCATATTTGAAGAAAGCTTTACATTTTTATTTATGCATTAATGCCTGACAACCTAGATTTTGATTCACTACAATAACACTAAAAAAACAAAATAAGTCCGAGCAGTAGACTTAACCTATATTTCAAGATAAGTTTCAAATGTTTAAGTTTCGGTATTAAAGCTTGGTCATTTAATTAGAACAAAGGTCTATTTGTTTTATATCACAAACAACAAGCAAACTCACTAATTATTTTCATAGACGTAGGCTGTCAAGTCGCATTGTACTGTTATCTTAGAAAGTCCATTTTAAAATTTTAATCACGTATTGAAAATACGGCCGGCCGGCTTTGATTAGGCTTAAATCGTCAAAGATAAATATTTCAGCAAAATAAAAACTTATTTGTGATCGTTCAACTTTCTATTTCTAGGTAGGTAATTGTTTAATTAATAAATAAAGTAAGAAGAAAGACGTTCTTGAGTTAATTCGGCTTTTAAGCAGACGACGACATTCAAAATGAAGTGATTTGGAAAGACAAATCAATGAATGAACAGGTCTGCCAAATCTTTCACAGCCCAAAATTATTGTAGGCTTTTTATTTTATCGTATCGACAAGCCACGTAAGATATTTACGGCCTGAAATAGTCGTACGAAACATCTACACGACTATTTATTTATGGGGTATTTACGGGATATTTCGTTTTGGAAATTCAAGACGACTGACTGTTGAACACTGTCGACACTGTTGGTTGTCGGTCAATGGCGAACACTGATTTGTCTTGATTGCGATTCTCCCTCATACCAATCGATGTTTCGTCGGTAACGGATACTAATCGAGACAGAACTATTACAGGATGTACTACTATTTGTTAACTGATTTAATTCTACGATACAAGAATTTATCTTAAGAAAATGTTTGTTATCGTGTCGGGTACTGCGCAGTAATCTGATCGTATACAACGATCTCGATTCTCGATCTTATCACGAGTCGCAATATCGGCAACCGAAATACATCGCTTGATGCATACCACTACATAATCGCATTGTGTTGAGGCGTTGTTCTAGCCGCTATCGCAACCGTCGCATTTCAAAGCGTCGTTTTTGCTCCGCGATGTTTTCTGTCACTAATGTACTTTCGTCGGCAGTGACTTCTTTTGTTTGGAAGACTTTCCTTACTTGAAAATTTGATCTTACTTTACAATTTACTCCAAAAAATGCAGTCTATCCGATAGAGTCGGATATCTAGTCAGTCTTACCGGATAGTTATAAAACCCTCGGATCGGATTCGGATATCCGATCCGATCCGAATCCGATCCGAGTTTTCGGATATCCGCACACCTCTAACTGTTATCTAAGAATGTCCATTTTAATCACGTATTGAAAATACGGCCGGCCGGCTTTGACGAGGCTTAAATCGTCAAAGATTAAGATTACAGCAAAATGAAAACTTATTTGTGATCGTTCAACTCTCGAACTCTCTATTTCTAGGTAGGAAATTGTTTAATTGATAAATAAAGTAATCTGGCGATTGAATGAAAGACGTTCTTGAGTTAATTCAGCTTTTAAGCAGACGACATTCAAACATGAAGTGAGATAAAAAGACAAAACAATGAATGAACAGGTTCGCCAAATCTTTGACAGCCCAAAATTATTGTAGGCTTTTTATTTTATCGTATCAACAGGCCACTTAAGATATTTACGGCCTGAAATAGTTGTATGAAACATCAACACGACTATTTATTTATGGGGTATTTACGGGATATTTCGTTTTTGAAATTCAAGATGACTGTTGGACACTGTCGACACTGCCGGTCAATGGCGAACACTGATTTGTCTTGATTGCGATTCTCCCTCATACCAATCGATGTTTCGTCGGTAACGAATACTAATCGACACAGAACTATTACAGGATGTACTACTATTTGTTAACTGATTTAATGCTAAGATACAAGAATTTATCTTAAGAAAATGTTTGTTATCGTGTCGGGTATTGCGCAGTAATCTGATCGTATACAACGATCTCGATCTAATCACGAGTATTCACGAGTCGCAATATCAAAGTCAAAGTCAAACAATCTTTATTCATATATATATATATATATATATACAAGCATGTACAATTGAATAGTGCCACAACGCCCTTATTTCAGAACATAGTTCTTAAAATCTAAATCTCCACACTACATTATACAACCTCCACACCAAAATATTCATCTATAGAATAAATTGTTTTATCAATTAGGTACTGTTTTAAATTTTTTCTAAACTTAGATAATGGCTCTATATTTTTTATATTTTGTGGCAATGCTCAAACAAATTTGGAACCCATATAAGATGGTTTTTTTTTTGTGAAAAACTCAAGCCTATGGTGAGTGGATATGATATCAGCTTTATTGCGCATGTTGTATGAATGAGGTTCATGGTCAAATTTTGAGTTATTGCAAAAATTGTTATCTTTATAAATCATGATAACATCAAATATGTACTGCCCAAAAACTGTTAAAATATTTAAAGATTTGAAATAATTTCTCGCAGATTCATTGCAGCGAAGATTCTTAATTAGTCTGATTGCCTTTTTCTGAAGTTTTAAAATTTGCACTAAATTTTCTTTTTTTGTTGAACCATAAAGGCTAATTCCAAAAGAAATATGGGAGTGAATGTAAGAATGATAAATCAATATCAGAGTTGGTTCAGAACACAAACCAGACATCTTCCTCAAAGCATACAATCCAGAATTGATTTTTGATTGGATCTTTTTTACATGCTCATCCCAACTTCAATGATTATCTAACCAAAGCCCTAAAAATTTTGTCATGTCAGTTAATTCTACAGATTTTGAATTTATGAAAACAGCAGGTTCAGCGGCAACTCGTGATTGAACTGTTTTAAATGAAATGTAATTAGTTAAAACAACATCATGTGTTTTTAGTTGCTGTGTGTATCAGCAACCGAAATACATCGCTTGATGCATACCACTACATAATCGCATCGTGTTGAGGCGTTATTCTAGCCACTATCGCAACCGTCGCATTTCAAAGCGTCGTTTTTTCTCCGCGATGTTTTCTGTCACTAATGTACTTTCGTCGGCAGTGACTTCTTTTGTTTGGAAGACTTTCCTTACTTGAAAATTTGATCTTACTTTACAATTTACCCCAAAATTGCAGTCTATCCGATAGAGTCGGATATCTAGTCAGTCTTACCGGATAGTTATAAAACCCTCGGATCGGATTCGGATATCCGATCCGATCCGAATCCGATCCGAGTTTTCGGATATCCGCACACCTCTAATTCTTTCTAATATAAGTTGAAAGACTTATAGAGTAAAAATATAATTTTCTTATTTTATATTTTTGTTATATTTTTTATAATGACACTCTTGTCCTACCATTATTGTCTTGAGTCATCCTGAAAATCAGTTTTTAACTGAGGAACGCTTAAAATAAAGGCATTATTATTATTATTATTATTATTATATCCCCGTGTTGGGCCGGGACAGAATGTCCAACAGTATCCCCTGCTTGTCGTAAGAGCCGACTAAAAGGGGAGGGGGGCGCACTGGTCCTTTTTCGCGTCTCCTTTTCACAACTCCATTCTCCGTTTCATTTCAATAGCCCGGTTGTTTTTCTAAATCATTCCGGCCTACTTGCCGGGGTGACTCTGTGTTCTTCAGCCTCCATTGCGCTGGAGGTCTAGGACGAGCAGAGGGTACAGCTTAAAAACTGGGTTCTGCACCTCCCAGGCTGCCGGATAGTACAGGGGCCCGGGTCAGTTCAGCCAACTGACCTGGCTGCCCTATCAGCCGGCGAAAATCCCCTTGGCCGTGGCGGTGCCGGTTGGCGACCGGATAGGGCCCTGCTACGGTCACGGGGGGGCTCTGCCGAGGCCACTGCTCGTCTGGGGCCGCCGATGTTTTGGAGGCGGCTGAACGCAGGTATAGTTGCTCCGGTGATGGGTCGGTCTGACATTCTCATAGGGAAAAAAAAATTTTTGGGGGGGTCAATGCCCAGTCTCGGGGGCTAAGCCAGACACCATGGACACGGCAGAAGGAAAAACGATTCAAAAGGTGCACGAATCAAAGCGGGGTACCCTAACCCCACAAAACTCCCAGCAGCGTTCTTCTCTGAGCGGGCTCGACGAAGGGGTGGCAAGCCCCTTCGAAAGAAGATCCCGTCTCACGAGATCGCCCCCAGTCCGGGTCAAGACACCTGCATCATCGGTGGCCAGAACATCCGTGGCCGCCGAAAAGGCACCCGCTGAGAACAACGAGCCGATGGACGCCGACTCGTCTCCCTTTGACGCGGTCATCGCGCTCGCCAGGCAGCAGGAGGAGGAGCACCTTAAAAAGTGCTTCGACACCCTCGCTGTAATGAAGGTCGCGACCACCCGGCAAAAGAATATCAGCAAGGATGTGCAGGATGGCATCGTCCAATTGGAGGCCAGTCTGCACCACATCATCCAGCTGAGGAGGTCGTGGCAATCATGCGAGACGGTTGCCGCGTCAACACAGACGACGCCATCACTGCGGGTGAAGGCTCAGCCAGCCGGTGGGAAGCGGGCCGCTTCCAGCCCCGCCCATCCGGAGGCTGAGAAGAAGCCTAGGGGAGACGGTTCAGCGAAGCGGTCGGAAACCGAAACGTGGACCGAGGTTGTTAAAAGAAAGGGGAAAAAGAGAGACCCTCGTCAAAATCCTGGAAGCCAGCCCGGCGGACAGGAAAGCAAGAAGGCACCGAGGAAGAAGCCCCGCAAGCAGCGGCCGGACGCTCTTCTCATCAAGCCGTCGGAGGGGAAATCCTACGCCAACGTGCTGGGCGAGATTCGCAGCAAAGCGAAGCCCGATGAGAAGGGCGCCGTTATCAAGGGTATGAGGAAGACCCGAGCCGGCGACCTACTAGTCGAACTCGGGGACACCTCTCAGAGTAAGTCCGCCTTCAGCGAAGACCTGAAGACCATCTTGGGGGCGAACGCGACAGTCCGCGTTCTCGAGCCCAAGTCTACGCTGGAGGTGAGAGACCTCGACGAGTTGACAACCGAGGAGGAGGTGACCGCTGCCGTCAAAGCTGTCCTCGAAGAAAACGTCGAGGTGAAAACCTTCGTCTCGAAGGCAAATGCTCGAGGTCAGAAGGTGGCAAACCTGGTGCTGGGAGCCAGAGCTGCTGCGAAGCTCCTGGAGAAGGGCCACCTTAAGGTATGGTACGTGAGCTGTCGGGTGCGTGAGAAGCTCGTGGCTTCCAGATGTTTTAAATGTCTGGGGTTCGGTCACGTCGCTAATCGCTGCTCTGGACCCGATAGAAGCAAGCTCTGCTTCAAGTGCGGCGGCCAGGACCACAGGGCCAGCGCGTGCAATGCAGCGCTGTCCTGTGTCCTGTGTACAGAAGCCGGCTTGAAGGGCGACCAGGTCAAGCATTCCGCTGGGTCTGGTCGTTGCGGGCAGTACAGGCGGGCCATCCAGGAGCTTCGCCAGAAACAACAAAAATGATCAGTGTTCTGCAACTTAATATGCAGAGGAGCAGGACAGCAAACGACTTGCTGTTCCAATTCGCCACAGAGCAGGGTGCTGACCTACTGCTTCTCAGTGAGCAGTACCAGAACCGACGCTCCGCGCAGTGGTTCTCGGATCCCTCCGGCACTGCGGCGATATGGATCTTGGACCTCGGGAAGGTGCCTGTTCTCGATTCCGGATCGGGCAACGGCTTCGTTTGGGTGAGGAGCAGGGGTTTCACCGTCTTCTCCTGTTACCTCACGCCAAACCAACCGATCGGAGACTACCGCCACATGGTCGATTCCATTGAGGATGAGATCATGAAAATCTCTGGCGGGGTCATAGTCGGTGGCGATTTTAACGCAAAAGCCGTGGATTGGGGTTCCCCGCGGACCGACACTCGAGGTCGTTACGTCCTCGAGTCGGCTGCCAGGTCGGGCCTCTGTATCCTTAACACGGGCGGCATTTCCACCTTTCGCCGTCCGGGGTGCAGAGAGACGATCCCTGACATATCCCTTGCCTCTGAAGGGATTGTCCAGCGGATCTCCGACTGGCGTGTCTGCGAGGAGTATTCCTCTAGCGACCATCAAGGGATCCTCTTCAAGGTCCTTCCTGAGGGTGCGCGCTTGCGCGCTGAACCTGCTCCTCTGGCTCGACGCTGGAACACCAGTCGTCTGAGCAAAGACACTTTTAAAGAAGTAATCAAAGACCAGAGCATTGTGAATTTCACAGGTGCCGAAGATCTGGCAGCATCGACGATGCGTCTCATCGCGACCGCGTGTGAGCAGTCGATGCCCGGAGTTTCCCGCCGCCACAGGAAGAAGCCGGTTTACTGGTGGACGCTTGAAATCACGGAACTCCGGAGGAGATGCCTGTCTCCGACGAGTTGCGCAGCGAGCCAGGAACCGCCCTGATGCAAATGCCAGATCGGCTGAGCACAGAGCGGCCCGCCGAGAGCTCCGCGGTGCCATCAACCGGAGTAAAGTCAGGTGCTGGAAGCAGCTGTGTCAGGATATCGACAACGACCCCTGGGGGATGGGCTACAAACTTGTAACCCAGAAGCTAGGGGCTCGCTCACCACCTGCGGTCATGGAACCACAAGCCATGGCCGTCGTCGTCGATACACTGTTTCCCAGCCACCCAGTTCGGCCAGTCAGGGAATTCGGAGAGGTAGGCGCCTTCCCAGTTTTCCGGGAAGAGGAACTCACCGCCGCCGTCCGATCCCTACGACCCAGAAGAGCGCCCGGTCCCGATGGCATTCCGGCGGAGGTGCTCAAGCTCGCTGCGGAGGTGAATCCAAGGCTTCTGCTCGATATGTTCAACGCGTGTCTGGCGGAAGGCGTTTTCTTTTCTTCGTGGAAGGTTGCCCGTCTTGTTCTTATTCCGAAGGCGAAGAGCACACCGGGGACCCCTTCTTCTTTCCGACCCCTGTGTATGCTCGACACGGCCGGGAAAGTGCTTGAGAAGCTCCTGCGTGTCAGGCTGACCGAGGCCATCGTCTCTGCGGGGGACTTGTCCCCGCAGCAGTACGGCTTCAGATCCGGTCGCTCTACCATCGACGCTATCCAGGAGGTAGTTGAGGCAGTGCGGAGGGCGGAGGACCACAACCACTGGTCGCGCCGCGTGGTCCTTCACGTCACGCTCGACGTGAAGAACGCTTTTAACTCCGCCAGGTGGAGCGATATGCTGTGGGCGCTTGAGCATACGTTCCAAGTTCCCTCCTACCTCCTGCGTATGTTGGAAGCGTATTTGTCAGACCGCGTTCTGTTGTACGACACGACCGAAGGTCAGCGGCGCATTTCCATCACTTCCGGGGCTGCGCAGGGGTCCATTCTCGGACCAGATCTCTGGAACGTGTCTTACGACAGCTTGCTGAGGCTAGACATGCCCGATGAGACCCGCCTCGTTGGCTATGCTGACGATGTCGCTGCCTTGATCGCTGCGAGGAACGTCGAGCAGGCAAAACTGAGGCTCAGCGTAGTGATGGCCAAGGTCAATGGGTGGATGCGAGATCACGGCTTGTCCCTGGCTATCAGTAAGACGGAGATCGTCGTCCTCACCAAAAAGAGGATTAACACCGTGTTCCCAGTGCAGATAGGTGAAGTCACACTCGAGACTAAGCCTGCTGCAAAGTACCTGGGAGTCATGGTCGATAGCAGACTGTCTTTCGGCGAGCAGATCCAGCGCGCCGCCGACAAAGCTTGCCCGAGTCCAGCGCCGAGGAGCTCTGCGGGTCGCTTCGGCCTACCGCACAGTCTCCGAGCCTGCTGTGATGGTGATCGCCGGAGTCATTCCCGTCCTCTTCCTCGCGAGGGAGAGGCAGGCGATTTACCGGAGGAGGCCTGAAGTGGGCCGGGAAACAGCTGCCAGGGAAGAGCGCGATCGCAGCTTCGACTCTTGGCAGCGCGACTGGGAAGCCGAGCTGAGGGGACGTTGGACCTTCCAGCTCATACCTTCCGTCCGACCATGGGTGGAACGGCAGCACGGCGAGGTCGATTACTACGTGACCCAGTTTCTTTCTGGGCACGGGTACTTCCGAGCCTATCTGCACCGGATGGGCAAAGTCGCCAGCCCGGACTGACTGTATTGCCCCGGCATCCCAGACACATCCGAGCACACTTTCTTTCAGTGCGACCGTTGGCACGTCCGCCGAGCCTCGCTTTCAACTGAGATCGGCGTGGTCGTCAGCCCAAACAACATCGTCGGAGCTATGCTCCAGGGAGAGGGCAACTGGAACTGTGTCCAGCACTACGTCCAGGCCATTCTTCGGGCGAAAAAGGTCGACCTCAATCGGCTTTAATCCTCAGCTTTTCCCCAAGGAGGTTGCCCCAGTGGCGTAATATCAAAGGCCTAGCCCGAAGTAATGTGTGAAACAGTTCCAGGCTAGTGTCCTCGGTGCCGAGGGAGGTGGTTTAGTCGGTAGTTCACGGGACATCGAGCTCGTGGGAGTCCGACCAATGAGCCCCTCAGTGTGCGTAAATGCATTCCACCTCCTACCCAAAAAAAAAAAAAAAAAAATTATTATTATTATTATAAATAGACGATGATGTGGGTTTCAGCACTGATGATTGTGATTCTCAGGTTATGTCACTTCGCTAAACAGTCACCAGGACTGGAATTGGCCTTTGGATTTAGAAGCTTTACCGTTATACCGAATGATGACAGCTCTTATCATTCAGAGCTCACAGTTAAATTTAACATACTGACAATTTGAATTTGTCAGTACCGTGGATAGAAGGCCTCACTTCTCTCAATATAATTTAAATTCTTGGGTGGTAAAAAATTTATTCACATTACTACAAAACTCCTTTAAAATAAGTACAAACAAATTTTCCTCTTCAAACTACAATGAAAATTACGGGTTACGAGCTCTCAATGTGTTTAAATGGCCAGGATGTGGAGGCAGCAAAGGAAGGTGTAAGACTAAATAAAGTGTGAAAGACTGTACCAATAGGATGACGTCCTTCAGCCAGGCCTAATTAAAGATGTGAGACTAAGTCCAGAAGATTCTTAGTCATTACTGTGGACAGTCCTGATGCCATTTAAACAATTGAAGGAGGCAAAGAGTAAGGAATGCATATAATGGAGGAGGCTATTCTTGAGTAAAAGAATCAACTGAGATTATACACATCCAAACAAATCAAATAAATATATCTGAGGAATAGTTCTCAAGCTACAAACTTCTCATCAAAACTTGAAATCATCCCTTACCGCTCGTCTGTTCTGATGATTGTGGTAGCGTTGCTTTGGTCCTTGTTGTCTTTGTTGTTGAAGCCAAAGTGCACGAGCATGTCTTGCCCTGAATTCGGGGCGAATGTGATTGTCTGATGAAGCGTTTCCCCCTCCACCACCTCACTGCCTTCACTCTGCCCAGGGGAGTTGCTATGCTGAAACATTACAAATTACTTTAATCCAAAAACATAAATTTAAGATTAACGCTATGAAATATTTACACTGCAAGTGCAAATAGGGCAATTTTAAGCAGTGGTACTTTTAACCACAATATTTGGAAAGAGAAACTTCAAGTCCTGAAGTTTTATAATATTAGCTTTGTTCCAATAGAACATGTGCTTAAATTTTCTCATGACGATAATTTCCAATCTGAATAAAACACCTTAAATTGAACCTTATTATGCACAAACAGCCAAAAACTCTTAGGACACTTCATTTAATAGGACGATAAGAATAAAAATCAAGATTAGCTGCTTTGTTCAAAGGAATTAAAAACTGGTTGTTATTGCACAGGTAGATTAATTGAGATAAAGAAAATTAATAAGAATTTAAATTTCAATATCACTCAATCCAATATAATAATGTTGCTGAGTTGATCATTATGATTTTGATTAAGGGTGCAACTGACTCTACATCTCATCTGTTGGAGAGTTTTATGTGCAATTCCAACGGCTAGTAGCTAAATTAAACAGCCAAGCTTCGAGAAGGCAAAATATGACAGGTTAAAACTGAAAGATTTAAAGGTCCAATTTTTTGTAAACAGCCGATTATCATGTATTCTTATATCGTTAGCAAGAAATGTTTGCTTTGTGTGCATTGATTTGTGACTTCTAAAACAAAAAATTATATAATCATTACCTCAACCGTGTTAGGAACTCTAACATAGTAGGTTGTTGTTCCTTGGTCCATTGGTTCGTGGTTCTGAAATAAGGCAAAGGCGAACTTAACTGACGGATATAAGAACAGTGCCAGCAATAGTATAACAGTAGACTAGTTTCAAACTCATTATATTTTAATTATTAATAGCCAAAATAAAAGCCAATAATCACTGGGTGTTTTAAGATCAGAACAAAAGTGCAAGCTTTATTTAGAACTGCTGACAAATTATCAAACACCTAAGTTCAGGAAAAAATGTTGGCTTGAGTGTATCTTTAGAACGAAATAAGATTTTAAAAGAAAATTTTGGCATTGCTATCAGAGTGGTTATTCAATGTGAAGTGACGTCCACCTTGAAATACAAAAATTTCAAATCCAATAAGGCAGATCCAAGGGAGTGGCAAAAAAAAGTACCCAGTCAAAATAAAGTACTAGGCCCCGCAAACAACCAACAACTAAATCAAATCAAATCAAATTCTTTACTTGCCATTGATCACATGGTATGAAATAGGCATTGTCATACAATTATGTAACATTATAAATTCTGTACATAAAAAAAAGTCAGCTATGATTATAAAATCATGACGGACCTTACACGCCAAGTTTAAAATCTTGATTCATTTATGGAGGGACATTCTAAAAATTCTGAAATATTGTAAAACGGGTTGTCTAGAAGCCAATTGGTTATAGTGTTTTTAAAGCTTTGAAGTGATGAATATCGGGCCGAATCATGAAGTTTGTTGAAAAATTTAAAAAAAATACTAGTAGTGATCCTAAATAAATATTTCTTAAAGTAAAACTTAACAATGCAATGGTATAACTAATTAGGGCCTAATACAAATTTTCTTTTCCAATGCAGGGAAGAGCCACCATTTTGGATCATGATTTAAAGGAGTTTTCTTAGGATCGATCTTGGATACGTTTTAAATCACAATTTTTGGAGTAGAATCCAGTAAAAGACTGTGATGTCGGTTGGCTCTAGGTCAGTGTTTCCCAACCTTTTGGTGCTCGCGTACCATCTTCCACATTTTAAATATTTTGGCGTACCATCGCAAGGACCCCCTCCCCCCACCACTGAAGGATCCCTTCCAACATTGCTTATAGTTACCCTTTGGTGGTTTGTTTTTCCATAGCTAAATTTATTTTCTTTTACTTGTCAATGTATATTTGTAAACCGTATTTTTATCATAAGGATATTTTGACAAATTATAAGGAACTTCACACATTTCTCATAATTTATATTGAAAAATTAACTTAAAACAATTCAAAGTTATTCAAAGTAGACTGTATTTTCACTAATGATCATATATTTAAGCATATTAAAACAATTATCCAACAGATCGACATAATTAGACTGTGGGTTCAAAATAGAAAATACGTTTGGTTAGTAAACCGTACAACTAAAAACTATAGCAATACCGTGTCACCGAATTAACACTGTAAAACCGGTAGTATCTTTTAAATGGAAAGACCATTTTTTATGCCGATGTATTTTGTAAAAAGAATTACTCATCAAATGAAAGAGTAATAATAGTTCTTAAAATATGGTACGAAATTGGAATATTATGACCAAAACAGATACTGAAAAAGTTGATAAAGTTAAGGTATGTATTAAGACTTTACTGTTCGTCAGGACAGCGTTTGTTCGTAAACGTAGTATTTTATTTTGTACTATTTCTACAATCTCTTGCGTACCACCTGAAAGGCCTTCGCGTACCACCTGAAAGGCCTTCGCGTACCACCTGAAAGGCCTTCGCGTACCACCAGTGGTACGTGTACCACCGGTTGAGAAACACTGCTCTAGGTTGATGAGTATTTTGAATGAAATTAAATTTCAACCTTAATTAAATTTCACCTAAAAGCACATTCTACTTAAGTGAGGTAAATACAGACTGATTTGATGTATCAAAAATAATTAAAAATTAAATTATTTGAATAGTTGATAATTTGATTTTGGATGTGGCAATTTTCTTTCAATTAAATTTTTTTAACAGTTCAAGGATTTCCCTCTCTCAACTGACCTGGCTGTGACTGTGGCTGTGGCTGTGGCTGTTATCCGGCCGGTGGTTCTCCGTCTGTGTGCTGTCCTCTGTCTTGAGCAGCGCGACGCTAGACGTCGTGTTGGTAGCGGCCATGCTCGTGGTTGTGTGGTACGAGTAACTCACCGTCGGTGGCTCCACCACTTGGGCCATCGAGCTGGGCTGCATCTGCCAACACAACATCAGACACCAGATTCATAAAACTTCACAAGGATTCCAGGGATTACTGTATAAATTAAACAACAGACTTTTAAGACCACTTTATCACAGAATATAAAAGATTTTTTTTACTTTTACTCTTTTTAAAATTTATATATAACAGATTTTGGAAATTCAAAAGGCTTTTTTATTAAGGTGTCTAAATTGGTTGGAGTTATGCCCTTTAGTCCAAATTTATTTAGCCTAAAATAAAAATCTGGTGTAGCTTACACTGTTGGGGACTGAAGAAAAGAAAGATTTTATTAGAGAGGTAAGTTCAGAAGGGTCACTGAAAAAATTGTTGGTTACTGGGATATGTTAAGATGCATAAGGACCGACTCTTCCCCTTCGTCCATCAACAGTTAACATCAACATTGGAGCAGTGGAGGAGGCTCTGGAGGGGGCTGCTATGCTTGGTGTCTCCGCTCTGTCCCTGGACCGGGTAACTGAGCAGGATGTTCTTCTGGCTATAAAATCTTTAAAATCAACTCGGACAACGGGTCCAGACCTATTACCTCAATATATTTTTAAAGGTTGTTCGGAGCTCTTAGTTACACCCTTGACATTTTTATTTAACTTGAGCTTGAGCCAGAAAAAATTTCCTGATAAATGGAAACTTTCTAAAGTTATTCCGATTTTTAAGAGTGGTCAAAGGAATCTAATAAGTAACTACCGACCAATATCCATTATTTCTGTTGCTGCTAAAATATTTGAGATAATAATATATAAACCTTTGTTCTCACATGTTAAAAATCACATCACTCCTTACCAGCATGGGTTTTTTCCAGGGCGTTCAACTGTGACCAATTTACTTAACTTCACAGATTACATTTCGAGTGGCTTGGATTCTGGGGTTCAGACTGATGTAATTTATCTCGATCTGGCCAAGGCATTCGACAGGGTGGACCATTTAATTTTGTTAAAGAAGCTCAATTACTGTGGGTGTTCTGATGGGTTGGTTCAATTTTTTAAGTCATACCTTGTTAATAGGCAGCAATATATTTATTTAAATGGGGTGTCATCTTCTAGCTATTTTGTTCAGTCGGGAGTTCCTCAGGGCTCGAATTTGGGCCCATGTCTATTTTTAATCATGATTAATGACATATGTGAAAATATCTTGAATTCTAAAACTCTTCTTTTTGCTGATGACATGAAAATTTTTAAGAGAGTTTCCGAGAAGAAAGATATTTTAGATCTGCAAAATGACTTGGATAATGTTTTTACATGGTGCTCTTTAAATAAAATGAGTTTAAATATTTCCAAATGCAATGTCATGAGTTTTTCCAGAGCAAGGAATGTAATTGAAAATAAATATACTTTAAATAATGAAGAAATTAAAAGAGTTTTTTTAATAAAGGATTTGGGTATTTATATGGATTCCAGTCTATCATTCAATTGTCATGTTGATAAATGTGTCTCATCGGCAAGTAGAATGTTGGGCTTCGTGATCAGGCAAAGTGTGCATTTTAAAAATATTCACTCTTTGTCCACTCTGTATGGGTCCCTGGTCAGGTCGAGACTGGAGAGTGGGGCTGTCATTTGGTCACCCTCCCTAGTTACATATGTAGCATTAGTTGAAAAAATACAGAAAAGATTTTTGAGATTTTTGTACTTTAAATGTTTTAATATATATTCTCTTTTAATACCCTATGAAGAATTATGTTTTATTTTTGAGTTTGACAGTCTGAACCTCAGAAGAGAGGCTATGAGGCTGAGTTTTTTGTTTCACTTGGTTCGGGGCAGGAAGGATGATAATTTGAGTCTTGGTAGGCTAAGATTCCGAGTACCTCCATTTCATGGTAGATGTAGGTATGTATTTGACATGCCTCATGTAAGGACTGCAGCCCACATGTCCTCACCTCTTATTAGCTGCATGAAATTGTACAATAGCTTGGTAGGTAAGGTGCCAGACATAGATTTGTTTTTTGATTCTTTTTTAGCTTACAAAAGAAAGGTTTATGAGGGATTGAGGAGTTGATCATGATAATGGATAAAGATTATGTTTTTTGCAGATTTTCGTTTATTTAGACAACTCTTAATTAATTAATTTATTTATTTATTGACTTGTTTAACTTGTTTATTATTAACTACCATAAATCCTACCATAAATATAATATGTGCATTATAAATTATAAATTTTATATGTTAAGTTAATTTTGTCAGTGTGGTTTTATAAAGTGCAAGAAGATTTTGGACTGGAACATTTTTTGGACCTGCATCAAGTGTAATTGGGGTTTCACCTGTATTGATGCATGAAAATAAAATAAATAAATAAAATAAATAAATAAATAAACATTAACCCGAGGAACAGGCATCACTCATTATAACATACCCAAATCATCATAGGTAACTCAAATGCCCCACTCATCTCCAATATAAACTAATGGCAATCTGGAACCATACTTGCCTCTAAATACACCCCAAAAATGAAATCTACAGACTCAAAAATAGTTTTTAAAGCCAGTTAAATAGTTTTTTATCAGTCCTAAATGTTCTGCTCAAGTGTTCACTTTATTGAGGGAGTCTTAACCTATTACCACCTCCAAATATACCCCTTAAAAAAACTTTCCTAAATCAAAAAGATTTTTTGTTATACCCCTGCAAAAACAGCAGTTTTCATTACATATGTTGCGGGCCAAAAGAAGCTGTTTTTCAAACTAAGGAGAAAAATAACTGTTCATTTATAATGTACTAAAACTGCAAACATAAGCACTTCAGCATCGATGGTGAGCTATCATCGATTGCATCATCGATCATGGTTATCGATTTTTATTATCACTTGTAATTCACTGTCGCATTGTTGTTTGTTTGTTTAATTGATTTGTGAAACTAGCTCATTTCACCAAGCGACAGTTCAATGTTCAATGCGTTCTATATATCGATAGTTGTTAGGTTAGACTGTTGTCAATCTAACCTAACACAACAGAGAATCAGGTGATGCAGACAATCAGCTAATTGTTTAAAATAGCAAGAAGAATTTGAAAGCCTTTTTAGGAGATATTTTTAAAGGTAATATTTTGGTTTTCTTAGGAATTTAGTTGGTTGGTTGTATTGAGCGGTATAACAAATAATCGAGTTAATCACACGGGCCTAAAGCTGCTTTTCATTACTCGGTCATTTTTCGACCGAGGCTGTAAAACTTAACCTCGTACAAAAATGGTCACTTTAGGCCCTTGTAATGAAATATACTATTTAAGAGCTGTTGATTGTTTCTCTCACCTCCAGTGTACATTTGTACTGTGGCATCCGGTTTCCGTCAGTCTCCGCAGGACTGATGATCTGTATACTGCCCGCCTGCACCAGACTGCTGAGACTCTCCACACTCACGGGTCCCGATACGCTCGGAACCTTCACCGACGACTTCTCCCCCTCCCCTCCGCTCTTCTTCTTGGTCGGGCTTTCGTCTTTGACGTATACCTGTTGGAAAGTTGTAATGAAAACTAAAACAGTATAATGGAAAAGGAGTTGTATTGGAACTTAAGTTCTGTAGCTGTCATGTAAAATGTTTAGTAGGCCTAAATAAACAGGAAACCTTAATTATATTACCAAATTAAAATTAAACCTTAAAAAAAACCAAAATTGTGCTCCCTCTAAATGGGAATAAAAATCATTGGGCTAAAAATATAACAAACTGACTGGTTTTTATGGTGGCCTATATTTTCAATCTAATAACTGCCTGATAAGGGATGATTTGTTATC
Source organism: Flexamia atlantica (assembly GCA_035578135.1). Taxonomy (NCBI): domain Eukaryota; kingdom Metazoa; phylum Arthropoda; class Insecta; order Hemiptera; family Cicadellidae; genus Flexamia; species Flexamia atlantica. Next base: position 38,189,491 of record JAQJVK010000008.1, on the reverse strand, counting down.
AACTAATACTAAACTGTTTTATTATGACATGAAATAGCGAATTGTATTATACTTATTCTCATGGGCTTTACTTATTTCCCACCAGAAAGAGGCAAGAGGAACCAAAAATAGATACCTTTCCTTCTCGTATGAACTCTGGGGAGTATCGTGATGAGGTGAAATAGCTTTCAAGCATTGCTTCTGCATTAACACATGACTTCCGAAAATCAAAAAAACTCTCAAGTTTTTCAACACACTGGTTACAAATAATTTTTGGCAAGGAGTCATCTTCCTGCACCTGCAATGAAAAAGAACATCTAAAAATAAAATAATTGTATATGTTCAAAAACCTGTATTCCTACTCAATAGAGTTGAACAAGTTTAAACAAAAAATATTGGCTATGCAACTTTATATGTACAGTACCACCTTTGCCGTACCGGTACCAGTTGCACTGTTTACTTTTTACCACTGTGCCACTGCTTGCTAAGGAAGAACATAAAAAATTAAACTTAAGCCTAGGCCTATCTTTATTTTTTTAAGAAGTATTTGGATGGAAGTATTTAGATGTGTAGGCTATGTATATATATTTCAAATTAGGCCCTGCAATAAAGACAGTTTGCTTTTTATTTGATTAAAATGAATTTGCTTAAACTTGAACGATATTTATGTAAAATACCCCCATTGCAGCAGACCTGCATCCTCAGCGAATTTCAAATGCAGAAGAGCATATTTGAGTCCAATATAGCGAGATTTGACATGTTTTTGTAAGCTCCATTAAAAATAACATGGGGAATGAGTATGTAGGTTTGCTGCAACAGGCACATAAAAACTGGGTGGTTTTAATTCAATATTTAGGAGATCTGAACTAGAAGAAGCCATATACCAAGTTTTATTGAGATATGTTAAAATAAGCGAGATATAGAATTTTACTTATTTCCCATTGGCCTAAGGATAACATTGGGACAACGTACAGTACTGTGTTTACCACTGGCGATATCTCGGTAACTAATGGTCATAGAGCAATGATTCAAAATACTAAATTATTTGTTTTTTTAAGCTAAATTCAATAGTGTAAAAAAATTACATTATTTTAATTTTTCTATGTAAAAAATCCAAAAAACCCATTTTTGGAGGGTTTAGGCCTACCTCCCCTTCCCCCCCCCCTTCCAATAGTCCGGCCAGGCTGGTTATCGAACTCGTCAGAATCATTTTTACACGTCTATGCCAAATTTCATTCAGAATGGATCATTTTTACACAAGTTATCGTGATTAAAGATATATAGCCTATATGTATAGGCTATATGAAAATGAACGAATGGTGTTTTTGGCACCCGGGGACCTCAAAACAAAAAGTTATGATGGTCTTGGGCTTAAGTCTTACCATGAGACCTATGGTAATAGCTTCTTCCCTATAGGGGGAATTTGCTAAAATACAATAAATTTGGCTAAGTTTAATAATAGGATTTTAAAAACTGAAAAGGCCTACGCTGCAATTTAATAGTACCGGTAACTTAGGACATTAGACATGCTATCAAAGTTGCTACCGATACAAACGCTGTGTCGAAAACTAATTATCACCAACTGTAATGAAAAATTTCATAATTTTACTCAAGAGTTGAATAATTTATTTTCGGTCGGAACAGTAAGGAAACTGATGCCTCCTCCATGAGAAACTGTTTTTCATGACAGGTACGGTACCGAAGAAAATGAATGAAACATTGGAACTGAGGCTGACTCAGTTAAGCGCTATTCAAAAGCAAACAACAAGTAAAATCATACCTTCTCCAAGAGAAACGTAACAGGTATAGCGAAGACGATGAATGAAAAATTGGAATTGAGGATGATTTAGCTAACACATTCTCACTGCTGAAAAAAGGGCTACTGGGTACCCCAGGTGCTAATTTTTTTACACATAATCACTGACCTTCTGGAGTATCCAGTCAGTAATATAAAAGAGCTCTTTTTGTCAAAAAGCTCAATTTTTCCGAATTTGAATAGCCTAATTTCCGGTCAGCACATATGCGTGATAAGCACTCAGGGGTATATTGAGTGTAACTTATACTTTATACATCGTAACACTGCAGTTCCGTAAGTGGCCTGCATTGAAAATTTCGAACTGTTACCAAAATATCAAATACAATTATATCAAACTTATCATCTTGGCTAACTGTAAATGAAATAAGCTTAATCGGGTTTAGTTCCAATTACAGAAAACATGCATTTTACAGTAGCCTACTGGTATCAAAATTGAACTTTTTTTTCCAAAATGTAAGAAATTTTATGCTGATACTGGAAATGATACTTTTTTTGGTCGGGAACGGCCGGAAAACCCCCGATAATCGGAAAAAAATTTTTTTTTTCAAAATTGGTCATGTGGGTAGCCTACTAAAATTAACCAGGAGAGCGAGCTGAATAAGAATATGAATAAGAATTATCAAGATCTAATGTATACCTATTAACGGAGTTATGACCGGAAAAGCGCCGGAAATAAAAGAAAAACGTCTATAATGGTCTATTTAGAGTTAGGTTAAATTAGTATTTTGGGTCAGATTTTGGTAGTTTATGTAAGTATGAGATAGTTTAAGTAGAGTTAGAACATATTGGGTTGATAAGTGGTGGATAAGGTAAAGTTTTGATAGGTTAAGTTAGGTGATGTTGGTTAGGTTATGTTTGGTTAGATTAGGTTATAAAAGGTTAAGTATAGTAATTCAGGTTTGATATTAGTTTGTAAATGTTTGGTTGTGTTCTGATAGTCATGTTACAATCCCATGAACTTTATCCTTAGCTGAATCAATGGCTATAAATTAAACCTAACCTAACGTAACTAAACCTGACCTTAATGAACCTAAACGAACATAAGAATTCTTAATCCAACATATTACAATGAAATCTATATAAATATAAGTTTTACAATTCTCCGATTTTTTTTGCTTTATCTCCATTAGTGCATATTCTTACAGTATTCAGTTTGCAATTTCGCTTAATTAGAGTACCCACATGATATAGTTTGGACAAAGTTTTTTTTACTTTTCCGACAGTTTTCCGAAGCTTTTCCGGCCTAACTCCGTTAATATCGGTCGGATCTTGAAAATTCTAGCATGTATTCTTGTTCCGCTTGCTCTCCCGGTTAATTTGAGGACCCACATGACCAATTTTGGAAAAAAATATTTTTACTGTTTTTTCCGATTTTCTGGGGTTTTCCAGCCATTTCCGACAAAAAAACTATCATTTCCGGAATCAGCGTGTTATTTCGAGCATTTTGAGAAAAAAAATTTTCAATTTTGACACCAGTACTGTAAAATGCATATTTACCCCAATTTCAATAAATTGACAATTATGATACAGTAGAGTCCCACAAACCTGTACTAATGTGGACCGAACGGTGTCCGGGTTTGTGAAAATTCCGAGTTATCGGGAAATGAGTAAAAATAAGAAAAAATAAGAATAGTTTCTGTTATTTCTATGAAAAATAATTTATTTATTGCATAGTAAAAATACAAGAACTACATTATCAGTTATAAAAAAAACTTAAAGAAAAACCAAAACTGTTTCATTCATTTATCGAGGTTTCAGTTTGATATTTTCAATCATTGAAATGTGTAGACCATTCACAGAACTGCAGCCTAGGCTTAGGCCTAATCCTAATAAGAAACCTAAAGTGAATAAAAAACAAAAAGTAATTATTAGGCCTAGGCCTTTTGTTTTACTCATAGCAGGGTAAATATAACAATCTATTAACACGTATTTATTACCCATCCCACCACCCCCAGTGTTTCAGTTTACTTGCCTATATAGGTGGTGCTCTAGTTCTGCACTTGCGAGTGGTGGGGTTTGCAGCTGAACTCATAGTGCCATTCCATACGATTCCTCATCAAATGGTTCAGGTAGTATTTGGTATTTCAATGAAGGCTGATTGCTCCGAGGTTCAATGAAATCAGAGCGGATCTAGGCCTACCCCATACAAGCGCAGAACGAGCACCTGAACGCAGATCTCATCACGCACATATGCGTGATCAGTATTAAATGTGATGAGCAATTAAAGAGCAGAAACAGTAAGTCATGCCTAAATTTTATGAGACATTTTGAGAAAATAGTCTCACTAAGGCCTAGTTTAGCAAATTTGAGTTTCCACATACCTGAAGTGGGAGACACATTTGAATTTTAGAAGGCAATTGCCTTCTTCTTCCTTCTTCTCTGAATATGTGCATTTTCGTCCCCTCACTAGACACACATAGCCGGCAAAGTTCATAGTAATTTACTCTTCTGTATCCTGACATTGCTACCTAAAACTCCTCTGGGTAACTTGGATCTAAGCTGAAGATATAGGCCTACCCTACTTATAATCCACACAATTTGGAATGATTTAGTTATTAAATAAGTAACCCGAGATAATCGCTAGCATGACGCATTAATACTTATTCTCATCAGTGAAAAACTTGTAATCACTTAAACTAAAACTTCTTAACCATAAATAACTAGCCTAATACTCAAAATTGAGATCACTAACACACCACACGACAACTATTCTCATTATTTCATATCATTCCTTGCAATCCTTTCTATGACTAAATTTTCTATTTCTTTCATCTACCTCGATTTACTTCACAACTAAATATATAATTTGTAAAATTTTATGATTAATAAGGGCGGCCCAAACAGAGTCAGAACACCGAGGTCCACCATAAATACCAACACAATAAACACAATAGCCATCAGTGTTTACAACAGAAAATTTATTTCTACCTCATCAAGACCCAAGGCTAAATTATTTTTTCTCTTTCGAATCGGTCGTGTATATAATAATGTTAGACTAAAGTTTAGAATGGTTATAATAGCTTAGTATTTGCGGTGCAAAAATAAATATACATTTTGATTTTTTTATAGTGCAGCACATTAAGAAGTGTTATGTATTTAAGCATGCACGTTCGTAAGATTTAAGATGTAAGATGCACGTTCAATTGGTCTAAAAATAACAAAAATGAAGAGGTTACGATAACATCGGCCTCATCATGGGATTACACTCTAAATTCTATATCAATACAAGCTTAGACTAGGGACAATACAAGCTCTCTCTCCCTAGTCTAAGATACAAGTCAGGGAAGGGGCCGTCTATAAATTCCGTAACGCTAAAATCCGCATTTTTAGACCCCCTTCCTTCCTTGTAACGGAAATGTAACGGCGACACTAACCAAGGCCACACTACATATACAGGCCATGCTGCAGGATTTATGACGTCAAACTAGTAGGCGGTCTGAAAGTCTGGTTCAGGACTCACAGCTGTGCTGCTCATCAGTTACTTTGAAATCAAAACAAGAAAACGTAAATAAACAAGTAATTTTTGACGTTTAGTGATGATATGTAAACAGAAAAAACGTAAACAAATAAGGAATATTTGACATTTTGCAATAAAATGTGAACATAGGATGTTAGTTCCCTGCCTACTTGTGTGACGTGGCGCAGCGCTGGGATCGCTGCAGCATGGCCTGTATTTTCAGTGGGGCCTTGCACTAACCCCCTTAAAAATTACGTATCGCATTGCTATCACCCCTTCCAATTTATCTTATTCTAAAAATCGTATTAGAGTAGGATTCACCTAAGTTGGCCAAAGCATGTACTAATCATCTCACCAAAAATTTTTATACAAGTCACATTGAAAACATTGTTGGTTCCACATGGTATTTGTTTACATTTTCTCCAAACTGTCAAATCGCCACGTTGGGTTTGTTTACAATATTGTTTTGTTGTCATTCATGGGAATCTTATAGGTTATTGAATATTTAAAATATTCTAACATGTGGTGCTTATGTTTGATTCAAAGACATGCCAGATGTTGACATCTGGTTTTTTTTTCAAAAGGCAGCTAACTATGTTCAATGTACTATGACGAATAAATATTTTAACTTTAAGATTTTCAGACTTATAACTACGGCTTTGAGTATACATTTATAATTTAAAATTATAAAGAGCTAAGTGCGTTTGTTTCGTTTACGTTATGACGATGCCGATTTAATGCCAAATGGTCGATATAAATATATATGTAGGCGAAATTTTTGCGGCGAAGCTGTAGGAGTTTGGCAAGTTGCAGGATGATGGGAGGGGGCTCAAATAGATCTTGATGCCAGGGACTCGGGAAAAATACGGACATTTCTTAAAGCCAAGTGATTTGTAACACGCAATCGAATAAGCGCAACCTATAGTTTCAGAGAAGACCTCATTCATCACTTTTAGCGATGAACAACAATTTCATCACCCCAGCTCTACCAGTTTTATGAACGGTCGGAAACAGTCATAGGTTTGACTGAGGAAGAACAGTGTGCTGCTCTAAAAGCTATTGAATGTAACATCAAATTTAAATTTGATCCTACCAAAAAGGTTCAACTTTAAATTTGGCTAATCAAAAGTTTATTTAATCTCGAATCTACCAAGACAAAGCAGTATTTACTCCTGGGCAACCATAAAAATCCTTAATATTAACTATTTACCAAACTCATGGTCTCCAAACCTAACTTCCTTATAAAGTAGAGCCAAAGTCTCCAACGTGGAGCGTGGAGTCGTCAACGGGAGACCATTTTCTGATTTCATCCTTATTTATTTGCTTATATTTTGGGAAATAAATTAAGTGCTACAGTCTGTGGGTAACCTTAAGAATTTCTGTAAGCCATGTCTATATGTTTGATTGTAAGCAAAGTGGACTGAGTTTGTTTTGAGAACAGCGGATGGCGCCACTGTTCCAAAAAATTCAGCCCTTTACTGAAGTAACGCCCTTTATTAAAATTCTGATACGTACTAGCAGATGTCAAAACATCTTTAACATTACTCTTTAAATGTTTAATTCCGTCAAACTGTAACCGAGCTGTGTGTGTGAAGGAAACATTAAATATCCAGCATTTGTATTTTATTTTTAGGGGCTTTTGCCCCTACAAGCCTCTAGTTTAGATAAGTTTTGAACAAAATATGAGACAAGTCAGATGCTGACTTGCAGCAAGTAGTAAGGACTAATCATAAACAAACCTATTTTTCTTTGTACAGATTATTTGATAATAAAATCTAAGTCTATTAGTCATGCCACATCCATGACACAACCTCTCCGTGTTAATATATATTTAATTTGAAAAAGCCCATAAGTAATATTTTAGGTTGCGCAAGAGAACTTCCACGTGCAATATTGCATCAGAACTTTCGCTTTACTGCAAGTTTTATGCTAAAACAGATGTTTGTTAGCAATGTTTTTAGCACAGCTGGATTTTATGCTTAAGTTCGTAAGAAGATAATAGTTTGTTTACTTTTACGTGAATCCTACTCTACATATAACAAAAGGAAATTTGAACTCAAAAGAAACAAAATAATTTATTGATACAACAAATACAAATATTTGATCAAATCTTAATGTGTTACATCACAGGAAATAAATTGAACAAATAAATATAATCTTCGCTCGTCCTTCCATGGAGAGGTCATGTGGTCAGACACTGTCACGATTGGCACCGTGCGATGATTCCGTTCTGGGGTTATTTTGTTAGTTGAACATGAACGTTAAGTTCTGTTCGAACCGGGTATCCGTGTATGTCCGTGTCGCCTTGATCCAATCAAGGACACACTGGCCTTGATCCAATCCGACCATTCAAAAGTCATTCTTTTTTCAATTTTGATATAACCAGGCGTTGTTCAAAACATAGTTCCATAGATAATAGTTCCGTTTGATTACTTGAGAAAATATAATACTAACATCAACTAATTTTTTGAAACTTAAATTTTGACAAGAGAATAACTAATTTTGAATAAAATAAGACATACATTCTTGAGGTGTAGGTGTAGCAGTTATGTTACGCTGCGTCTAACCTCCCCCACCCTCCCCCGTACGGCTCATAACACTGCCGAAACCCCCCTCTCCCAACACCTCCTAGAATCTAGGGGCTTCACGTAATTTATGGATGATCCCTAAGTAAAGATGATAATTTGTAAAATAAAATCAGAACTATAATGGAATGATGTAAAGTAAAACAAAATTAGATCAACAAAAAAAGTTGAAATGATCATAGGAGTGTAGTAAAATCTTAAATACTTAAATATGTACTGAACCAACAAATTATTGTTTGATTAAAAAATTAGGAGGTCGAAAAAGAGGGTTGATTTCTATTGGGGAACCCACTCAATAACTTTCAACAGTTATCTCAATAACTTGCTATTTATTTAGCTAGCAACAGTTAGCTAGCTATCTCAATAACTTGCTTTCAGATAGCTAGCTAATCAGCTGAATTATTCAAGATCTGTTTGAGTTGCCAATGTTTTGTTTATTCAGTTGCCAATGTTGTATTTGTTGCCATCAGGCTTTGTTTATTTTTTATTATTTTATTGAGTTTAATCAAGGGGGTTAGAGTCTAACTAGAGGTTATAGTCTAAACCAGCGACCGTTGGTCTAAGCGCGCAATAGTAGTATTTTTGGTTTAAAGAGGGTGGCGGCCTCTTTTTCACCTTGCCTTTGCCCCGCCCACATAGACTATATTGATCTGTGCGTGGACGTTATCAAGCAAAGCCAAGGAGTGAGCCAGTACAGCACAAGGGTGAACAGTACTTCTAAAAGTATGCGACAATCCCGAGTCTGGAACTTGCGACGCTTCGTGGCCACTGTTCCGAGGCCGAGTGCGCTACCAACTGCGCCACTGACTCACTCTGCTCATTTCTGTGGCCCTGCTGTAATTTTGTCAGGTTGACAATATAATGGAGTGGGTAAACCCATTAAACTCAGTAACGGGAGTAAAACTATTTGACTGATCGGGCATGAAACTAGATTTTCTAAGATTCGAAGATATTAAATTGGTTTAATTAATTGTGTTCCCATACGTCAATTACAAAAAATCAAACATTTATTGAACGTTTATGACATTTTTAAGCTCTGATCCGAATCTTTGACAATTCTTTTAGGATTCGAATTGTTTTAAAATTGTTTAAAAAAATTACTCCCCCTCATATTGCCAACCTGAAAATGAAAGGGCCGCTTTTTAATCAACTTAAGTATTATTATCGTAGTATCTCCCAAGGTCTACAGACAGAGAAGAGAATAATCATTGTTTTCGTCGTTTTGAACAATCTCTGCAATTAATTAGCTGTCTGTGGGAGGATAAGGTCGCTTTTCTTTCCCTTGGTGATATACATAATATCATATTATGTATGATATTAATATTATGTATCATATTATTAATATTAGGCCCTATGTCTTCTCGAACCAACAATCGGTTCATTGGCCCAATTGCAATAACGCCAAGCGACAGTTAATTAATTTCCCTACCATCCCTACAATAATCAAACTTTGGGCCAAAATGTGCTACGGGGGAAATACTTCATTCCAAGAGTGAATACCGTTACAAACCCTCCTACCGAGGCCCGAAAAATCATCATCCAAGCATTCGAGGGAACAACCCACGAAACCACACGTACCTTTTTTGGTGACTGTTGAGAAATTCAGTTTGGAATAAATGATTAAATTGATTCAGGAGATCAGGAGTTGCCAGCCTCCTGTGATTTTACATTAACTACTCCTTGAACTGTATGCTAAAGGGCTTTCAAGCCAATCCCCTGATGGAATTATTAGAGGTTTATTTTGATACTACTTTCATTCATTCTATTCCATTATTCCACTATTCCACTTGAGTTTTAGAGTGGGCTCGTGGGCTCGCCTCGTCCTTTTGCTCACTTGTTCTATTATCTTTGAAAAGGAAAAGGAAGACGAAAATAATGCAAAGAAGAGAAAACCAAAAGAAGGAAGCGCAAAGAAGAAATTAATTCCAAAATGGCTGTTTTAGATTGGAGGCCGAATGAGGAGTGCCAAACTTATAGCAGTTTTTGTTTGAGAGGTGTCAGTGTGATGTTTGTATTGATGTTTCCGGTGTCATTAGTGTTTTAAATTAATCAAGAAAGTTTATAATGTTTGGACCCATACACAGGGAACAGGCGGTCAACACTGCCAATGGAGTGGCTGAAATAGCAGCTACGAGCAATTTTCTTTTATACTAGCATTATTATGCAGATATTATAAGTGGTCCCAAGTGAGAAGATAACATAAACAAAATGACTGATTTTGGGAATAATTTTAACGAGCTATGCCGCCTCTGTGCATCCTTTGATAACATCAAAATGGACATATTTGGTGATAAAGGAAAAGAGAGGAAACTGCTTGACAAAATACATGCATGTTTGCCTGTAAAGGTACGTAGGTTTATCTTAATCATTTTATTCTTCACTAATCAAATTTATTTCTTCTTAAGTAAAATTATTTTATGCTATTTCCATCCTTTTGGTCTTCATTAACTCTTAAGATAGGTACTAATTGAGGTAGGGTAGCCTGCTCCTTGGTGGGCTTGAAGTGGGCCCTTGGTAATTCCATAACTGGGCCTAACTGCTGTTGGCTCTCTATTCTGAGCCCTGACAGGCCTATAATTGGCAACATGATACAGGTAGGCAGAAAAAACTATTGACCTTGTTTGAACCCTGTCAAAAAATTTAGGTTTAAATTTATTTAATTAGGGTTTCCCCTCAAATTTACTCACAATTCCGTGTTTTTGCCTTTCTTTGGCCCCACCATTTGCACATGTCGTAAATCCAGCACTACTCATTTTCACCTTCAGTTCCTATTCCTTAGGCTACTATCTTAGTGGTGGACAACTTTTATGCGAATAATAATACAGTAGGCCTCAAACCTTGCTCATCTGGACTGGGGCCAATATGTTGACAGAAAACATTACATCAAGATTGTTTTCTGTTTAATAATCCAGAAAATAGAAGAGCCTGAGTGTCAGAGAAAGAAATATGCTCTGACAATGTATAAGGTGTCATCAACATGAGCCACCTTATAAATGGAGTGATGCACTGGTATTGTAAAAAGAAATGAATATCCGATAGCAAGGTCAAACTAATTCAGGAGAGTTCGCACCAGCATCAGAAACCTAATTGTGCCGACAGCTCAGTTGGACAAAACGAGGAGTTGAACCATCCGAGGTCGGTCTAGCGAAGTTCTTGTGTTATGAACATTTACCTGCTGTTCTGCTCTGCTATCTTTCTTCAATGGCATTTAATTTGTTAGGCTATAAAAAACTGAAAGTTTTATTTAGCCTATTCATCCTTAAAATAGCTTGATGGTTTTGAAAGAAAAATGTTGAAATGGTTTTTTTAAATTTGTAAACATGAAAAAAGAAAAAAGAAACAATAGGCCCTACTTGTAAGTTAGGCCTAACTTAGCTCTTAGCAAGATGCAAGGATTTTCTAAGTTGGCTCAAGGTAACAGATTCTTGGTGGGCCGTCATTGGTGTGAATGAGATAAGAAGTTTTTGCTAAACAAATATTAATGGAGCCAGTACAAATACCATAGATAACTAGTAAAAAACTAACATGTTTTCAGAAGGGGGGGGGTGGTAGTTGGCAGAACCCCCTCAGACATTGAGGGAGTAGGATTATTGGGATTGAGTAAATGAGTGAATTTTATTTTATAAAATAGGCCTATTTCAATTTGTAGGCTACGTGGATTGTTTTTTTTTAAATACCAATGTTTGTTTAGCTGTGATTTAAATATACAGTATTATAATTTAGAAGTCCTCCACTTTTGTCAAAGGCAACTTAACTTACATCAATAGGCTACAATAGAAGAGTTCCAAATTTACAGGTCGTCATAAAAATCCCCGGAACATTAACTTAATGACAAGCTCTCCTTTGAATCTAAGGTAGTTTATAATATAGCAATTGAGGGTACTTGTGTACTATACGGACCCCACCTATTTTTCCATCAATTTAGTTTGGTTAGGGCTGAAATGACATATATATACGAAAAACTACTTAACCTAACCATATTTTTGATATGTCACACGCCCGAGTAAGTAAATGAGTCCCCAAAACCAACGGCGTTCCCGAGTGCCATAGTGCTATGCTGGCCAGTGAATGATTCATTGTTGCGGCGCACAGCTGTTGAGTCACCGCTAGACAGTTGGTATTGTGGTCGTGTTGCGTCGCGCTGTTCTTCTATCTGGTTAGGTTAGGTTAGGTTATAAATAACATAATGTAGCAGAATACATGTGAAGGTCTGCAGTGGCATAGAGTGGAGCTGACCGCTTCGATACACTGCTGAGTGACATCGTAGCTTTCTGGGACACCCTGAAGTAAAAGTATGTTGTTTTTTCCTTATATTTGTTCACAATACACTAATGTTCAATATGTAGTGTTTCTTTACCTAACCAAACTAAATTAGCTATTGGAAAATAGGTGGGGTCCGTATAGTACACAAGTACGCAATTGAGATACTAGGTGGGGCTGTTTCTATACGATGTCCCAGGTGAATTAATAAAATTGACTTTGCATTGTAATAGTAATATTAAGATTCGGTTTCAAAACCTCAAGGATACAATGGAGATGATTTGTAACTAGTGTGTAGTGATTAGTAGCTAGTATTTGTGAAACACCTTTAGAAACACCCCCCAGATGGCAGTGGCAGTACAAGAACAGGACCTGATAAGGGAGGGGGTGATCACGTCACCCATCGACACAAGACAGGATATGAGTCATGATTCAACTTTCGCCGGCAACATTTGTGCGTCTGTTTGTTCGTCTCAATGTTTTCATGTACGCTTTATGTCTGACATTTCTTCAACCACGCCATCATTAAAGTAGAATGTTTTAGAACTTAAAAATGTAGGCCTACCTATGACGGTACAAAACCATTGGTAGTTCACATCAATAGATTGGATAACTTTGGCTTTATTTCCAGGTAGGCTAATTTTCACTTTTTTTGGTAACAACTTCTTCCTTATAGGAGAAATTTGCTAAAAAAAGTTATAGACTCTCAATCTCATTCCTAAAATTATGCATGTATAGGTAGGTAATGAGAAATAGAGAAGTTGGAAAAGGGACTTCAGGTCCTGAAGGTAGAATAACAAGGAATGAAGAGATATACACCATTGCGATGGTGATTTTTGCAGGCTTACTTTAAATATAATATTTTTCCACGATTGACTTGTAGTAGGTAGGTAGTTCATTTATCCGCCGATAGATGTTAGGATAGACTAGTTTTGTGATGCCCTTGACTAATTACTGTTTTTTACTGTGCTATGGACCTGAGGAAAATAATTTATTTAGCAGCTTACGTCATGCATACAAAAAGAGCATGACGTAAGCTGCTAAATAAATTATTTTTAAATATTTCTCGGATCCTTATTGCTAAAATAGTGTAACCGAATAAGTTTCAAGAATTGTATCCAATCGAAACCTAAAAATTGATAACCTATTTTTGACCCGATTGGAATAAAATGCTCATATGCGCTACTGTCAAATTTACTTCAACGGCTTCAAGTCCACTCTCATTTTCCGCATCTTAGGTTAATTTTATCAGCTAAACCACAAAAAGTTGGCCTGCTTAGTGAAATAGACTTGTCAGCGAGGACCTAAAATTATTCAAATACTAGGGTATTGAAAAAACAAAGTTCACCTTTTAAAAACTAAGTGAGTTAACTTTGATTTAAAAATTTATTTCTATTATCATTGTGACCCTAGAAAAGTTTCAGAATTTTATATGCATTTTTTTCTTAGCCTAATACAGTGTAAAGTGGTGACTAAAACCAAACTCAAAAAGAATCAGATATGACAGTGGCGGATCCAGGGCACAGGGGGCTATTACTTGAATACTTGTTTCCTCTGTCCTTGACCGATATGTTCAGATAGACTGCGTCATACGTAAAACAAAAAAAAAAAGAACACTGTCATACAATACACTTACTATGTGGCGTTCTGGCGTGGCGGAGTGACATGTAGGGGCTCTTCGACCAGTTCATGGAGACTGTATAAGGGCCTATTCACCAACATTCTATGTAATTCACTTTCAAATTTCTTTAAGTCCAAATCTCGCACTGTGACAGTTTGGGTGTTGAAAATTTTAATAGCATATCGGGGATAAGCATTCAAGGTCTTACTCAGACGGCAACGTGGGACATCAACATCACAAGCATCACGCGTATTGTGTGGATGGACATCTTCTCTCCTGTTGACGTTGGTTAAGTTTTCTTTGATGAGCACAAGAATGTTAAAGAAATGTTATTGCCTCCCCACGAGGATCTCTGAAATTTTTTTCCAAAACAAGGGCCAAGGATGAGCTGTCTGTTAATACTCATTATCGTAGAGTAGGAAGGCATACGACTATGATCTGCTGGCGTACCTTCCTATAGCAGACCATTTAACAACTTTATTTCAACATCTAATCTTTAAGATAACAGTATCGACAATCCATCTACAGTCAAACTTCGATATAATTGGTATTGTTTGTTGGACAGAACTTGATGTATTACTTCATAATATTTATCGATTGTGTTAGTACTCTTTGAAAGTTTTCTATGAAGTAGGCCCTATCTGATACCTTAGTTCAAGATGGAAGTTGATAGACTAGATTGGAAATAAGTTACTACAGTTGTTTAGTTATTTTATGTTAGTGAAGTTTAAATATAGTTTCTGGTAAGATATATTTAGTTCAGTTTCAATAATGTTTCATTTTACCGTGTTTTCTGTTATTGGTGGTTATTGATGTTTTTCTACTTTATTACTGATGGTTGTAGGTAGGAATAGTATATCGAATAAGTTAAGGCAGCCTTTCTAAAGGGATAGGTTGATAGTTGATATTGGGGTTGGACTGCAGAAACATAATTAATATGCTGAGTAGGAGTACATTTACATGGAATCTGTAAAGAACATCACCTATGTTAAATTATTTTGAGAAGTTCAACTAAATCCGAAGATCTTTAAACAGTCAACATAACCTGTAAATGCTGAAAATCAGAATTGAAACTTGTAGCCAATTAATTGTGCTTTTACTTGTTTGTTATGGTAACTTATTAATAATTCCATGATAGTGCATTTTGGTAATGGCGATTACATGCGGTTGTGCAGTTTCAAATTATTAGCTATAAGGAATCACTAACAAATATACTGAACATTACAGGTGATTATTTCAAGGGGAGGGACTGCCTCTACAGCCTAAATTTGTGCTGCTGACAATCAATTTCTCATAATAAATTTTTGCAATAATCTGCTTATAACTAAGTTTCTAGATGGCAACTCTTTAACTCTCAAGACAGTTATAAATGTGAAAGAATTTTTTATATGCTTTTAAGCATTTCTAAAATGTGCATTTCTAGGTGCTCAGATAGCCTTAAAACTTGATTTTGGGTCTCTCACTTTGTAAATTTTCCTGGGGGTGGGCCCAAACTCCCCTTTGCCCTAGGTTTTCTATATCCCCCAGACCCCCTGGAAGGTTGCCCCCCTCCCCCCCAGATGGGCCTCTGGATCCGCCACTGAGATATAAAAAAACTAGAGCATAAATAAATACAGTGGAACCTGGATAATTCGAACTTGTATAATTCAAAATCTTCTGTAGGTAATTCGAATATTTTTCTTGGTCCCTAGCATTTTGTATCTAAACAATTAAAAAAAATGGTGGATTGTTCAAATTTTATTGGGTACATTAATTTCATTCCACTACTGAAAATAGTTACAAATTCATTGGATAACACGTTTTACTAAGACATTCGACAAAAAATCAACGCCAGACCTATGGTGTGTCAGGTTATGGTCAAATGACTCATCCCTTCCCCCTCCCGCCCTGCCCAACATTGCTTGTAACTCGACACCACAGAAAACTAAAACAGTACAGAACGCTGATTGGGTTCAGAAAAGGTTTTGGGCTCGCCGTGGCAGCGCCACTAGTCTTTTAGCGCTTGATTCTGTGCAGAACGACCCCCTTTCCCTCCCACACCTGTCGAACTAACTTCCGAATTCCAGTACAGCATTCCGTCGTTATCGGTCGTCCTTCAAACAGTGTGTTTTTTTTTCATTTGTGCAGTGTATTGTTTTTAAGTGTTTAAAAATTGTTACGTAACATTAAATAAATGTAGTGATCATGTCGACAAAATCTCGGACCTGTAAAACACTCACTTTGGCCGAAAGTCAATGAGCGTGCAACTGTCAATGTTGCTCAAAGTTAAGTTGGTAGTCTGTATCTAGTTCAGAAGTAGCAGAACATACTGTATTTTTAAAGGGTAGTGAGGAAATGTTTCTTAGTATTAGGTATCTTACGTCAGACGAAGTTTATAAAGTAGTTATTTCTGTTTTATGATTACTGTTTTTGAACCCTTATAATCAGCGTTTGTTGATGAATTGTGTCAATTTAATAAAGAGGTAAAAATTTACTACGTGAAGTCTTAATGTTTTGGCCCCATTCTTTAGAACTTCTTTAATTCAAATTTATGGATAATTTGAAGTTTTTAACTGGTTCGAATTATCCAGGTTCCACTGTAGCAAAGTATTTGGTAACAATAAATTTTTAAAAATCAATTATGTTTACCTTCTACATATATACCGGTAATCCATTCATTCTTTAAACTCCCTAGATTAATAATTTTGTGTCTTGAGAATTGTCAAAAAAATATTCTGAGGAAATTAAAAAAATTAGAGATGTGGGTCAGGGTTTTCTAGTATTATTTAAGAAATTCTGTTGGAATGCATATGACAAATGTTACGCTACAAGCAGTTGTAACACTGGTGATGTCACGTCTGGGGTGCCAAGCCATTTTGCAAAATGGACAGCCCTCTTTTTCTACTAAAGAGGGCTATTTGCATTATCTGCATTGTAGGCCTGAGACATGGGATCATGTTAGCTTTTTGTTTTGGCACTCCCAGATGCTAATAACACTGTTGGTTCAAAACTGCACGCATTACACATACTTACTTCTTCTAGCATTCTAGCAGTTGCAGATTGTTTCATTTACATTTAAATGTCCTGATCTTTTCTCGCCTTCCTATGATGGCACAAGAGGTGTCAATAAGATGTGGAGAATCTCTCATGCTGACGAACCAAGTCCGCGTGTCAAGATCTGGTTTAAGGAGGCTGTAGTAGACTCTCGATAGTTCGACACTTAGTGGACTTCGGGGGTGTTGAAGTATCAAAATGTCGAACTATAGGGAGTATATGGGATTTCACATTAACTAAAGCATTAAAAATACAGGTTAGACATGTACCTCTCCTAAATTTGTTAAATACCTTAAACCTAAACCATTGCACAGCTATTTTACTAACTTTTATCATAATATAGGTCCCAGTAAATATTACTGGACAAAATAATTGTGAGGCTTAGAATGTTTGTTGAGTGTCAGCGGGTGTCGAACTATACAGAGTGTCAAAGTATCGAGTGTCGAACAATCGAGAGTCTACTGTAGTAGGGTTGGGTTTGGCAGGTGGTCAAAAATTCTTCCTTGGTGTAAAAACTATGGGTTTATGAAAAAATGAGTTTTTGAAAAGGTGAGTTTTCTATTGTTTTAAGGTGATTGGGTAAGCATGAAAAGGCTGAAAAGTGTCGAGCTTGAAAGATTTGATGTTTATTACGGCCTCCAGAATGAACAGGCATGGCACAGTGAGGATGCCCAGGGTCACAAAAGCTTCTCTGTAGCTTGTTTCCAATTTTCTTCAAATTAAAAAATCATTTTGAAATATTGTGTACAAATTTGTTGCCTGAATAATTGGAGCATCCCTACAAGCCCTGGCCATCCAAGACTACGGGTTATCCAAGGCAGCTCTCTAGGCTTAAAATATTTGAATTTCAAAATTAATAATTCAGATAACAACATGTATACAGGTTATAGACATATTAAATTAATTTTTTCGAATTAAAAATGATTATTATGGTAATGAATATTTATAAATAAGAGTCTATTACACTTTGTTCATTGTTAAAAAGTACTACTTGCTATTGGTAGTGGTCATGTTACATCCTTATGTCAAAATACAAGTGACCTCTGAGTTCTTGGTATCTAAGGCAGCCTTGGTCCCAAAGACCTCAGGTTATTGAGGGTATACTGTAATTTGTTTAGATTTGGTAGCGATATTTTCTATAATCTGATTGGTAAGTTAGTCAGGGAAATAAATTAGAACGCCCCTATTCCCATTTCAAAGGGTCACGAAGCCCAAAATTTGCGGTTTTGGGTCTAAATTTAGCAATTAATTTATGCCCAGAAATTGCTCCCTCATGTCAACATGATGCAGCATGCATAATCATTTTCTTCAGCCTAGGGAGCTTCGCTTGCCGAGATATTTACAATTCCAGTAATAGCAAATGACTTAGCGGATAGTACTGTATTTACTCCAATCAGCTCTTTCACTTTTAATTATTCCAACATTAAAACCTAATTTAAGGAAAAAACCAAATTTAAAGGATGTCTTGAGCTCTTCTCTCATGTCTGACCATAAATTTTGTGTCCTGCAAAACCTAATGCTGTCTTTCCACATCCAAAGTACCGTATTAAAATTGGTCCAAAACTATAGGAGTCTTGGATCATAAAAAAACCTAGCATCTTAAATAATTAATATTGATAGTTGTTCCAAAGCATTTAGATGATAAAATTCGACTGATCAGTGTACGTTAAGCTAAAAGTAGCCAAAAGTTGGAATCTGATATATTCAGGTAATCTAAATTGTGAAAATTTTATCCAGGTTTCAGAGGAAGACATGCTGCCAAAATCGCTCTGTTATCGATGTATCTACAACCTTGAAAATTTCTATGATTTTCGTAAGGGTTGTGTGGATGCTGTACATAAACTGGAGAGTTATGTCAATGAAACTTGGGGCAATGCCCTGGAACTCCAGTATAAACCCCAGAAAAGAGTGAGTATAAAATGTTTTGTTTAACTTTTAAGAAACATTAAGATTTATTTTAGAGTTTTGCTAAAGCCATATAATTCTGTTTATTTGTTCATATTTCAATGAAACCTAGGGAAATGCTATTAATCCTGTAGTGATGGGATCAGACTTCACTTGTGGTGGAAGTATTTATCTTGTGTTATCATCAAATAAAAATTTAATTAAAGGCTCAATATAAAACATTCCTTCCCTATCAAAGTGTTCGGAAGTAAGTGTCCCTAAAACCATAACTAGCCCTAATACTAATGGAAATGTTTTGACTAGTCTTCTGCCCACGCAGATACTGCATGTAAGGGTGTATTTAGAAACTGTAAAATAAATAAATAAATTAGTGACAATGTTTTCTCCACAAACCTGATTGCTTCCTGTTAAAACTATACTAAGAAGTGAATGTGGGAATTTCCAGGATGGTGAAAATAACTCGATGAACAGTGGTCGGTCAGAGTACTCGGACAGCCAAGAAGCACCTAACCCAGCTGATTTCCTTGAAGCTTGTATGGTGAGTTTGAAAAGTAATTAAAGATAAGCTCACTGCAAATATTTGAGATCCTATTAGATTTACTTTATAAATTGTCTAGAAACAGGTTTATGCTGTATTTTTCAGTTTAATTCATTTCATTAAAGATGATGGTCATCAATGTGGAGAAATCTTCAATAAATGTTTTGTAAAATCTTAGGGAGAGCATACACTTACCAACAAAAAAAAATGTGTAGGCCTAGGTGTTATTTTTTAATGAATGGCTAGGCTCCCTGTTATTAAAGTTGTGCCTTTGTTAAATTTGTGTCATTGGGTACCAGTAATAAAAGAACATGCATCACTCTGGAAGTAGTATTTTAACATTAGCATTATTAATGTTAATTTCCAAGTAAAAAAATTTTATGTATTTTTTTCTAAGGACAATGAGCCAATCCAATCATCACAGGCTGACTCCCCAAGGTATGAACACCCTGAGCAAGTCATTGAAGTCAACTCGGGCTCTTTCGTTTGCCCGTCGTGTCCTCAGAGCTTCAGCAACATGTCTGCTCTCATCATTCACTCTAAGTAAGGTTTCACAATGAGTAATATAAGGGACTGACCGGATTTTGATTTTTATGAGATAAAGTAGACTTTTGGTCTATAATATGGTCAATATTAAAAGTTAATTTTGTAAATTTCCTTTATAATTAATGCACAGTTGAAATTTGGAGTCCTCTCTGACTACTGAATGAAACTTCAGATTTCTGTGTCAAATTAAAGCACAAATCAAGTCAAGGTAAAGCACAACTTCAGTAAGCCAAAATTGGATTATATTACAAAGGCTAATCACCAAAATGGGGTACAAGGCTGATATGAATGAAAGATGAGCTGATTTGATTGACTGAAAGATGAGCTGATGTGATTGGGATTGGTAGAATGGATTATATGAAAGCTTTGATTCTGACAAAAGTCCTGCTGATCCATTTGCTAGGATCGTACTGTAATAACTCAAACTTAAACTCTCTCAATGTATACTTTGTTAAAAGCAATTAAAATACAGAAAAATTAAGCCCTCTCCTAAAGTCATAGCTCCAGAAATAACCAATTTATAAACAAAAATGTGAATTTACTAAGCAGAGTAAATTAAGAGAATTTTGCACTCTTGCGGCTACAATTTTCTCATCCGATTTACTTTAGATTTGGTAGAGATATTATTTCCTTTGACCTGATTAGCCAGTAATTTAGGGGAATAAATCAGAAGCTCCTTTCCCCATTTTAGGGGAGCACAGACCCAAACTTTGCGGATTTAGAGTGTAGCGAAGGCAGTCTTAAGCCTTTAAATTGGAATTCGCCCTGCCATGTCAGCGCGCTGTATGAGTCCTCGTGTCTGCAGGTGCCACATGGCGGGAGGGACGGTGACCATGACCGGCAAGAAGGAAGCGGTGAGGCTCTTCAGCTGTCCCGTCTGCGACAAGACCTTCATGTCCAAAGGCAACCTGTCCAACCACATCAAGGTCCACAACACAGACGGCTTCCCCCAAATCCAGGACAGGTGGGAATCTATTTCAGATTTAAATTTTTCCCTTTTAGGAATCTGTCCTGTCAGGAAAGATATTTCTGTGAAATCAATTAAATCAAGTTCAAAATATATTTAGTTATCAAATATCATGTACACTTTCAAAATAAAAGCTGGATGGGAGTGGTAATTACACCACTAAATATCATGTGGTAGGCTACATTGTGTATAAAAAGCTGTTAAAAGGTTACTATTATTATATGATTGTAAATAAAATTAATACCGTTTAATACAGTTATTCCTACCGTTACCTATGATCTAGAAGTTTCATCTACCTATCCGCGGTTGGTAAACATATGGGATCGTCGTTCCCAAAATTACTCCCGCAGTTGTCAGCTCTTGATTTTAAGACCATTTATGTCTTAAGCAAAGTTTTTGTTTTCTTTACTCAGGGGTTGGGATAATTTATTTCCCTTCCCAGTAGTGTTTCAGGATAAGCGACTACCAGGTTTCGGATTTTTTGGGACTCAGCTGTAAAAATAAAATTCATACAGCACATCTTGAAGAGGTATTTATTAAATCATTAGAACCTAAAGATAAATTATTTGCTTGAAAAAGAAGCTTTCCTTTTGTTTGTCCAAAAATATTATGTAAGCTCCCAAAACATATTGTAAAATTTAAAGTGAATTTTTTTTAAGAAACTATAAATTTTGGATGTTAAATTATGATGACATCAACACTTTATGATTGTACGGATTTAACCCATTGACTCCCAAGTTTTTTTTTTTATTTCTCAAGTTTTAATTGAAATGTTTTTATTTTGTCTGTATTTGCTCTATAATTTTTTGATTATGACCTCTCTGATTGTCCATATGTATTGATCATTAGCTGAATTAAATAATACAAAAAAAAGTGTCCTCCTCCTCTATACAAGGGTAAAAAGAAGCAAAACTGGTGTTCACTGCAATCCCTATTAAATGTACAAATGCCGTCAACTTCCACCCACGCCGGTCACTGTTTATTTTAGGTGGGCCCTCCCACCAACTTACCACACATTTGCAAGCCTAATAGGGATTGCGCATGAGCGGGATTCGAACCCGTGACGCTCCGAAGGTCTGCGACTTTATCTCGTCAGTCAACGCCTCAGACCCCTCGGCCACGTACACACAGTCAGACGGACGCTCGTTTGACTCATAAAGCCTACGGCTCTAGCGCAGCCTGGTGGCAAATCATTGAACTAGGTGAGTATAACTCCCTTAACCTCTTGAAGTCCACGCCCGCACATATGCGGGATGACCCCCAGCCCGCCGCTGGTCCACGCCCGCCCATAGGCGGAATCAGACATAGTTCGGTTTCAGCGGTCCTTGACTTCACAGACTAACAAAGTTTCTGTCATAAGTTATATGTATTTTTTCGTCAGAAAACGAGCTTTCTAATGGTATATTTGGTTTTGTTATTTTCCCTGGTGGGAACACTGGGAAACGAAATGAACTGCACATTTTTAGTTGCGTCGTCAGCTGTTGCTCAGTTTGTAAACAAAACGAAATGGCTTCAAGTGACCGGCGTTTTCTTCGCGATTGTGAAATAGCGGAATTTATAACTAATTATAGATTTAGTGACAAATCTGAGTGTAGTGAAAGTGATAATGAATATGAAGTGCTGTTTTTACCGATTGACAATCTCCAAAAATCTCCAAAATAACCCGGACCGGGCATGTATATGGTAGTAAAAATACCCGGACTTTAAGAGGTTAAGGATCACCAGAGGCTGCAGACGCATCGGCGCGCCTGTGGGATCTGACAGGTTAACAATATATTAAATGTTGCTCCTTTCTCCATTCAAGTTAAATAAGTCACAAATAGTAATTACAATCATAATAATAAATTGCTCTTTACTTTCAAGTGTTTTTTTTATTTCTATAATTTTATATCAAAACTTTCTTATGCTCTATATATAAATATTTTAAATGTTAAGGAAAGATTCAGTTGCGGTCAGAGCGCCGATGAGTGCAGACCTCGTATCTGGTGCTCCGTTCGTTATCTGATCGCGTGCCCAATCTTGCCTAGTGCCTCATGTACGTGTGCCTATTATAATTTAATAAGTTTGTTCCTTAATTATTTTTATTTCTGTGGACATCAACTGTGGTTTACCATGAGTAAGTGCGCGAGGTGTGATAATTTGACCACCGCGGCTGACGTTGCGAAGTGTGCTGTGTGCAAGTCGTCGTTCCACGCCACGTGTACGCGCAACTTCGTAAAAACTAAAACTAGATCGTGGAAGTGCGAGGGATGCTGTGATGAATCTTCGTCCGTTTCGTCAGTCGATAAGGACAACAGCGATGATAGAGCGTGGTTTTTGAGTGCTCTCGAGGACCTAAAAGTCAAAATAAATTCCAACACTGACGAAAAAATTGCTGGACTCCAAGATCAGCTTTCGGGATTAAAATATGAATTAGACGAAATTAAAACACGGACGGACTCCATCGAAACATCTCAGCAGCTTGTCGGGCAGCGGTGCGACGCGCTCGAACAGGAAAACGCGCGACTGAATAAAGAACTTCGTTCGACGCGCGAACAACTCGCGGACGTGGAACAGTATACTCGCTGTAACAATATAGAAATTGTCGGAATTCCAGTAACGCCAGAGGAGGACATTTATTATTGCTTACAAAAACTTGCAGGCGTCATTAAAGTATCCTTCAAACGAGAGGACATTTCAATTGCACATCGGCTTCGCCTGTTTTCAAAAAAACATGCCCACCCACCCATAATTGTCCAGTTTACCTCGAGAACAGTTAAAGAGGCTTGGTTATCGGCTATGAAGCTCAAGAGGACTGTCGAAACAACTGAGATTGCGCCAGCCCTGCAGCCCGGGAGGGTGTTTATAAACGAACATTTGACAGGGCTGAACAAAGCCCTGTTAGGACGAGCCAGACGACTCCAGCGCGCAGGGAAACTACACTACGCCGGGTTTGTCAATGGGAAGGTCTTAATCAAACCAACGGAGAACGCTTCCACTGTTCGGGTTCATCAGATGGAGGATATGGACTTGTACGACAAATAATTGGTATCTCTCTAAAGATGCTTTTCTAGATTGCATGTCATATATATATTTTTTCAGACTTTGGAATGCTCTGCTATTTTTTATAATAGAATTTTATTTTGATTTAATTTAACCATATTCACATTTTTTATTACGTCTATTAACATTGAAACAGTACTTCCCATTACGTAGGTTTAAGAAGACAATCTCTTTTTTTTTCTTCATCCCGAGAGCGTACCGTTTATTAACTTTTTACAAAATACGTTATATTTTACAAGTATGTTTTCACTCATTCATATCCCCCTTATTATTATTTCAAGTTTACACGGCAGTTATCATTTTCGGCAAAATATAGACAACCATTAATGCATTTCTAGCCTGTATTCTATGATGATACATTTTGCCGTGAAAATACAAAGTAAACATCATTTTTAATTTTCTCGAACTAAATCATGCAGGTATCATTATTATTATTTATTTATTTATCTTTACTAGCACAGATATTTTCTTTTATATGAGTAATTTTACTCCAAATTTAAGTATGCAGACTGCCAAGAGTTTAGTAGTTATAGTTGTAGGTAATATTATATTAATTAAAATATGCATGTTTTTATAGATTTTTTATATCTTTACTGCAGAGTCGAATGTAATTTGCCTTTAGTTTGCAATCATCTATGATACTTGGTTTTTCTATGATATTTTGTATTAACAGAAATGCACGATAAAAAAGATGGTATTCACTTATGTTAATAAGCTAGTATTAGATACAATTCTAGGTATTATTTGATATTATTTATTTTATAAATATGCATGTTTCGGAAATTTATTTTCAAGGACATATGAGATATTTTGTTTCTTGCTGCATCGAATGTATAACTTGTTTTTGTATTTGTAATCTGCTAGAAATCTAGTTTTTCTTTTAACATTGTTTTCATTAAAACGCATGATAAAAATAGGGCGTTATAATATATTAAATTTGTGTTAGGGCACTAGGGCGGATGGGCTGTTGCGGGATGATGCATCGAGATGAATGCGTTGAAAATGGAATTTTTGTTGTCAATGAGTGCTTGGAACTGAGGAATGATGAGGATTATAATACATTTTTTGACATGGATACTCTTAAGCTTGGTTTAAAAATTTTCCATTTAAATATCAGAAGTATCTCGAAGAATTTTGATACTCTGTTAGTTTACTTAGAATCTATTAAAGTAGGGTTTGATATCATTGTTCTATCGGAGTGTTGGTTAGGTGGGGGGGAGGTGGCTCATATGGACGGGTATGACTGTACTATGACGGACACACAGATCAACAGGAATGACGGCGTTGTAGTGTTTACTAGCAAAAAATTAGTGGTTTCTGTCAAACAAGTAAATATCAATCATGTTGTTGGTCTTTCATTAGAATTTACTCTTTTCAATAAGACGTTTAACCTTTTAGCAGTTTATCGAACTTTCAACAGCGACATAAACATGTTTTTGGATGGATTAGAACAATTTTACAGCAAGGTTAACAAAGACAAAATGTGCATTTTTGTTGGCGACATTAACATTGATTTATTCACAAATGATGCTACGTCTGACTGTTACTTAAATTGTTTACTTGGAGCAGGACTGACTCAGTGCATAAACAAGCCGACCAGAGTTACCAAAAATAGCTCAAGCTGTATTGACCACTTTTTTGTTCGATTTCATGATATGACTAATGTAAATACAGCTGTTTTACACTCAGACATCACTGACCACTACGGCATTGCACTTACTATCACTACTACTGATAACGCACACGTACAAACAGCAACTGATTCTGATACCCGTCCCCGCACTTATACTGACCACACTTTGTTAACTGGACACATTTCACAAGTAGACTGGAGCCCCGTTCTCAGTGCTCACGATGTAAATTTTTGTACTACGTTTTATTGTAATAAAGTAAAAGATTGCATTGCTGCCTCGCAAAAAACTATTAATCACTGCTCATCGAGATTGAAGAAACTTAAACCGTGGATAAATACGGATTTAATAAAATTAATTAGACAGAGAGATAAATTGAGCAAGAAAGTTAGGAATCAACCTTTTAATCGACTCCTCTTGAATAGGTACACAGTTTTGCGAGATCACATTAACAAAAGTACTAAATCCGCTAAAAAAGAGTATTACAGAGATAAAATTAATGAATCAAACCGTGATCCGAAAGTTTTTTGGGAAATTGTTAATGAAATATCTGGTAGGCGCAGTTCGAAAGATGCATTTTATTTTGAGAAATTTTGTCCCGGCTCATCTTCTAATACTGGGATCCAAGCCCAAATCTCAAACGATTTCAATAATTTCTTTACCCAAGTGGGTTATAATCTAGCCAGTTCAATAAACTCAGGAGGGGCTCCAGTTGTTAACGACGCTGACTACTCACTTGCTACTGACTTTTCATTTCAGTGTGTTACGGAACTTGACATTGTACGCTACATTGGGGGTCTGCGGGGCGGGTCGGCGCCTGGTCATGACGGTATCTCGGCTTCAGTTCTGAAGAAAAATGTCCACTTTGTTTCTGCACCTCTCGCTCATATAGTTAACTTAAGTTTGTCTAAAGGCATATTTCCTGATTACTTGAAATTGGCCAAAATTGTCCCTCTTTTCAAATCAAATAGTTACACAGACATGAATAATTTCCGTCCTATTTCTTTGTTAAGTGTCGTTGCTAAGATTATTGAGAGGATTGTCAAAGATCAACTTGTTTTTTACCTCCAAAGTTTCCAAATTATTTGTAAATCTCAATATGGGTTCAGAAATGACAAAAATATCTCAGATGCTCTGTTTGACCTTAATAGATATATTAACGATGCAGTTTCAAGTAGTAATCACGCGATGCTTGTGTTCTTAGATTTAAAAAAAGCATTTGATTCAGTAGACAGAAACATATTGTTACGGAAACTAGAGTTAATCGGGGTGCGCGGCAACGCTCTTATGTGGTTCAACAGTTACTTAGCTGACAGATCTCAAGCTGTATCGATCGGTGGGATAGTGAGCGATGTAATGCCAGTGGAGTACGGTGTGGTTCAAGGTTCAAATCTTGGTCCTATCTTATTTTTGATCTATATAAATAACATTTCAAAACTTCAAACTTACGGTAAACTTTTGTTATTTGCGGACGATACGCTCATTTTTGTCACTGGAAGTACCTGGGCTGAGGTAAAAAACAAGGCGGAGCACGATCTTATGCTGCTTAAAAAGTGGTTTGACAATAATATTTTATCCTTAAATACATCAAAGACTAAGTTCATGCCCTTTTCTTTACGTAAACAATCTGATTTTCTTTTTAACAATTTAGTTATTCATGTTTGTGGTGACTTTTCAAATAACTTTTGTTCATGCGATAGGATCGAAATGGTAACCTCTTATAAATATTTAGGAATTATTTTAGATTCTAATTTGAAATGGTCTGACCATATTGAATTTTTAAAGACAAAATTACGCAAATATATATATGCCTTTAAACAGCTTAGGGAGATTTTAGACGAAAGAGAAATCAAAACTGTTTATTTTGCATACGTACAATCTTTACTTTCATTTGGCATCATCGCGTTTGGCGGTGCGTATAAAACTGTTCTACAACCACTTTTTGTCATTCAAAAATTAATTCTCAAAGTCGCATTTAAAAAGTTCAAAAGATATCCTACAAACGATCTTTTTGCTGAAACTGGCATCTTAACCGTACGTCAACTTTTCATTAAATTTTTGCTAGTCCATATCTACAAAAATTTTGAGACAATATTTGATAGAATAACGCATTCTCATAACACCCGTTTTGCCAGCAATCTAGGTATTGTAGTTCCTCAATCGCTGAAAACCTTTTCTCTAACAAATTCATATCACATTTCAAACATTATTTATCGTAACATGCATCAGAAATACAAAAACGCGCAATTTTTTAATATAACCTCTCTTTCCTCTTTTAAAAAACGTGTAGTGGAGTGGCTTCTAACTTTGAGCTCGGAGGAGGCCGAGGCCGTTATCGCGCCGGGCCCGACCTGACCGTTGATCTCTGCCTGAAACTCAGACATCCCGCTCCCCCCCCCCACAATCACGCCGCCCCCCCACAATCACGCCTCCACCGTCCTTTCTTGGTTCCGGGTTCTCACGCTCAATTTTACTTTTAATTTGTCAACAAATCTTAATTTATATTTATTAAATGCACCGCTTGATTTAATTTCTATAGATTACTTAAATATTCTCGTGTTAAATTAATTACATCTCTGATTTGCAACTCACAGTCTACGCACAGGCTAACCGCCCATGTAGACTTTTTCCTTTTTTAAGAAAAACATTACAACCTAATCCAATTAATGTATTTATCCTTGATTAAAATAATTTAAATTATAAAAATAAACTGTTTCATAATGCGCAATTGTGTTGTAATGTATGAAATGAGATATGTATTTTATTTGGAAATAAAGCTATTTTTCATTCATTCATTCATTCATTCAGATAACTTCACACAGGCTTTGTCTTTGGAGGCACTATTTTTTAAAGAATGTCTAGTAAATAACTTTTGGAAAATATTGTACTACAGTTTAACGTAATCGTATCTAACTGTAAGCAATTACAATTTTTTGTACAAGAATTCATGTGTACATGTACTGCACAATTGACAACTTGGGGTTTCTGTTCAAATGAAAATTGTATATCTTCCTGAAGAAATAAAACATATTATATCCTGCAATTTCAATTGCACAATTGATGAACCAACTAGGCTTTTGTATAATTTATGAAATTATTCTAAAACAAAGCTTAAATGGTCCAATTAAAACTAGTTTTTTCATTTATTCAAGCAAAACATAGATAAATCTTACTTCATTCACAAAATAATAAAATGAGTGTGGAATATCATAGGTGGGATGGGTTTGCAGTGGTGTGGCAGTTGGCTGGGGGGTGCATTATCGGGACCCCAGGGGCTCATCCTATTGTCTTAACCGGGGCCCGCCAAAGCTGGGTACGGCCCTGTATATCAATTTTTAATAGTCACAATCAAATACTGTAAAATAATAAAAATTCGTAAGCAAAACGTCAGTAACTGTCTATAGGCCAATGCAGTTGATCAGTGTTGCGTCTGTTGTTTGTGCGCAGGCCGTTCCGATGCGAACTGTGCAGTAAGTCGTACACGGTGGCCAAGCACCTGTGGGGCCACGTCAGCACGGCCCACCGCGGCGACCTACGGGTCACCTGTCAGTTCTGTCTCAGGATATTCTCCACCAGCCAGAATCTCGACGACCACTGCAAGACCAAACACCCCAACCAGTATCAGGAAAATAAGGTGAGTCCGTAAAGTGTAGTTTACATTCATGGTGGTGGGAATGTCTGTTATATTTTACAGAGGGTTTTTTGTTTGCTTTTTTTTATCAACTCAAGAAGTTCAGAGCAATAAGAATTTATGGTTCCCTAGCCCAGGGTGAGAGGTATGGTTCTAATAGATTTCAAGAGTTTCAAATAGGTAACTAAAACGAAGGAATCTGTTAGAAGGATTTTGCCGTTAGTGTAAATGGGGTTACCTAGGATTGATCAGGGATTTAAACACAGTTATTGTTGGAGTAGCCATATTATAAGTGATATAAGACTTTATTCATTAACAAACTTATTTAAGGATTTTAAGAATAAATTACGGTTTTTATTAATTACTTTTTCATAGTAATTGCAATATACAATGTTTTCTAAGCTGTCCACAACAGAATGTAGAGGTACGGCTTGACATACAAGGACGAAACAAAACTTTTCCCCGCTAAATCATACCCCAGGGACAACGTAAAAATATTATTAGCCTTTGTCTCAATGTTAATGGATGCAAATTTTAATGCCTGGAGTAATGCACATTTAACATGATCGTTATATGGGAAAATGGAGTTTTTGTTTATTATTACAAAACTACTTAGGAAAGAAGGTGAATATAAATTGAAAAGTTGAAAGTTTTTAAAAAACCTTTAAAATGATATCCTGTTTGACATACGTCGCCTTTTAAAATTTTTGATTTTCAATACTGACAATATTTAACCCTCGATGGGGCATATGTGGAGGGATCCTCCACATGACAGTTTTTTTTGGTGAATTAAAAGTATTTGTTGGGTGTCGGCAGTAATGTCCGCCAATGTACTTCACGAGCACCTCTCCCGGAAACCAGCCGGCATATTTTTGTCCACCTACCTTTCTTATCGACAGTCTTATCTTGGATTTAGTCACGTGCGGTCAGAGTGCAGATGTATTCTCCGTGTGCGCCCTATATTGTGAGACATTTGTGCAGTGTTCAGTTTAACCTACAACTTTTACCTAAAAATCACTCAAATTTTGTATTTTTTTTACTTAAGTTAGGTGATAAAGGTATTTGGGTGTAAGTAGACTGTGTTTTATAATTGCTGTGAAATATTCCGCAAGCACTCGTTCCTGTAATTTGTGTCTGGAACTCATCTTCGCATACGCCCTCTCCCGTGATAAGTTAATAAGTAACAGGTTAAACAGTAAATTATACAAAAAGTTTTTAACAGTATATCTCATTAAACCTATTACTATTTAACCGTAATATTTTTATTACCTTTCAAGAGAATGTTAACTTAGCTTTTGGCATTGAACTGGGAATAAAAAATTATGTTTTACTAATTTTAAATGTACATTTGAACAATGTGGAGGTAACCTCAATGTCCGCCCTCTCCAGATAAAAAACGAATGCGCCAAGTGTTACAAAAAATTAAATGTATTAAAAAATATTATTTTTTTATGCTTGTATGTTTTATATAAAATTAAAGCTGAGTCAACAAGGAATATAAATTTTTTAACAGAACAAAAAAATCTTAATTTTTTTCTCAAGATTTTGAGTATTTTGTAAATAGGCCTACCAATATTTTTCACAAAAACTGCTGCCATTTAAAAATTCATGAAGATAAGTGGGTTCTGTTAGCACCAAATTGGTTGCCTTGCTTAGAGCTTTTCAATTATGTATAATATGACACATGTTAATATTTAAAAATTCTGAGATTAGAACACTTGACTTCCAGTTTTTGGAATCCCCTTTGTTTTAAAAAGGTTAAAAATATTTTTACATTGTCCCTTGGGTAGGACTTAGAAGACTCACCCAGTATATATATGTGAGTTGGAAAGCGAAAAGGGACCTCTTCTTGGCAAAGAAAAATTTTCAGTACGGCCAATACAATCCGATAAGGGTAGAAAATATTGAAATTCTAGTCTCTATCGATTGGTATGCCTCATTTACCTTAGAACAGGCCTGTATCGGTCAAAATATCGAATCGAAGTTATAAAAGGTCAAAATAAATCATTTTGTTAGCCTCGGCATGGCTTGAGAAAAGGGACCTCTTGTCGCTCAAATGTTATTTCGCCATAACAAGAGGTCCCATTTCCAACATGCACTTTGTAAGCAGTCTTTAGTCCAATAAATGAACTCTCCTGAATCCTAGCGGAATTTAAGAGAACTACTACGAAGTTTGGTGTAAAGAGAACAAAATTTCTCACCAATGTCATATGGTCCGGATAAGAAGTCCCTTTTATAAACGATATTTGGGCTATTAAACTTTGTCTTTTCAAGAGACTATTTATACTTAGGGTTATAATAGTTATTTTGATTGTAATAAATTAGCAATTAATTATGTATTATTGCTACTTGAATGCCTCAATGATGAGCAAAATTAAATTTAAACAGGGTAATTTGATTACAAAAGATAGTGTTGGGAATTTTTGTTTTTGTGGCTGCAGCACTGATAGCGATGCAGCCTGTAAGATGAACTGGTGTTATCGCAATAGGTAATGTCTTATTCAGTTATTTGATGATAAAAACCTTTATAAAACAATGAGGTAACAGTAAAATGTTAAGTTTTAAAAAGGAACCTCTTGTCGTTATGGAGAATAACATAGGACCGACAAGAGGTCCCTTTTCTGGAATATGACTTTTTACGACATGCTTCGATAAAAATATTATTTTCTTGAAAACTACTGAGAGTTAAGACAAAAATTGGCATTTCCTTGAAAGAAGACAATATCATAAGCTTTCTTTTGACACCAAAATCATTTCTTAAATACGAAAAATAAAGGTTTTTTGCTTATTTGAAATTTTCAAATTGATTTTTCTCAAAATGACCTGTTTCCCTCACGAAATTCAAAGTCCTATAACTTTACCACAAAAAATCGTAGACTCATGGGACTTGCGCAAAATTGTTGGAAATTAAATGAGGAATTCAAAAATATTTTTAACTCAAAATCGAAAATTCCCGACAGAGATCCCTACTCGCTTTTCCACCTCACATATAAAGACAGAGTTTTTGTCTTTGAGTGTGAATTGCCATACACCTAAAGTATTTTTAGGTGAGTTGAGCCATGACATTTTCAGGGACAGTCCATATGGTTGTCACGTTGCACCTGACACTCAGTTTCCTCTAAATCCTCTAGGGCTACTCTCCATGTGACATTTGAAGTTCCATGTTAATAAAATGACTCCATATGGTTACATTTCCGCTGTCCTTTTTATCTTACCAAAAAAACAGCTTATGTGATTTCACTTTATTATTTTATTCTGTACTTCAAAAAATTGTATAGAATTTTTCTGGGTAAAACCGGTGTGTCAGCCAGTATTAATTGCAAATGATGATTTGTATAATACAAAATAGATTATTAAGTTAATAGAATTGATTTTTGTTGAAAGGTGGAAACCAGTTTAGAGCAGACTGAAGATTCAGCACAGGAAAGGCTGCAGTCCGGTGAGGTAAATAAATCTCTGCCTGATGAATCTAACAGCCGTAGAAAAAGCAATAACCCTAGAAAAATCCAGAGAGAACAGAGTGTAGACACAGAACAGTCTAACCATTCAGTCAATGAAGATACAGAATCAAGAGAAGATAACATGGTTTCATGTTTACTCTGCGGAAGAATGTTTGAAAACCGTAACAATCTGCGTAAACATATTTTGATCGGCCATGGAATTGACCCTGCTGAGATCGGTTATCCCGACGTGGATGCAGACGAGCTTTCAATACAGAGAGAACAAATTGATGAAACTGAAATGGCAGAGAGTATGTTGGAAGCAGAGACAGTATTTTGTTGTGAAGTCTGCATTCGAGAATTTAATGACAGGGCGAGCCTGTGGTTGCACATGCTATACTCTCACAGGGAAGAGGCCGCAACAGCTTGTGGAATATGTTTGAGGGTCTGTTCAGACAACGTCAGCCTGCTGGAACATGTGGATTCATGTCACCCCAGGGACACCATGGTAACCGATAAACGAAGGTACAGTTGTCAGATCTGTGCTAGACAACATGACTCAAGGAAAAAACTGTTGGCACATGTCAAGATACATAATTTGAAGGATGCTGATGGTCGTGCTTTAGATCCAGA
Organism: Flexamia atlantica; assembly: GCA_035578135.1. Taxonomy (NCBI): domain Eukaryota; kingdom Metazoa; phylum Arthropoda; class Insecta; order Hemiptera; family Cicadellidae; genus Flexamia; species Flexamia atlantica. The sequence continues at coordinate 38,156,407 of JAQJVK010000008.1, read as the reverse complement.
ATCTATGGTCGTGCTCAATAGTGACTTCTACCCAGAAACTTCTGGACCACACGAAGGTGTTATGGATGATGAGTTTAGCATGAGTTGTGAAATATGCTTCAAAACGTTTCCCAATGAGATGAAACTAATCAAACATAAAAGAAATGCTCACAAAGATTCAGAAGCCATGCACAGCTTGAATAGTTCGGCCACATACAAGTTATTCTTTCCTTGTGAAATGTGCGGGCTCTCCCACTCCACCCGGACGGAGCGGTGGAGACATGTTTTCACCTATCATTCGGATGAACCCTCATTAGTTTGTGGGAAAGAAGGCTGTGGTAAAGTCTTTCCAACCAGAGCCTTGAAGCAAGAACACGAAACAAGTCACCATAACCTTCAAGGCGATTCTCCTAATAGCTGTGAAATTTGTGGTAAACTGTGGGCTACAAGGATGAACTATTGGAAACATATGATGGGAGTGCACAGTGATTGCCTACCGTTCATTTGTGGAGTTTGTCTCAAAGTGTTTTGTAACGTAACCGATTTGTCCGCTCATGTTAAAGATAAGCACTATCCTTTGGATAACTCATCAGAATACTGCTGTGATATTTGTGGTAGGCCATATTCCAAGAAATCAAAAATGTCTAGACACAGGAAAATTCATAACCTTCCTACAGCTGAAGGAGGTTTGGAAGAAGGGTTGTTCGATTTGCAGCCAGAAAATGCTGATCATTCTAATGAACCGGGAGCTTTGAAATGTGACGAATGTCCAACAGAACAGTTTTTAGATTTGGATGAGCTATCTGAGCACAGGAGGTCAGCTCACAACTTGGTCCCATGTGATTTGTGTCCAAAGTTTTATGGAAGGACATCACATCTCTGGAAACATGTATATAAAATTCATAAGACTCATCCAGATATCACTTGTAACATTTGTTTGAAAACATCAGCATCTAAAGCACACTTAGCCAAACATTACGCAAAACATCACAGAGACCATGCACCTCCTGATGATAACAACTATGTAACATTGCAAGATGTCGTTAACAATGGTGATGGCTTTTCATGCAGCAAATGTAATAAAGTTTTCCGTAAAGATCATTTGATGAAACAGCATTTGAAACACTGTACAGGTCCAAAGGAAACAAATACCCCTATAAGTACACCTCACACTGTAAACGGTTCATTCCCATGCAGTAAATGCTCTAGAGTATTTGATACTCAAGGCGTTTTGAACAAGCATATGAAATCATCTCATGTTACATACAAATGTGAGATTTGTGATTCTCGGAAAGACTCAAGAACTGATTTGTTTGACCACATTCAGGAAGAGCATAAAGATGATCCAGAGTTGACTTGTGATGTTGAAGGGTGTAATAAAATGTTACGTGTGAAGAAAGATGCTTTTAAACATAAACGTGAACATCGTCAAGGCTATCCCTCACCTAGCTGTGAATTTTGTGGAGAACTTCTTCAAAATAGAATCAAACTTCGTAAACACCTTAAGGGAAATCATCCGACCAGAACCAAATTTATGTGTTGTATTTGCACGGTTTGCCATCTGACATTTGAAGAATTGCAGGACCATATAAAAGAAAACCACCCTACATCTGTTGGAAAACCTAACACATGTGCAATTTGTGCCAGAAAATGTGCTTCCAAATATAAACTCGAGACTCATTTGAGGACACATGGAAATGAATTCTTTAATTGTTTAACTTGTTACAAGGTATTTAGGAAGGAAGAGGAGTTTAATAAGCATTGTGAAATTCATCCTCCTAAGAAGCTACCATCATCTTCAAAAGCAGCAGAAGCTACCAAAGACTCAGATGTTGAAAGTGATAATGAAGAAGAGAAAGGAAAACGAAAGCTGCCTCGAGATCAAGAAGATACAAAAACAATGAGCCTTCTCACCTACACCAAAATGAGTAGGTTAAGTCATATTTGTATGTGTTGTAAATCTTCATTTGCAACCAGAGCTGAGTTGGCTAAACATCAGTTAGAGGACCACTCAGATCTCAGGTGTACGACATGCAGTTCTTACTTTGATTCAGATCAATCGTTGGTCGCTCATAAAAGAAACTGTAGACCAAAGGAGGGGAGAATGAAACGTAAAGCTGCCTCTATGTCAACTTCTTTTCTTCAAAAAACTATGAGGTTCGATTCTGAAGATGATGATTATGTAATGGGTGTTGTGAACATGTCCACAGTAAACAATGTAGACGACAATTCCAGCAGTTCAAAAGACTGGACATCTTTCAGCAGATCCTCAGGAACCCGCAAGGTATATGAAAATGATAACGTTCATTCACCCTGTGAGCACTGTGAGAAAACTTGGCCGGCCAAACGAGTTCTATGGCAACACTTGATTCGGTCCCATAAAAAAGAAGCTGCTACCACATGTGGAGTGTGTTTGAAATATTGCAAATCTTATCTGGACCTCGACATGCATTTGGTTGAAGTTCACCCACGCAACTTTGAGGAAGACGATAGCAATGCAACTTGCAGGGTTTGTGGCAGATACCATAATGCGAAGTCTAAACTGCACCTCCATTCAGCAATCCATCCAGGGGAAGAGGAACGTGCCGCTCAACTTCAGTACGATTGTTCAGTTTGTAATGTGACTTTCAGCTCTAGAGGGTTTCTAAAAAAACATGAGAGGGAAAGACATAATGTTAATTCCATTGACCAGTTGAAAATCACAGGTAAAAGTGAAAATTTTAATGACCTGCAGATCGAAAACAGTATTACCTCTGATGATGATGATTCACATTTTGAAGGGTTCCCAGATGAAGATGATGAAATAACTTCCTTAAAAAGAAACAGTACTTTGATTAGTAAGTCCATATCAAAACTATCTGTGCCCTCAATTATTAATTCAACTGAATCGGCAGTATTAGAAAGCAGTTGTGATGAAGTTGATACAAAAGTAGAATCTAGCATTATCAGTAATTCTAATGAGATAGAGGACTCTGCTAAGAGTTCAGTTGTCAGAGACAGTTTTGAAGGTGTTGTTGATCTTTTGAAACAAGATGATAACAACATTGAAAGTTCTAAACAAAATAATGAGAGTGATGATGAAAGTTCAAGTTCAAGCTCTAGTTCCAGTTCGAGTTCAAGTTCTAGTTCGAGTGATGATGATGATGACGACGACGATGATGACGACAATGAAAGTGTTAACTCTGAACCTGATGATAGTTCGGCCGAGGTAGAAGATGAAACCAAGGATGATAGCATAGCTGAAGTGGAGGATAACGAAACTAAGGATGACAGTATATGTGAAGTCGAGGAGGACGAAACTAAAGACAGTTCAGCCGATGTGGAAGAAGATGAAACTAAGGATGAGAGTTTGGCTGGAATCGAAGAAGATGAAAGTATGAATTCCTCATCGGGTTTGAACAAAGACAAAAGTGAGCAAGACTTCTATGTCGAAGACAATGTTATAAATTCTGTTAAAAAGTTTCAAAAAGTCTCAGGATTAAGTCAGTGTTCACGGCAAAGCATATCCCTAGAAGAGAACAACCTTCAACATACATACATCAATGATACTAGCAGGTATATGGCTCAAAACTTGAATGACTCTGAGATAGATAACCTTGTAACGTAATATTAAGGAATAACGTTCACATATTTCAGCATTCCCATTGTTTTATACTGTTAATATTGTAAATTTGTTTTGTAAAAATTTTGTATTGTTATTAGAGTGTGTGACTGTTTTTTATGTTAACGTCTACTTACTGTTTCAAATGGGTTAATTTCAAAGCTCATTGAACAGTCACTTTATGTGTCTATGTTTATAATTGGTAGATTTCAAAAGTTAAAATTAACTTAACCCTGTGATTTTATATGTACAGCAATGAAGATTTATATGTTAAAGTTATTATTTTTTAGCTTTTTTATATATATTTTTTTCATTTTTCTAAAGAATACTTCTAAACTTTGGTTTAGTAATATTCTTTTGTTTTTTTCATTAAAGATTGTTATTTTACTCTAATATGTTAAAACATTATTCAGTAGATGTTTATAATAAAATTAAGCCACTCCAAACTCAAAGAACTGCGTACCACAAGTTGTCTGGATTAGTTGGGTAATTTTTATAGGGTATACAAAATCCTAACCATCTTAGTGGGGACTACCTAGGTATTATAGCCATTACTGTCCCAAAATTTGTTGGCTTACCACAAGTTACAGTTTTATTTTATTGCAGTTACTTTCTTAGCAATGTGGATTCTTTGATTATTGGATCTGCAAGCTTCAATCTTGAATTATGCTCTCATGTGGAATTGCTTATGCTTGGAATAAAATATTGTAATTAACTGGAAAAAAATCACTTTCATGTGTATTTGTTTTCTCAGACAAATAACTTTAACCATGTTTTTTAAACTCTGTATGAATACAGAAATAAGCTTACTACTGGAAATATCAAAGGTTCTAGTCATTAATCAGGTAACAGATTTTTTTGGTTGTGTCTACACTATCAGCACTTTTTTATGATAGAAACGTGACTTATTGGACAGGAAGGATAACACCTGGATTTTAACCTGTACCCCATGAACTGAATTTTTAGACACTGACGTTAAATCACCGAATTTAGAGACTCAAGATTTTTCTCTATTAAATAATTTCAAATGCATTATTCCTTAGAGTTTTTTTTATGATGTGGAATATATTATAACATCCTTTATCACGCTTTCTTAAAGTTTATGTTAGAGCATTTGAGATTCGTTTAATATTAGGATCTGATTGATGCAACAGTGTATTTTTTTCTTTTTAAGGTCGTGAAGATGTTGGATTAGGGTGTTCTTTAATATTTTGATCTCTGGTTTTCAATATTTGGAAGTAACTTTGCAGCAAAAAAATTTTTCTTTTCTGTTACACTAAGATTATTATGTCACTTTGGCATATGAATATAGGTTGTTTGGTTTTTGAATTCATGGAGAGAGCATATTATACCTCATGAGGAACATATTGATTTTGAGTGTTGAGTGTTCATAAAAAAGTAGTTTTGACCCGATTTTTTGGGTTTTGGGAAGAAGAAAAGACATTAATTACTTAAATTAATGAAAATTCATTGATTTTATTTTCATTGATATTTATTCATTGAATTTATTATCCTTCCAAAGAAAAAAATCAAGTTCTAACTGCTTTTGTTCGTCAACCCTTAGCTTCAACTAGTTCCTCGACATATGTTGCAAAATTAGTTATTAATCTTTTCTTATTGAGTTTTTGTAATAAATAAAAAAAATCTGAAGTTTTAGGAATCAGTTGTAATGTCTGCTTAGAGCAATAATATGCTTTTGACATTTTAGTGAAATTCTCCCTTTGCAGGTGTGCTGTGAGCGAGGTATCAAATTTTTTGTCGGATACCCTTTCGAACGTTATAGTGGAAAAATGCTGTGTGATATAATGGGAATTTTTCAAATGGCAAAAAGTTAAAATAACTACCTTAATCTTTAAACCAAAGAAAAGATGTTTGGAAAGTTTTTTTATGTATAAATTTACAATAATTCTTGGGCAACACAACTAATAAGAGTAATGGTGACAATAACCTCTCTAATTAGAAATTAAGACTGGCTAACAGTAAAAATTACACATATTTCACAAATTGTTTAGAATCAGCTTGATAGACACAACATAAATTAATTTCAAATAAACTCATACTGTTGGTTTTATGCAATATCACCTTTTACAATTACATATTTAACATATACACATTAAAGCTGCTATCAGCTAAGACTAAGTCAGTAAAAGAAATTCATTATGAAAACATAATACACCAGGGTGTCTATTGATACTGGAAATACTTGAATTACTGGAATCATACCAGAATTTTGTTTACATACTGGAAATACTGGAATTATACTTGAATTTCAAATTATGTACTGGAATTTCATTAAATGAGCCACACCGTAAAATACAGTTTGTCAGTGATTGATTAAATATGGATAAGCAAATTTCCCCCATAGGGAAGTAGGGTATATATACGGTAATAGGCGGCATAGTAAGACTTAAGCACGGGACCACCGTAACTTTTCTTTTTTATGTCCCTAGACCCCAAAAACACCGTTCGTTCATTTTCTTTTTTTTATGTTTGCAAACTAAAGTATACTCCTTAAGTTCTGTTCAGTTAATAAAACATTTTATTAACTTTATGTCCTTTATTAATATCCCCTTTATTAAGGAGAAATTTAAACATTAAAATAAAGATAGCAGAATGATTAATTTGGGTATATTATTTGGGTAATAGGCGGCATAGTAAGACTTAAGCGCGGGACCACCGTAACTTTTTTTTATGTCCCTAGACCCCAAAAACACCGTTCGTTCATTTTATTTTTTTATGTTTGCAAACAAAAATATACTCCTTAAGTTCTGTTCAGTTAATAAAACATTTTATTAACTTTATGTCCTTTATTAATATCTCCTTTATTAAGGAGAAATTAAAAGATTAAAATAAAGATAGCAGAATGATTGAGGACAAATTAAAATTTAGTGGAGAAGAAAAAGATCAAAATATTGTAGATTTAAAATACATTGTGACTAAAGAAAAACTTCTAGCCTAACTTTTTCTATAGCATGTGTTCTGCGTTTTTTAGCATTCCCTAAATTCATGGATTGTTTATATGTTATAATTAACCCTACTATTTTTAATATTTTGAGTTTAAAAAAAGAAGTTAAAAGAAAAGAGGCCTATTAGGCGAGTTAGTAGTAGCTGGAGGACCTTATCAATTAATAAAAATAATATAAATTGTAAATGTTATCATTGTTGGAAAGTATTTTTATCAATTATAATTAAGTATACAGAAAAATAATAATTTCATCTTGGTAATAAAAGTTGTTACATGATTGAAATTTACAAGGGTCATCAACAGCACTCCCTTGTTACATTGAGTTCCAAAGCAATTGTGATATTGGAATATTGTACAGATACGTATTGGAAGTACTAAAAATATACTGGAATTCTAAAATCAGAAGTCGGAAGGCACCCTGTACACATTTTCTTGTAAAAAACTGGTGTTCCTTAACCTGTTTAAATTATATGCCAAACGTTTGTCTTAATGTAAAAGCATGCTTAAAGGTTATTTTTTATCTATTCTGTAGAAGATGAGCAACCATCAGGTTTTTGTTCTTGAGCTTAAAGACTTTGTCCCATGTATATTTTTTTTGTAATTTCAGTAAACAGTTTTATACCTATGGAAGTAGTGTTGAATGCTCCTTTCACATCATACAATTTTTCTATTCGCTAAATTTAAAAAATTTAATAAATATTTGACCACTTAATCTGGTCATTAATAGATTTTTCCATCTGATTAAAGTTCAGACATTAAAACTCTTTAAGAAAAAGAGGTGTATGTTGGGTTTCTATCCCACATCTTACATATGGAAATAAAACTATTGTGATTTGAAAAATTTATGTGTTGTGAAACATCTTGTGGCTTCCTCAAGAAAGCTTTTAGGGAAGCAGAGTTGCATTTCTATAAACTTATCAATTGTATTAAGCATTGAAAATATGGTAACTTCCAATTATGTTATAGCTTTTATAAATCAGATTATAGAAATAACTAATTGTGAATACTCATCCACTGAAATGTGTTGTTTGTTGTGACCTTTACATCTATCAAATATTGTTGCAATATAAATTAGGATTGTATTTTAAAAACTAGAGTGATAAGGGAGGAGTAAAGCCTTAACATGCAATTAATATCAAGTTAATACATTTTTAGATTGAGAAATCAATGATTTGAATTGTGGACCTGAACACTAGTCAATGCATTTAGGTTAAGAGAGGGAAAATAATAGCTTAGTTGTTAATAGTATGATTTTATACTACTACACCATTTTGTATTGTGGCTAGTAGGCTGTATAGTTTTTCTTGTTTGAAATAGAGACTGGCATATAGTTAAGTGTTATTGCATTCTACTTTTTTAAATCAAAAAGTATTATTGAAGTTGCTTACTTTTTTGACCATCTTGTAGACTTGCAATCCATGGATATTGATTTAAAATAGAAAATTTAATGAAAAGATTTGCAAATTTTATTTACAATAATGTTATGTGTTTATATAATTTTTCAGATTTTTATTTACATGATAGAACATCATTTTAACTGCATTGATTTAGTTAATGGTTGGTTTAACTGAGTCAGATATTTATAGCCTTTTGTCAAAATTGCAAAACAGTTGTAAACATTATTCACAAAGTTGATGCAATAAACTTACCCCTTTCTCTAATTATGAACATTTTTACCTCACAATGTTATGTTTAAATTATCACATTTAAATGTTTTTTCCAACCCTACAAAAATAAAAAAGGAAATTATACATATTAGCAGTTAATACAATTTTGAATGTATTTATAGAAAAGCATACATAACATATAGGATATTGTAATACTCAAAAATGTTTTCTGAGAATCATGATGGACACAATAAAATTTTATCGTAAAATAATACATTTCAATGATTGATGAAAATCGGTTATCTCAAATGCACATTTTAATAATAAGTAGCTTGCTGTTGCAGCTTCGCTTGCATTCAACAGTTGTTATAAACTAATTTTATTCTTCTATAAGAATTGCATCGACTCAACCTTGGAAGGATTTGGCAAAACCTTTAGATAAAAGGTAATTATGAGGGAATTTTGAAAACCCTCCCCCCGGTATTACCCCATTTAAATTTACACACAAATCATGAAAATTGTTGAGTATCACTGAGAACTCAAGACTTTCAATTGTGTTTTAGCATATAGGCTTTCTAATGATTTTATCTAACTAGCTAATTATAAAAATAGTTTGTAGAACCACACTTTTTAGCGAATTTCCCCTATAGGGAAGAAGCTATTACCGTAGGTCTCATGGTAAGACCTAAGCCCGAGACCATGATAACTTTTCGTTTTAGGGCCACCAGAAGCAAAAAACACCATTCGTTCGAATTTTTATATATCTATCTATCTATCTATCTATCTATCTATATATATATATGTGTCTGTCAGCACGATAGCGGCCGTAAATATGGTCCGATCTTAATGAAATTTGGTACAGACATGTAAAGTGGTAATCGAATGGACGAGTTCGTGAACCAGCCCGATCGGACCACCGGAAGGGGGGGTAAAGGGGGATAAACACCCCCAAAAATGGGTTTTTTGAGTTTTTTACATATAAAATTAAAATTTATCAAATCTTTGTTGGCACCATTGAATTCAGCTCAAAAAAACAAACAATTTAGTGTTTTGAATCATTGCTCTATGTCCATTGGTTACCGAGATATTGAAAGTGGTAAACACAGTACGTTGTCCCAATGTTAACCTTATGGGGAATAAGTAAAATTCTATATCTCGCTTATTTCTCAACATATCTGGACAAAACTTGGTTTGTGGCTTCATCTAGATGTGATCTAATGTATTTTAGTCTAAAATCCCCGAAATTTCAGTTTTTGTGGCAGCAAACCTGCATAATCATTCCCCATGTTATCCTTATGGGAAATAAAAAAATTCTATATCTTACTTATTTTTTAACATTTCTTGACAAAACTTGGTATATGGCTTCTTCTAGTTAAGATCTACTAAATAATGAATTAAAACCAACCAGTTTTAACATACCTGTTGCAGCAAACCTGCATAATCATTCCCCATGTTATTCTTATGGAGATTACAAAACATGTAAAATCTCGCTAAGTTGGATTGAAATACCGTTTGTTGTGTTGCATCTGAAATTCGCTGAGTATGCAGGTCTGCTGCAACGGGGGTATTTTAATTGCTATTATCTTGCCATCACTTAGGTTTATAATCAGTCAATAAACATAGTTGAGATTAATTAATTTTGTGTTCTTTAATAGAGTTGTAACGGATATCCGGTTACTATCTGATATCTGGCCTATCCTTTTTTAAGTAGCTGGTATCCGGCCGAATACTTGTTACTCTCTGGCAAAATACGGGATACTTAATTATGTGGATGAAATTAATAGTTGTATTAATATTGAGTAGTATTGTAGTACAAACTCTAGTTTTAACTCACTGACAGACTATTGGATGGTACTGCCTAACTGTGAATGAAAGATGTGAGCCATCTACTCTCCTACGGTCAGAGTAGGGAATCCAATCCCGAACAATATTTTTTTAACCCCGGGATTTCGGGACTGGAAAACTTTAATCCCGGGATTGATCTAACATAGTATTTGCCAATACAAAAACAAATATTTAGTATATTTTCACAAATATACTTGATATCGCAATATAATGCAATATAGAAAGCAGTTTTCAGTTTCATCTTGAGTTTTTAACGTTATTTTATTTATCAAAACTTAGAGCGAAAAAAAATTTACGACATAGTCTGCCTTATCATGAAACCTTGGATACAGACATCAGAATGAAAATGGAACACGTTATTAGCAGGATGGTCCTATATAACCGTGAACTATGTAAAAGAACCATAAAAATATTTATTCAAACATGATTTAAAGAAAGTCTGATTCAAAAGAGGAAAATAGTTACTATACCAAACAATATCATGACTTTGAAAGATGTGAGTATAAAAGCTAGAATTTCAATACACTGTATCAGAAACAAGTTAAAATCCTTTTGTATTTTTCTCAGAAGCTTGGAAATATTAACTGATAACCACTTATATATACATAATATAAGACGAAAAGTAACTCATCAAACCATGATTATTTGATCAAAACATTAAACTGGGTTTTCTTAGTTATAACTTGGTTTTAACTGATGAGATCCTAGTAAATAAGCATTTCACGCATAAATATTATAATCCTGAATATCCCGGGATTGAGCCAAAATTTCTGGGATTAAATAAGCCCTAAAATCACATGGGATCCCGGGGTTGGGTTCCCTAGGTCACAGACAAGTTGACACTCGTCTTTCTGTGAATCATCGCTAAAACTTAACCTACACTATTTGAGCCGGATATTCGGTAACCGGCTATTCAGCGCTCCAGCATAGGACCTCGCCAGATATCTGCTATCCGGTATCTGTCTAAAACAAATATCTGTTACATCTCTATTCTTTAGTGTAGGTTGTCGCTGAAGTAAGTTCTTTCTTCAGTTTTTTAAGTAAGCTCACTCATAAACTTCCAGTACTAATTAATTAACATCACATTCTATAACATTTATCAATTTAATGTTAACAAGTCATTCTTTAGTTGCAATGAGTGTTTTTAGTCAGAAATGTAAGTGCTAATTCACGTTTCCTGTTAAAGCAGTTTACATTTTTATCCTGTTGTGAACACATGAAACTTAAAAATATCAAGTTGAAAACTCTTAGCAGTAATTGACTGATATCTATATGCACAAATACTTCTAGTAAAATAATAGTAGTACATCTGTAGGCATTTTTTTTACTTAATAGTTATATGGATTTTACTTAAGATAGAATATTTAGCTTTATAAACTCAAAACCTCAAACAAATCAGAACCTCAGAAAAAAACTTGAAAATTGTAAACTTAAAACCACAGAAAATTTCACTGGTTTACTGGTATCCATTGATGACATCTTTATTGCAGATTTAAGGATTGATAGACATAAAGTGCAGAAGTCTTAGTACCCACTCAAATATTGCCTCACTCCAACCTCCGTCAAAAAACATTCTAAGCTCCCTCCAACTCCCCTTAAAAAACGATTTGAGGGAATAGTATTATAATTGATATTTTGAACTGAAATCAAAACAAGGCTTTTTAGACTTAAAAAAAATGAATAATGAACTCTGTACAGGGGTTATGAAAAGGCTGAATTTCTACACATCTTGCATTCGACAGAATTAATTTCCTCTAGTTAAAACTACCTGCGGATTAAATTTATTTGCAATAGCATAAATATCAAGAGGTTGCAATTGTAGAATAAAAAAAACAGGGTTTTTTCCTTGGTGCGAACTATAGGAGGTAGGCTGTTTGTCCATGAAGAGTGCATTTTACCATGAGACAGAGCAAATTTCAAGCAAGGAAGTTGTTGACGAGTTTATTTGCAATTTTTATGAAAATCATATTTTTATAAAAATGTTTGTTTGTTCAGTAATCTAGTGTAAAGATTGGCAACTCGTTACTGTTGCTGTTCACAAGTAAGAATGGAAAGAGCCTTATACTCAAGTATTCATGCTTTTGACAAAAACTGTTTCTTTTTCAAATAAGCAACATCTTCAAAATTAAGTTTCTTTCAAAATTAAAGAATTGTTAGCTTATTCTTGTCTTTTTTCACCTCTATCTGCAAATAAATTGTTTTTGACTTGATCTATAAATTCAATTAAATTGTCTTCTAAAATTGCCTTAATAGTTGGATTCAAAGATAAAAAATATATTAAGTTCAGATTAACAAAAGGTCAAGAAAATGTGCATAAAAATACAGGTAAAAAAATTGAATTCGAGGCAGCTTGGAGTGTAGGTTGAGGGTGGTAACTTATTGCAACTGGTTTGACACACCAGATTTGAAGATTCATTAATTCAAGAATGAATGTTCTTCATTCTAGCTAACCCATCTATTAAAATCTTCTGCAGGAATAACTCTGATGTTTCTAGGGAGTTGTTTAACTATATCCCTTAAAAACTTCTAAGTCATTTTCTCCCACTGCCCTTGCGTGACATCATAATTCAACCTTATTCACGAGCTGCTATGTAGAAATGACAGTTTAGTCAATTCTGAATTGTTAACTGATTTTAAATGAACAAAAAGATAGATTATTTTAGGCCAAAATGTATATTGATATGTTCCTGCTTCATGTTCTGTCTATTTTAATGGTATTTTAATCAGTCCAACTTTGTGAAGTAAGAAGAGTACTTTCACAGGTTTTTCCAGCAAGAATCATTATGTGCCAATAGGATGAAAACCATTGAATTGGTTTTAGTTATTGAAGTCATGAGCTATATCAGTATTAAACGCTTTTCATTGCATCACCTTTTTAAATCTAAAATTATATACTGTAGTGCTATAAAACACTAAAACTCGTTTGAAGTGGCTAGGTAGCATTTGTAAATAAGTAAAAATAAGAACACTCATTAAGTATAATGTGTTGTATATTAACTTGTAAATCTTGTAAATAAATTGCCTCCACACATTTGAATATAATAATGTGCCTGACTGCATGTACCAAGTAATTAGTTGAATAAAAGGCACTTGTACATATACATATATAGTTGCTTTTGTAGTAACAAGTATTAATAATAACTAGAATTATGTTTAGATCAAATCGGTGATTATTGTCTTAATGAAGTATGATGCACGAATTGTATTGATTTTTTTGTCAATTTGTATAGATGTAATTTTTTATGGAATTTGTTCCTGAGTTATTCTAGAGTATGAAATTTAATGTCAAAAATTTGTATGCATGTCCTCAAGAATTTTAATTGAATCAATTGAGTTCTCAATTTTAAAGTTTTTATCCGACCATTTTTGTTATTTAAGTGTATCAGTGTTGGAAATATTTAGTTTAAACCTCCAATAAATACTCAAAACTTTATTTGGTTGTAGTTTTATCCCTTGAATACCTATCCATATTATTCTTTTGATTGTGCATCAGACTAACAGTTTAAAGCCAAAGTAAATTGCTGTCGGGGATTGGGGGGAACCACAATATATGTCGAAAAAATAAGATCTGATTTGAGCTGTACAAAAAATAAACTGAATGCATATCTCTGCCTATCAGCAGATTCGAATTATCTGAAGTTACTATTACAGCAGCTCATATATAAAGTGTAATCTCAAAACTATGATCTCTGATATCGCCTCATAGTCATCACTATCACCCCTCTCATCAGATCGCGGAAGACGGCACTCATTATATCGCATGAGGTCTCCCTTACTTTGGCATTGCTACATCACAATGTGATCACAGATTACGAATCTCCTTCTCACAGCAGTGTACCGAACATGTTCGTCTGGTGGATGGTCTCGCAGCAGAGAATGTTGCTGCCTACGTATGCACAACTAGTCTCACCAAGATACATGTTTTATAAAACTGCAGCACATTTCATGTTAGACTGACAAATATTGGAATTAGAATCTTTTCAAATATTCCACAATCATCAAAGTTTTTGAATTTTGATGCATTAAATCTTTTGCAAAATTTTAGTCTGTGCTGAAGGGATTCTTCCTTTTCATTGCAGTATTTTATGGAAATTTTAAGCCTTTAAAATAAGAAGTCCCAAAGAATAAAAAAATGTGAAGGTTTGGATGGAACTGCTCAATATTCAATGAAAATGAGAACTGATAAAATTTGGAGGCCACGTACAATTAGTAACTTTAGATTATGGATTGTTTCCATCCAAAGCAAAGTATCCCTACATTAAGCCATTTGCATTGTCATACTCATATTCTTTATTGGTTTACATGCCGAGGGGGGGGGGAGAAAAGATGGTAAAAAATAAAGGTCTGTTTAAAAGGAATTCCAAATTTAATATTGTTATGTTATTACTTCCACCTGTGGAATGACAAGTACATTGTACTTTTGAATAGAACTTTAGGTCTCTAATCGATTCAGAAAGCTTTTTAAATATTAACAAAATTAAAATTGTATAAAATGTAATTTCAGTACTAAGGCAATATCTTTATATTAAACCATAAACATTTTAAATTTATTGTTTATGTGTTATTGTTTATTGTTTCTTCACTTTTACTCCAAACCTTCAAGAAAAGCAGTATTTTTTTTTTTTTTTAGCCTGTAATTTTTTTCTACTTGCCCGAACTTTTTTTCAATATCATATTAAATAAGATTCAGTTTGCTTTTTGTTTTTAACTCAATTTGATGATATGTTCCCAAGATATTGGCTTTAAAAACTTCCCTGAGTTTTTTTTTAAAGATAGGCTCGTGCCTACATTGTCCCCCACAAGTAAATATGTTACAAAATATTATTCTGTTTAACTTCTTGTCTGGAAGGTATTCATGACCTGTCAAGAGATTTTCTCATGTAGCGAAATACTGGTTGCAGACAGCAGAAGATAATTTCGATGAAGCTCAGAACACTGCATCCCAGGAAAAGACCAATACTTCCTCCAGCATACACTAAAAATTTCCACAATTAAGTTTTATTTTTGATCTAGCCTTAAATATTAAAAGGTAAAGTTAACTAAGCAAACTGTTAACATGTTGAAAATGCGGAAACAACTGCAGTAGTCAGTACAAATGGAGCTACTATAATAATTGGGAGCACCAAATAAGGCAAATGAAGGAGTGTGCTGTTAGAAAAATTTGACATTTGTTTAACGTGAAACAATCTGGTAATATAACATTTACCGTATCTGTGTAGTAAATCAACCATATGCTCACGTTTAAGTAAACACATTTTTGCATGTAAAATTCTCTGGAATACACAAGCAAAATTTGGATAGTTAAAGAAAAATATTTACTTTACTCTTTTTCTCTAAGTTTTAAAAGACGATCTGGTAATTATTATTCCGTGATTGGATGGAGCATCAAATAGGGTGGGCAGCAAAAACTGTAAACTTTTCAAATTGTCTGCGAAACCGAAGCTGATAAGACTTAATGAAATGCTTTTGTTGAACTGTCAAAACTTAGTTTACGTTTTGAGGGCCTCTTATATGTACATTTGTGTTTACTTTAATATAAGATCATATAGTTGATCTTAGTACCAACCTACTGTATTGTAGGAGGTTTTTTTTCATACAGAGCTGTAAGATGTTATTACTGCCTTTAGTCCAGGCAACGAAAAGGTATAGAGGGAATTTTTTGGAATACAATTTTTGACTTTGCAGCTTTGTTTGGACTAGTTAGGAGGTGAACATATCAAAAGTCCCTGTCCCTTGCCCTTCAGCAGAGGGAGGCACAATTTTTTTGGTTTTTCCTAAATATCTTGAAAACTATAAACTTTTAGTATTGCCTATTAAATTAAAAAATTAAAGAAAATTAAATTTCCTGTAAGAAAAGTTCATAATATGTCTACTTTGGTCCAACCATTTACAAGGAAAGCACTAATTTTATTAATAATTTAAAAAAATATCCCTTCCATGAGAAATACATATAAATTTGTGGGTAACATAGATGCCCACCTGGGCAACTCTTTTTCACCTAAAGCAAAATGAACATCATTCAGCAAATATTGACAAAATTTCCAGTAATTGGACACCTCAATCATAAAAATTGGTCCAAAAGAAAGGGGTTGGCGAGCTCACAAAAAAAAACGTAATTTTTCAAGAATTTATTACAATTTGTTGTAATTTCATGAAAAATATCGTTTTTGTGAGCTCGCCAACACCTTCATTTTAGACCAATTTTTATGATTGAGGTGTCAAATTACTGGAAATTTTGTCAATATTCCCTGAACGCTGTTCATTTTCCTTTAGGTGAAAAAAGCGTTGTCCCATTGGGCATGTATCCTACCCACAAATTTACATGTGTTTCTTATGGAAGGGATATTTCTTTTAATATTACTAAAATTAGTGCTTACCTTGTAAACGGTTAGACCAAAGTAGACATAGTATATATTTTTCCTACAGGACATTTAATTTTCATTAATTTTCAAATTTATTAGGGAATACTAAAAGTTGATAGTTTTCAAGATATTTAGGAAAAACCAAAAAATTTTACCTTTAGGCCCTTCCAGCCCAGCCGGCTCAAGGGCTAAGGGTGGGGACTCTTTAAATGTTTTGCTTCTTACTAGTCCAAACAAAGTTAAAAAGTCAAAAATTGTGATCCATGCAATTCCCTCTATACCTGTTTTTGAGCATTCATTGCCTGGACTACTTGACAGCATTAAAAAAAACATTTCATGTAAGAGGCATCGACTTCTGGTTTGTTTTCAAGATCCTACCTCCCAAAATCGTACTAGTATTGGATCACCCCTGACCTATACACTTTCTTTGCAATACAATTTTAACCCATTGTTTAAGATGCCAACACTCTCTAGTGATTTATTTAAATGTGTTTGTGATGCTTTTTACCTAGTAATTCAGTGATTCCAAACAAGATGTCTCTCTTGAAGCGGATTTTCGGATATTTTATCATTCCCCATCTCAAATTTGTTCCTCTGAACCTAAAACAATTAAATTAAAGCCAATACAGGGGTTAGAATTTATTAAGTTAGTTGAACATATTCTTTACAGAATTATATAATTAATAAATATGGTACATAACATAGGCCCAGAGTTGACTCTTGCTAACTTGAACCGTGATGACTAGAATTCCTTGATAACTAGAATTCTCCACTATTTTCAATCCTATATTGGAAAAGTTAATCTAAATTGAAAAAAAACTATACATAACTTGGAATAATTTTATAATTAATTATATTTTTTCTCTTTGAGCTAAAGAGACACAATATTGACCTTTTTAACTCAAATATCAGTGTTTAAAACATTAAATTTTCACTTTTCCTCCACAAGCCCCTATAGCCCCCCCCCCTATAGCCCCCCTCGCCTAAGAGCTAAGTTTACCCCTATAGCATACCTCGGAATTTTCTCAAGGGCCTCTACAAGTCAGAACCCTGGTGTACAGATGCAACCTGCCAATAAGTTATATCTGGCCCAGTGTAATTATTCATTTCCTCTTTAGTTGAAATTTCTTACTACGTACTGGCTTCCAGGAATTGATATCAAATTATAATTTATAGGATAGAGGAACAAAACAATTGTCCACACTATATGTAGTCAACGTTTGGATTGCTTAGAAGACGGTGAGTCATAAATTATAAGTTAAAATTAATTTTCTTTTGGTTTACCTCTATATCTTGAATTTGGCTTGAATGAACTCTTAAAGTAGGATTTTACTTGAAACTCAAATCATGCCCAAGGCACTTCAAGTTAGCTAGGGTAGACTGTACAGTATGAGTCAAGGAAACACAAACCAATAAATTTTCCCTTTTACCAGCAACGACTTTGATTGAAATTACCGTATTTAAATATATATTGAAAAAGTCCAATCTCCAGAGCAGAGCTTTCAAAAGTTCAAGTGCCAAAAATAGTTTAATTTTGAATTGTGATTCTGTTAATTTGACCTTTAATAGCATTTAACATTTAATTTCATGAATGCTTTACACTCAAGGCACAACAGATTTTCCGGGAATTTCTTTGCAGCAATTGAAACTATTCAATCAATCAATCAATCAATCAATAAGCCTTTATTCATTTAAGGTAC
Source organism: Flexamia atlantica (assembly GCA_035578135.1). Lineage (NCBI taxonomy): Eukaryota > Metazoa > Arthropoda > Insecta > Hemiptera > Cicadellidae > Flexamia > Flexamia atlantica. Next base: position 38,138,348 of record JAQJVK010000008.1, on the reverse strand, counting down.
AATGTACACTTTGAATGGTGTCAGAAAAAAAGAAGTAACACACTTCTTAAAATTAGAGTATGCATGTAATGCATAGACCAAATAAAAATTTTAAAATTATGTACATTTAAACTTAATATGATATGAATCAAAAGTAAAACTAGACCCACATATCAATTCATAATATTAAAAAAATCATTGAGAGAATACAAAGGTGTCTTACTCTTTAAGTTTTTTCTTCAAAATTTTAATATTAATTTCATTTTTTATTGTGCTTGGAAGTTGGTTCAAAAATTTAATTCCTGCATATGAAGGCTTCTTGGCAAACAGTTCTAATCTGTGACAGGGAAAAGCAAAGTTATTTCTACCTCTGGTGTTATATTGATGATGATCACCAAGAGTGGCCAGATCTGAGCCAACTTTTTTAACATGCAGCACTGTCTCATAGATATATTGAGAGAAAACGGTCATAATTCCCAATTCAGGAAATAAATTTTTGACAGAATCCTGTCGATTCAATTTTAAAATAATTCTAATTGCTTCTTTTTGTAAGAGTAGGATTTCGTTCAAATTTGTTTGTGATGATGCGCCATATACAACAATTCCAAAAGATATATGAGAATGAATTAATGAAAAGTAAACAGTTCGCAGTGTTTGTAAACTACTTATTCGAGACATTTGCCTGAGGGCATAAAGACCCGAACTAATTTTTTTACAAATATTTCTGATGTGTAGATTGTATGTTAAAGATTTATCAATATTCAACCCTAAGAATTTTGTATTTTCAACTTCTTCTAAAATAAAGTCATCAATCATGATGTTAACACTGTTTGAGTTATTATTTTGAGGTGTGGAAAATGTAATAAACTTGGTTTTATCAGGATTCATTAAGAGATTTATATTGCTAAGGAACTGATTGACTTCAGCTAAACATAAGTAGGTAGAGACTTCCAATTTATTTTTATCACTATCCGATTTTTTAATGCTAATGTCATCAGCATAAAGACTGATGGTGGCCGGTTCACTAACCACCCTCGGTAACCCATCAAGATAAATGACAAAAAGCAGAGGGCCTAAAATTGAACCTTACTGACCTAAATTTGAACCTAAATTTACCTTGAAAATTTACTGGTATGATGATGTGTTTTTTATTCGCCAAGTCTAAGCCACTGAGTAGGTATTCCGTTTCTTCTAAGCATTTGCATGCCTGAGCGATTACAGGATTCATCAGCAGGGTGTCATCTCCTACAAATTTGTTTGACAGCAGGCCATAGTAGTTTTGAATTGGATCATCGGGTAGCCATTTTGACTCCAATACATTTAGGCATGTTGATATTTTATCATTTGTGTTCATTTCGGTGCTTGTGAAAGTTTTGTTTTTTATAGTTGCTACTTTGCATGTAGGGGTATCAGTTATTGGAGATGAAATGTTGGGAGTTTGCGGGGAAATCACTTGCTTCTTGTCTGTTAACTTTGGCATTTTACTCAAATTAGGTGAAGGAGTACTTGATTTAAAGCTATTAGCTTTTCTTAACTTTTTCTTTTTTAATTCATCCTCCAGTTCTTTGAGAGCTAAGAGAAAACTATTATTTCCCATTATCTTTCCTTGACAAAATTCTTCTTTTGATTTTTCAAAACTATACAAATCACCTTTCTTGCATTTAGCTGTTTGTCGAGTGCCATAAAAAAGTACATGATAAACTTTACCATTTTTTTTTTCTTCGGTTTGAGTATTAGTTGCGGGCCATGCGGAGAAACCACGCACTTTTGCAAATACGTAATCACCATTCTCAAAGTTGTTGTCATTTTTAATATTGCAGTTCATTTTTAAAAGCAGCAACAATAATTATAAAATTATATAAAGGGTACAATTGAAATTACTGCATTGTTGAAATTGTTGTATATATTAATTTGTAACAACTTTAAAAAGACAAAAAAAGTCCTCTAGTATAAATTGCATTAATTCATTGAATCAGTGATCTCCAAATTAATTCATAAATCCATAACAATATTGTAAACAGAAGAGAAGTGTAAACAAACAGTTTCTGATAACAAAATCTGAGAGGAATAATATTAGCTATGGGATGCCTAGTACATGAGGTGTGCTGTCAACCAGTGGCACAAAGTGCACAGTGATAAGGATTGTCTCTCTCTCTCTCTTTACCTCTCCATGTAGTACGTGGGAGGGTGGTGGGTGGTGGGTGGTGGGATTAGCTGATCCACATAGGACAGGAAATAAATCACTGCTTTGGTCAAAACTGCAATATTGTTCCTTCTCTCAGTAATAATATTTAATTTATAATTATTTTTGATAAAGTGCACAGTACAGTAAATCAGTGGCCAAGTCAATATTTGGAGTGTTATAGGAGTTTCAATTTAATTTTGCATGTGTATATTGGTTTTCTTGTGATGAAACTGTGCTCAGTAAAACATGTGATACAAACAGAACAAATTGTAAGTTTTTAATTTGTAGTTTTAGATAGTATATTCTTAAAAATAACTACTCTTTGATACTTTCAGTCAATAAAACTTACTAAACACTATTTATTCTGCACTTATTGTTTCATGTAACACTAAGAACTTCACTAAAAAACTCTAAATTTAGTAGAGACTCATGCATCTACCATATGGCTTTGAATCAAGCATCAGAATCACATCAATTATGTGTTAAATTGTATGTGTTCAATCAACCCTACTGAATCGCAAGTTGATTTAATACAATTAGTTAGCTCAACTTAGTGGTTAGGTTAGTGATTAGTTTTTTTAGTTAAGTTTTTTAATTATAATAATTCAAATCTGAGGTGAATTGAATTTTTGTTATCACAGATTGCTGCCGCTTCAGCCCTTTGAACACATGAACAAATAATTATTTGCAATGACAATTGAATGAAATTAAATTGTTATGTTCATTTACATACCACAGTGCTGATTGTTCTTCATCAATATGATAAGTTGTGTAATCGCAGGGTGGTAAGCATTTACAGTTGTTTTCATCCTCAACATTGACTTGAAGCTTTAGCAGTTTTTCTGAAAAAAAAATTTTTAGTCATATAAAAAGAAACGTAAACACAATGTAATGATCTAATGGTCAATGAAAACTTTTTACCCCCTGAAGATTGTAGAGGGTTAAAAAAATAATTTTTTCTCTAGCATATCACTTAACAAAATCTTGAACTTAACCAGTCTGGAACTCGTCACCGACTACTACATTTTAAACTTAATACAGGATGTTTTTTTTTTAAATGGAAACCATTTTTAAGATTGAATACTGTACATATAAATATAAAATGAGTATTGTTTTGATAATCTTTACATTTTATACAACCTTTTATTTAAGTTTGATCACAATTAGTTTACATTATTCGTTCAAACAATCCGCCATTGGCATTTGTATAACGCCGTGCTCTCTCCGTCTTCCCAAACACGTGTTGCAAGGTACCTCTTTGAATTTCTTGCATACATTTTTTTATGTTTTAAGATGCTGAATATCCTGTGAATTGTTTTTGTAGATCTTACTTTTTATATATCCCCAAAGAAAATAATATAGTAGCGCCAAACCCAGGGATCTTGGGGGGTAATAATCTTCACTGATAAAATAAAGTAATAAATAAGTTCGGTTATGTTAAAAAAGAAACACCCTGTATATAAAATGTTTGTTTTTTGTGTAGAAAGTTTTTAGCATTGACAACCTGAGGATTTGTAAATTCTTGTACGAATATTTTGAAAATGGTACTGTATATACCAAAACTCGAGTAAATCTACTTATATTATCACTGAATTGACGACAGTACAAGGTATGTAACAAGGTAGGGTGAGTGCACCAGTGAATGACCGGTTAAGGACGATGTCTTATGTTAATTTGGCATTAATTCCTTATTTAATAGTCAGAGTTATACATTATACCATAGAAAGTTCATTTATTCTTTAAGGATAAATCAATATTAGTTAAATACGTTACTTAATGAGAATATTAGTTGTAGTATTAATTAAAAGGCAACTATGTCAATGCTCCAATAAATAATCGGGACTGCACTAGTGAATGACCGATTTTGCACCAGTGAATGACCGGTCTCTTTTGGCTGAATAACTGCCAAAAAATTTAAAAATCAGCTGACAACAATGAATAAGAATAATTCAGCTGAGAATATAGATCATAGCTAGTAAATGACCGATCTTGTTCCAATAAATGACCGCTAATTTTTCCCCGGTCATTCACTGGTTTTTGTCCGAGTTACATTCCAATTTATGACCGTCCTCAGTAATAATTAATTATAACATGTAGAGGAATAAAATTGATTTTAAATTATAGAATAGCATGTTAAATATTATTTAATTGCAACACATTTTTGAAATAATCATCAAATAAAGAATGAATTTAAATCCAGGTAAGTCTTGCAGGGATAGTTGCTATAGCAGGACATCAAAATCGAAGATAGTGGGACACTCAATATTAAATTTGGTTAAAAAGTATTTTCGAATCCAACAATTTTAACCAATGAAAGATTATTGGTGAATAATATTCCAAGGCTGGTTTTACGCTTGTTTTTAATTAGCTAGCCCACAGAATATGCTTAATACTGGGCTTTTTAGGCAAAACGGTCATTCACTGGGGGGTGGTCATTCACTGGTGCACCCACCCTACAAGGTATGTTTTTTTCATCACTCTGTACACAAAAATTGCCTGTTACCGTACAGCTGAGATCTACGAAAACTCTCAATTTCCTTACATCAAAACAAATAATGATCAGCTGCTTTTTCGGTATTTCAAACATTTCATTTCCGAACCCAAACAAACCATTTCCATACCAAAACAAAATTTTGCCTTACCCAAACAAACGGTTTTTCTATTTTGACAGTTCAACCAGCTGACTAAACTAAAAGAGACAATTCAGCCGTGTTGAGTTTGGTTATAGAAAAATGACTTAATTATGAAATGTTGGATGATTTTTTATAAGTTTGGTTACTTATTTGCATTATGTTGAAATGTGTTGTTCACAACTCGTCACAAAGTCCCATTTCGGGGCTTGAATGGCTTGATAGTGTTTTACATGCTCGGCTTACTCCTCGCAAGTAAAACACTATCCTGCCCTGAAATAAGCTACTTTCGTGACTAATTCTTAGTGTGATTACAGCTTTGTGGTACGAGAAGCCAAATTTGTAAATAAGATTTGTAAGGAAAGATGTTAAAAAAAGTAGTAGAAGGTGTTTTTACTACCGGTAATTAATTAAAAATCTCAGTGATTATTGCTTAACTTTATTTCAAATTGTATAAATGTTAGTAAAATATTATAATGACATTACCTTTGTTTTTTGCCACACACTGCAATCCAGTTGGGTCACATATTTTATACTTATCCTCTGAAAGATAAAGAAAAATCAACTCAAAATTTCTTCTAAGCAAGTCATATCACCAATAAAAATTTAATCAGTTAAGAGGATAAAAAAGTTAATTTAAGGAGGTATAACATTTTAACTTGGGGCCATATATTGTTTGCTGGGCACTTTATGTTTGCATTATTTATTTATTTATTGGTTTGCTACCATTAATTATTGGGCTATTAATTAATAATCCCGGCAAACGAATCAACTGATCTTTGCCAGTAACTCAGCTTTCATGTCATCCATTCTTCACTCGTGTTTCATTCATATTTTTGCTTCAAAATATGCCTAGACAGCATCGAAGTCTCAATATGATAATCAATTGAAAAAAAATTGAAATAGAGGAAACCTGGGAAAATAAATTAAATGAAGCATGGCTCGGTCCCCCAGTTACTGATCAGTTTGGAGTCATCACAGCATAAAAAAGAATAAAAGTGCTCTCAAAGTGCAATGAGTGATTAGTTTATTGCAATCTTCAAACTGTCATCTTCATAGACTATTGAAAGGTGAAAATCAGTGTTGAATGTTAAATCAGTGAAAAAATGTTATAATCAATAAATTCAATTCAGGTGTACTTACTGAGGCCCCAATAAAAGTATGGAACACAGTTACAAAGCTTGATACTCAGCCTCATCCTACAGTCCATTCGACACAGGTTGTACGTGTAGATCGGTCTGAACAAGAGGGTGTCTTCATGAAGGAACTGACACTTCCGTTGTTTCAGGCTCAGGGATGAAATTTCAGGAGATGACACAATGCTGAGAGCAGTCACTTCTAGGGTCTTCATATATAGGCTTGTAAGTGTAGTGCCTCTTGTGAATATATCGGGCACTTCTGTGTCACTGTGAATTTGTATCTAAAAACCAAACATTATATCATTTTAAGGCCTAAAAACCTAAAATTTGGAAATAATTTACACATGTATTGTATTTATATTTTTTTAAGTAGTCAAAATCTTTTGTTTTCAGTACTAAATGTTCATATGTTAATTGTTGCAGTAGACCGCACTAATGCATAAAATGGATTGGCATTATGTGGAGACAATTAACATGCATTTGATAATAGGAAAAGAGTTTTTTTACTATAGTTAAAAAAGATAGAGTACATTGATAAATTACAAAGTTTGGGGATTTTTGAGGACCTTAAAAATAATATAATATAAAAATGATATAATATATAATGATATAATAAAATGACATAGGGGTTTTTTTTAAACGCAACTCATTTTTAAGATTGAATAATGCACATATGAATATAAAATGATATTGTTTTGTTGATTTTTTTTTTATTTTATAAAACCTATTATTTAAGTTTGATCACATTTAATCTACATTATGTGTTCAAACAATCCGCCATTGGCGTTTGTATAAAGTTGTGCTTACAAAATCCCAAACACGTGTTATAAGGCACCTCTTTGAATTTCATGCATTAAATTTGTTAGTTTGTTTTGAGGTGTTGAATATCCTGTGAATCGTTTTCATAGGCCTTACTTTTTATGTATCCCCTTAGAAAATAATATAGTGGGGTTTTTCCCGGATTTCTCCGGGGATCTTGGGGAAAATAATCCCTCACTGATAAAATAAAGTTTTGGGTTGCGTTAAAAAAATACCCTTTATTTTATATAATTTGCCTTTTGACATACTTTTTTATCCTTGAGATAGCCTACTCAAGGATAAAAAAACAAACTTAAGTCATGCAGCGTAAGCTCTATAACATAATAAACAATTTGCTATGCTATCGGTTTAAATTTAAAAATTGTGAGATTGGAACCTGTAACCTTCATTTCTGGAACACCCTGTCGGTGAATAACGATGAAAATATTTTGAATGAATTCTCCAATTGAGAATTAATGGGGAAGAACTTTTTTTGGCGTTTTTAGGTTGAACAGTTTTTTTTTGCTACGCAAGGTGAACATTTGGCCTGCTGTGCAGTAGTTCTATATACTAGTTCTAGTATACTAGTAGTTCTATATAAGTAGTTCTATATACTTATATAGAACTTTACTTAGGTACTTTTACTTTTATAGATCTTAATACTCAATTGACCTCATGGTTCATCAAAAATATATACATGAGAAACTGATGCTCATGTAAACTATTAATTAAATTACTGATTTAATAACATCCATAACTGTTTAATTGAGTCTTACCTTTCCACCAGTATTCATATCTACAATTTGGACAATGACATCTCCATCTAAGGGACTACTAACCAAAGATGGAAGTAACTCAATACTATGGCGACTTAAACCTGAAAATTTTCTGGAAATGAATAGATGAGTATTATTATTACAAACTAATAAAATATCAAGCCCCTAAAACTTATAGTCAACATAAAACAGTCTATTAAAATCGGTTATTGGGATTTATATCAAACCAAAATGGTACTGAAGTTTTGTATAGTACAGTACATTATTTTAGAGCCCTGAGCAGACTCAAACAATTTAAAAAAAAAATAAATAACACCTATATTCTTGAAATGTTTAATTTAGTATATAAAGTGACATATTTAAAGTCATTTTTTAGGTTTTACTAGCTGATAACCCCGGCTTTGCACGGGGGATTATTTTTTTTTCTCGTATTCTCTTTGTTTCTTTTAGAGCTGCATTCTCTTAGTAACCATCGTAGCTATTTCTAGTGGTATCCATAGCAATTATTCAAAGCACTACCAAAATCCTTGACATAGGTCCCTTTAGGACGATCCTGGGCCTAAGCCCCTAAAGATATCAAAACCAAATCACAACAGTGCACATCATGAGATTCCAAGCTTTAATTTGACACCAAGATCAAGTGTCTACGACATGTAGTTTTGGCTGTAGCCCAAAATATACCAACACACAACTCTTCTTTTATATATATAAATATATATATTGATTAATTTGCCAAAACTGGTTAGCTAAAGCCGTACTTGTGGTGTGATTAACCATTTGTAATAACCAGCTTGGTCATGTGCGGGCATTGGTTATAATCTTTAGAGACACCAGCTCACCACAGATAATTGAAGCCCCTGTAAAACATTCTAAACGACAAACTTTCTAAAACGGAGGTATTCAGTGAAAAAGGTTCTACGGGACACAAACTGCACCATGGTATATTTTGTTTTGAAGATATTTGAGTTGGCAGCCCTGATTTTGTCTGTCAAAGTTGGTGCGGTTCACAGGACTGCACGAACTTTGTAGGGTATAATGTTCTATTCGCTGAAAGATGGACTTCCCCCACGGAATGTTGTGTTATTGCCCAGCGACCAAAATTGCGTAAATAAAAATCAAAGACGAGAAGCAAATATTGGAAAATGAAAGGAAAAGAACAGGAAGGAATATAGAAACACTGGATTACCCTTTATTTAAAAAATTAAGAAGCAAAGGCCTGGAAAATTGTCGCCAAAAGAGGTGAGTAGAGTAGTTTTAAGCGCCACCTTTGGATAGCTTTTAGCAAAATTATGTATCATGTTATATAAGAACATTTATGTTTTTGTAATTTTACATCAATAAAATTGTTTTATATTAAGTTTTAATTTTTTTATGTTGGCATTCCTACATTCCCTGATGTTTTCTTTCAAAGCAGAAAGTAAAACGTTTTAATATGCTTAATATCAAGTAAAAATTTAATATAAGGCTACATTATAATGCTATAAGTAGGTTATTAAAAATTATAATTGATTATAAGTTCTAACCTTGAAAAAACCCTAAATTTTAGAATTTAACTTTCAACACTTGATAACTCGAAACTAGGTTTTTGTCGCTTAGAATGTTTTACGGGGGACCCCTTCAATTAATCTAAAACATGCATTAACATATTTCATTTTATATACTAACTTAAAAAATTAAGTTTTTTTTATTGCTTAAGTCATCTAAGGGCTCTAAAGTCATATAAGTTAATTTTAGCGAATTTCTCCTTTAGGGAAGAAGCTGTTACCGTAGTACTCATGGTAAGACCTAAGCCTGAGACTATGATAGCTTTTCATTTTGGGGCCCCAGAAGCAAAAAACACCATTCATTTTTTTGCTCAATGTGCTAGTCTATAATTTTTAGTTAGATTTTTTAAAGTAACATGAAAAATAAGAGTAATTTGTTTCTGTTTCAGTTTCTTTACAACATTCTTTAACCCATTGACGCCCTATCACAACTTAAGTCGTTATTGCTGATACTTGCCCCCAGGTGCTGTTAGTGAGAGCTTGGCCAGTAGTTCACTGGTTTTCTGCTAGGGTCGACTGTAGGTTTTATCCACCAATCGTTCTCGTGGCCGACGGTGGCCCCATGGCTGAGATAGCTAACGCGCTATACTAACAACTCTAGCGTTGAAATCATTCGGAGGTGGTTGGGTTAAATTTCTGACCATGCGCAATCCCTATTAGGTTTGCAAATGGGGGGCATTTCACAGAATAGTGTGTGAAAAAAATTTTGGGTCTATGCGTACTCTAGCTGTATAGCAGACTTAAGCATAATGAATGGAGGTGAATGAAAAAAATAAATTTTCTTACCTAGGATCTAGGTATTTGGCAACTTTAGAAGCAAAAGTGTAGCAAACACCCATTTCTGAAAAGATGCCGGTCATCCAAAACGAATCATTCTCATATGAATTTAGATTTGATGTAACAAAATCAAACTTAAACTTAAAACTACCATTGAGAATTAAGTCCACATAATCAACTGGTTGTGGTGCATTAAGAGGGGGTACTTCATCTAAAGTTTCTAAAGTACTTTCTGTCATAGTCTGAATAAATGATACAATATCATTGGTAGGTCCAAATGAAAATTTCCTGGAAAAAATACACAATGTCTCATTTGGATGTTATTAACAATAATAACATTTATTAACAAAAACAATTTTTGTATGCTTTTACAAAATTTTAAAGCTAAATAATATGTTTTTTAGTGTTTTTGCACATGCCACATAGTTGTTGGTTTTATTTTTTTCTTTAAAGTATTTTTGCATTAGCCACACAGTTATTGGCTTTATGTTTTCCAAGGAAATTTCGAAATATTCTTAAACTCACCCAGGATAGCTCTTTTATGATATTTATTTTGATATATAAATCAAATCGATCATCCCTTAATTTTTTTGATCATCTTTTTCCTCAGTTTTTCAAGTGGTTGTTTAAAATCAAATGATAACTAATAAATTTGTCTTAGGGACCTCACTCGTGTTTTCATTTTTTATGTTTATACCAACTGATTCTCCCTTATAGGCTCTTAATTTAAAGTGTATAACAGTAATCTTGGATTTATGAAGTAAAATCATCATTGACATCACAAGGTCCTTTTCTGTCATTACTGTGAATGTTAGTCCTTCCACTTGAAAAAATTATACCCATTGACAAGGTTTCATACTTTTAGGAAGAAACAATTAACAGAATTCAGGAAAACCTGTGGTTGCTGAGCTTTAAAAAAAAGAAGAATCTTAAAATACAGGGTAATCTAGTCTGGCGGGACTTTTTCTTGAGGCACTAAAGTTTTTCTGGAAATGTTATGTTTAGTAAACACGTGGCGTGATGATATGCATCAATAGCTAGAAACGTATTGAGTTACTGCACTCGCCGATGTGTAAATCATCACACTTCCTCCACTACTTCTCGGAAATTCACAAACAGATCTTACTTTCTGGACAGCCCTCATATTTGATTCTTTAAGTTCAAAATAGCCCTCGCTTCTTCATTACAATTAGTTATTTTTAATAAATAATAATACTGGTCTAAAGTTCTGGCCACAGCATTAGGTGGGTGAGTGCCATGCACCCGAGCCCCGGGCCCAGGGTGCAGGCGGGTGAGTGCCATGCACCCGAGCCCCGGGCTCGAGGTGCAGGCGGGTGAGTGCCATGCACCCGAGCCCCAGGCCCAGGGTGCAGGCGGATGAGTGCCATGCACCCGAGCCCCGCGGGCCCGGGGTGCAGGCGGATGAGTACCATGCACCCGAGCATCGGGCCCGGGTGCAGGCGGGTGAGGCCATGCACCCGAGCCTTGGGCCCGGGGTGCATGCGGGTGGGCTGCTGGCATTTAAAATATGTTTTGTTTAGTTAATCATTAACATCTGGTGTTATAGGTTTATGCTCTTTGTTTTTCACCACAATCAGCTAATCGTCATGATATGTGAATACAAAAACTCTGTGTGAATGTGCTAATATCTTTTGGAAATATGTTCAACTATATTGTCTCATGTAGAGGAGCTTAGCTGCCTCTAACATCAAGTCATTTTACACTGCTGGAGTTTTCATGTATTGCCACCCAAATAATACTGTGACACGAGGTTAGTAAATTGATTGTAAATATTCAGCAATTATGAATTTATTGATCATTGATGAACTATTTATTCCTCGTTAGTGTGTTTTTTTTTTATTTTTGAAAACTGCCTTACCTACATTACAGTTTTAAACTTCCCTTTCTCTAAGAAACAAGTTCAAATTATTAAACAATATATCAAACCGCTTTGATACAGCTTTTTTACTTACTGAGCTAGAAGTTCTGTAGCTTCCTGGTCTGTTTTATTAAAAGGGCAAAATGTCAAAGATGGAAATGAGGTATTCCATTGTTTGTAATCTCTCTCTATTGAAATAACCACAGGGTTCTCCTGATAATGTTTCCAGGATGACAGATTTATGAGTATTATGCTTACCAGTGCTGAAATCACTGCCAAAACCCACACAAAACTGAAAAAAGTAAATGAGAAAAAGCAAGGTAGGTTTTATAATAATAGGCAATCTTTACTATATTAGACATTTCAAAATTATTTGACTCATCTGGTTACTTTCCTCTATAAGAAAGGGAAATACCCAAATGTTCAAATAATGTTGAATAATATGACCGAGTTTTACTGTCTCTGATAAAGAATCACTGTGCACACTATCTGATGGTGACAATATTCATTCTTAAAATTTCCGAATATTTATATTGTATCTTCCATGGTTAATCTAAAGATCTAAAAAATTTTTTTAATATGCATATATAAGTAATTTATATAATCTTTTCACTAATTTTTTTTAACAGTATAATGAAACATGGGTCAGTTTGATTTTTCTAAAATAAAATTCAGCAAGCTGCTTAACTTCAAATACTTTGAGGAGCGGAGTGTTCAAGAAAAGTACTCCATCCAAAAAAGTATGTACCTTTTTTATTGCCACTTCAGTATTTTGATGAAAAGCCTTCTTTCAAAATTGTTGTTGTAAAATTTACTTTATGTGTCTATTAGCTCTATAGCAGTGAAAAACGATACCACAGCAAAAGTGGTACAATATGCTAAATCAAATGGTGCATGCAGTTTTTCCATTAACATTACAAAAGTCGAAATTTGTTTGTATTTATTAAGCTGAGTGACATCATAATTTAACTTAAACTAAACAATATTGAAAAAATGTCTTACCGTTCCAAAGGATGGACATCCTTTTTAGTAATATGTACCAATCCATGGATAAGAGTAATGCTAAAAAACTGTGTTTCTTTGGAATTAGTTTTGTGGTTAATATTTTTGAAGTTTCTGCTTAGTCTGTTGTACTTACGCGACGGTACATAAGAATGGTTCTTCATAGTTATGTTCTTACTTTTATACATTGTCAGCATTGATTAACCAATCAAAATTAAAAACTTAAAACTTGTTCTTCCCAATCATAAATTTTATTTTAATTTAAAAATAAAATTATCTACATGTCTGTACGTTTTTTCTTTATTCACAGATAGGACAGAAAAAGCACATTTTCGTACAGTAAATTAACGCAATGTGCTTATGTTATCTAACTGCTATCGGAGTACCAACAAATCGCTTATTGCCTCATTGCTGAATATTTTATTGGATTGCAACTAAGAGTGCCTCCAAATATACACCCAGATTAAGGTTTATTTTGTATCACTTTTGCCTTGAATCTTATCAATAAACATAACTAAAAATTTGTTAGTTCAGAAGCTCCTTCTAATTTTTTATCTATCTACCTATTTACATAATTATCAAATTCACTATTCTAGGTGTCATGAAATTATGACCTTCAAAACAGCTGGCTTTTTCCAATATAATTACATGGGAAAATAAGGAGGAGACAAGCACATGTCCATGCAAACTATACTAAGCCTGGACATTGTCTATAAGTAAAAAAAAAAAACAATAAATAATGAAATGAAATTACATTGATCAATGTGGCTGCATACAATGACCTGATGATGTTCTGAGGAACGAAACATGTCGTCATAAGAAAAACAGTGATTGGATAAGGTAATTTTATTTCATTATTTATATATTCCAATCCAGGGTCACAATGAAAAATAAAAATAAAAATATGAGAAATTTACCAGTTATTAAACTTTTGAGAGTACAATTTCTTGACACCTTGCATAAGGGTTGTTTTGTGACGAAACCTCCCATTTACAGTTCTAGCTTGATTTTAATTTTTAATTATCTTTTTTTAGTCATTGAAAATATCAGCATAAAGTTTTGCATGATCAAAATTTATGAAGATCATACTTAAAGAAGAGCACTTGACACTCTTAAAGGTTTCTTTGTCTATTACAACATAGGAAGAGAAATTGTAAGTAATACAGTGACTGGAGTAAACACAGTTTTTCAGGATAGCCATATTCTAGTATTGTAACTGCAACCATTTAAAACATGTGTATGATTTAAAGATGCATGGTGTTTACTAGTTGTTAAAAATATATAATATAAAAATTCATATTTGGGTGTAAATACCTATGTTTGGAACTAATAATGTACATTTTTAATTATTAGAAGAAAACTTAATTTTCAGAATAGTAATGGATTGGGAAGGACACAGAACCACCTTCATAAGCAACAAAAATAATGCACCAAATTTGGAAAAGGGTACGAATGAGAAAAATTGTCTCAGTCATTTTTTTATTAGTGTTACATAAAGAGAGATTGTAAATTGCAAACATCATTGTGAAGAACAGAATAATATACACAAATAAAGTACATAAAAATGAAAAGATTTAATTTTTTAATTGCCAAGTCAAGGACCTGTTGATTATAGAGAAACTAACTTGTTCCTTCATAAGCCACACAAAATCTTCTTATGAGTTTATTTTTTTCCATTGGCATGAATTATAGAAGGTACCGCAGGCTAACTTGCCCCTTCATAAGCCACACAAAATTTTCTTAAGAGTTTAATTTTTTCCACTGGCATGAATTATAGAAGGTACTGCAGGCTAGTAGCATTGACTTTGAATGTATGACTTCTACATTCATAGTCAATGCTAGTAGGGATGTCATACCATGGACTTTTTGACCAATAGAAAACTCTTTTTTTTGTACAGAGCTGTGGAAGTAGGTCCTTCATGTGGGTTATTTGTAACTGCCCTTCAGCCTGATATTGGAGTAGTACGAATAAAAAGAGATTGCTGGTGATCGGTTGGCAACCGATTATCACAGTTATAAGACCATGACTGCCTGAAGGTTTAAAAAAATATATTTAAAGAAAATAACACATACCAGAAAGTTACATTTTGAAAGTTGTGAAGAGACTGTAAAATCAAACTTGGTTTTTTATGAAAGAAACTGCTTAGTTTTTGTGCCAGACAAACCACAAAAGTCTGAGTGTAAAGAAGTACAATATCTCGACCAAACTGAGAACACTGCAACCGAAGAACAGCCCAGCAGTTCCACCCATGTTCACTGAAACAAAAAAAAGTTAAAGTTCCTAGTATGAATTAAATCTTAGAGGAAGTGAGATTTTAGAACATAGAGGTATTCTGCTAAAAGAAGTACGTTTCAACAGGCTTTTGTTTATAATGTATGTAAATATTATTAAACAATAGAATAACCCGAAGAAGTAGTTTCATTGGTTCTGACTAATTGTTTTCTTATCAGTGGTTAGAAGTCCCACATATTTTATTGTAACATTCCTCTTATCAGATAAATAATTGAAATCTTATTCATAGCAAATAACGCCCTAGTATACCTGATGATTTAGCGCTAAATTAAACAAAACTATAAATTGAAAAAAAATCCTTGTTGAATTACTTGTTCTCAACCAAAGTTAATTGTGTGAATTCTTTAAATAAAAAAAAGGTGGTTGGTCTTGGCTGACATATGCAATACTCCAACCCTTCGCCAGTGCCGGATTTTCCACTAGGCCGGGCAAGAGAGGGGGTTGCACAAGTTATAAAATAATTGATTTTTAGCCTTTACACCTGTTATAATTAATTATATTATTGTATGATTACCTATTATTAATTATATTATTGTAGACACTAGACACCTAAGGCAAATAAAAGTCAATCCTACAATAATATAATTAATAAAGTAATTATTTAGTAGTAAATCGAAAATCAGAATAATCTTTCTCATAGTTCTTGTGGGGGCCGCACAGAAAGCTTGGCTTAGGGCCTCATTGTCTGTAAATCCGGCACTACTCTTTGCTCTTGCTTTGGCTTTCTTTGTTTTATAAACATTTGATTCATATATACCGGGTGTTCAGAAAGTCCCGGATCGTCTTCGTATTTTTAAAAATATTAAATATTGACCTACGAAATTTATAACAAGTTTCTTGGACACGAAATACTATTTTAGCATTCAGTGACCCCCTACCTCCTCAGGGGGACGGCCCATTAGGACTCAGAAGAAAATTTTAAATGTAAGCATAGGTCGATATTTACATCAAATTAAAGCTCTTTTTAAGTAGAATACAATGCCGCAAATCTGAACTCGATCGGATCACCTAATCTAAAATGGCGGCCGTTTGAACTTCTCTCAACTGCTGCTTTTAACCTCCTTTAAAATCGATTTCAGACGTTCTAAGCGTCCTTTTAAGATGTGGTTTGCGGCATTTTGTCGAGAATTTCATGCCCTTTAAAATTATATACAGCACTACCTATTCTGATCATCATCCATGCAAGACATCCTTTAACCTCCCCCACCCCTTCATGGAAGTGGTTTATGCCATAGGTTTATTGATAATGTTTATCATTTTAAAGAGCTAATAAAGAATAATTTAAAGCCGCAAACCGCATCTCGAAAGGACGCTTAGAACGTCTGAAATCAAATTTTTAAGGAGGTTCAAAGTGGCAGATAAGAAAAGTTTAAACGGCTGCATTTTTGGTTTAGGTGATCCGATTGAAATCTAATTTGTGTCATTGTATTTTACTCAAAAAGAGCCTTAATTTGATGTACATATCAACCTAGGCTTACATTTAAGATTTTCTTCTGACTTCTTGTGGGCGTCCCCCTGAGGAGGTAGGGGGTCACTGAATACGTACTAAAATGATATTTTGTGTCCAATATACATGTTGTAAGTTTCGTAGGTCAATATTTAATATTTAAAAAAATTACAAAGCCGATCCGGGAGTTTTTGAACACCTGGTATATCAAATCAATAACAAAACTTTTCAGTATTGAAAATTCTTTCGTAATAAGGTGCATAAGAAAATTTATGTACTGATTTTTTTTTTTTGTTGGGTGCGCTTTATTCATAGAGCAATGTCTTTTGTAAAAAAAATTCCCACTATCAACTCTGACTTCTCAGGAAGTTATTTATTCACTGAACCAATTTTCAAGATTGTGTCAAAGGGAATAATGCGTAGGTCTGCTGAATTTGCCACAGTTTGAGTTTTTTTTCTGAGGGATGAGTCAATACAATTCTTATAGACGAACTAAATTCAGTTATAAATAGCTCTTTAATATTTGTAAGCTGTGAGTATTATTGCAAGCGAAGCTGCAACAGTAATCTTGAAATTATCATAATACCATATACTTTATACCTAAGACATCGGCAACTCCAAATAGAACATCTCTGCGCAGCCTCTGACGTGGATATTTGACAAGACCCCACTTCAGGTTAGTCCCCAGAGTCCTGAAACAGATACAGTTAATTGAAAAAGATCATTAGGGTTCAGCAGAATTGGCATAATGTGGTATGGGGGGGGGGGGGGCTCGGATGTAAAATCCCTTGTCATCAGGAATGGTTAATGACTATTTACAATCCTAAATTTAATTACAACTTATGGAAATATTGAGCAAATTATAATAAAAAACTCATCCTGTCTTTTATTTTTCCCATACCGGTATATCACTATTTCAAGTTAGTTATCATTTTCCCAAACAAAGACCAGGGTGAAACACCCCCCCCCCCCCCTCCCCCCAGAGCCCCAGAGCGGGGGTGGCTCTCGGGTGAAAACCGTTTAGGGTCCCTTCAACCAACACCTTAAAGACAATGATATTGCTAAAACTTATTAAAAAATATCTGCTTGTTTTTTTATTTGAAAACAAATTTATTTGAAAAAATATTTATGGGCAATTCAAGTGCACTTGGTGTAACTTTAAAAAAAGTCAAGACACGTGTAGAATTCAAAGCCATCAATTTTACATCAACTTGCAAGTACTGATGGTGAGTGATGCCTGATCCTGATTTAAATTTAATCCAAATCGGGAGAAATTGAGCATTTCATTTAGTGAATATGATAAACATGGTTTGTTCCCTAGAATGTTTGATTTTTTTACTCTCATCTCTGCAAAAATCTCTACCACTTCATCGGTAACTGGGTTTTCCACAGTTTGTTTTTATTTACAACTGCCAATCTTGGTATGAACAGACTTTATAAAACTCTGAAGTTAAGAGTTATGAAATCAAGAAGTACCTACCCTGCGCCAATTTCATGCGTTAAGTAGAACGGTTTCATCCAAATCATTTTATAAAGCAAAGATAAATTCTGCCCAATAAACAAAATTTCTCAATATGTTTAAACCCAATATTTGAAAAAAAAAATATTTTGAAACGTACTTCTTCTTTTCCAAAAAGAACATTATATTTGGTTTATATCTAACTACACCAAATGCACACCAGGGTGTGTCAGTCTAAGTATAAAAAAAAAGTCGGCACAGCATGTATACACCGTGTAAGCTGACCTTTGGATTTGCGCCTCCATAGGCTAAGTAAACATATGACTTGTCAAAATTACAATGTCCTAATTATAAGTAATTAAAATAAACAACAATTTACAAAAAATCTACACAACTTTCTATCTAGATGAACTTTACAAAGTTTCATTTCAAGAGTTATTTGAAATGTACTCTTTCACAGAGTAGTACGCCCGACTCGTGAGATGGTTCCTCAGGGAGTGCCTAAACCTCTTTGAATCGTGCTCTTGTTTGATTGGTTCAGGGAGCCCATTGAACAACTTCAATGCAGAGTAATAGGCTCCCTTTTCATAGAGGGTTAGGCGGTGAATCGGGTAGTGAAGGATGTCATGCCTCAGCTGGTATGTATGTGTAATTTGGTTTTTTGAAAAAAGATCTGGATTGGATTTAATGAAACACATTAATTCAAAGATGTACAGACAGGGAAGGGGAAGAATTTTAGAACTGATGAAGTGTGGTCTACAAGATTGCTGGTACTGCAGCTGAAACATGACTCTGATGATCTTCTTTTGGATTTTAAAAACTCTTCCCGAATCCACCGAGTCTCCCCAGAAGACCACACCATACCTCAGGTGCGAATAAACTTGGGTGTAGTATGATTTATGATTTGTAGCACGGATTGGTTTTGTCAATATCTTAAATTATTTGACAAAGATGATGGCCTAGGCTGAAACGCGTACATCCAGAATAAAACTCAGGATTGTTGGACGTAAGTCAAATAATTTAAGATATTGGGTGAGTAGACAGTCATTAGTGTCTCATGATCAACAATTGGTGCCAATACTTTGATCATGAAACACACCGCTTGGAGCATACTAACTAGAAATGAAACATGATCCTTCCAGTTGATGTTTCTATCCACCACGACACCAAGAAACCTCGCAGAAGAGATAGTGTCCATGTCCGAAATTTTGAGGTCTAGATGGATATTTGGCCCGGTAGCAAAATGCATAAGCTGACTTTTGGATTTGTTCATCATTAGACCATTGGACATGAACCACTGTCCCGCCTGTTGCAAAGACACATCGACCATCCCTTCCAGCTGAGCTCTATCCGGATGTGACACTGTAATGGTAGTGTCATCAGCAAAAAGTATGGTAGATGCATCTGTGAATGCAAGCAGGAGATCGTTCACCTAGAGCAGGAAAAGAATGGGACCAAGAACGGAGCCTTGAGGAACCCCCTTATCATTTACTTCAGGAGAGAAGCTGTCCCATGGTTATAGCCATTAAAAAAAATTAAAAGCCAAAATAATATTTCATTTTAATAATTATTAATCTAAAAAAATACATCTTACTTATCTTACTCAAGTAATCAAATTAAACTTACCAATCCATTATATTTTCTGTTTCAATAACAAAATTAACGTCATCACAAGGGGGCAGGCATTTGCAGTCAATTCGCTCATTGTTCCTCACCAACTTAATCAGGACCTCTACACAAACAAAAATAATATCAAAGGACTCCTAAAGAAGTTTGTAAGTATTTATTTTTCAATCAAACAAATAAAATTGATTCATTTATGCGGTTTGTTTGCAAACTGTTATGACTTATACCGGATTATTCACTATTAATAGTTTGAGATTTATAACATAAATAATAAATTTGCTTTCATAATTTTCAAGTTTGTGATTATTTAAGAATCAAATCAAATCCAGTTGTTTTCAACATTTGTCCACAAACTTAAGCACTCACCAGCATTATTCGTCAAGCATCTCATTCCATCAACATCGCATATTTTGTAGATATCTGGAAAAATAAAATTAGTGTCTTCTAAGTTTTGTATTATTATGCAATAACTTTATCTCTGTTGTTACAAAGATTAACCCTTTTACTTGTGATTAACAATATAATGTATGTTTAGGACAAGTGTAAACAACTTTAACAGACGATTCCTCACTAAGAGACAAAAAATATTTAACAGGATCATAAGTCTGGATATCGTATGTTACAGCTTAAAGCCAAAAATTTAATTTTTTCAATTTTCAGTTCAATAATTTAAGTTTTATCTGCATTTATTATTATTACGACTGAATGACGTTGGCATTTTGCTGTAAATTGTTGATTGTTGAAGACAAGGTAATACCCATTTACATCAACCTTTGATTGCACTATTACTTACAATAAGACGTAACATAGCAAATTTTGAAAGGGAAACTTCAATAAACAAAAGTCAAAATCCTTTCATAAAAAAAATTAAAAGTATTGAATTTAACTAGATCCTGTTACCAAGACCATGTACTTTAACAAAACAAAAATCACTGAACATCATAATATAGAAAATCCGCCTGAAATCACATTAAAAATCACAATTTTTCTCAAGAGAAGGAAAATTGAAAAAGAAGTCACCCCTCCACATTTTAATCTACAATTTTTTAGATACTTAGTTGGTTTTGCCCCAATAAACTGTTGGGTGAATATTACCAACATTTTTACAGGAAATAATGTTTAGCCATCCTCATTGCTAAAACCATCAAAATCTAATTACAGTAAATATTTACCCAAAGGTTTGTAGAAGTAGGGAACACATCCACACATATCCTGCGCCAGTTTCAAGCGGCACTCCATCCGACACAGGTTGTACGAGTAGACCGGACTCAGCTGTAGATTGCTCTCCTCTAGGAAGCGGCATCTGCGCTGAGCCACTGTGAGACTTCGTATCTCCGGAGCGCTCACGATACTCAGAGCTACCACGTCCTGTGTTTTGTAAGAGCCTTCGTAAGCCGAACTGGCTTTAGAAGCGATATCAGGCACTTCTTGCGGGCTGTGTAAATACACCTAAAATAGAAAAAAATCCCTAATTAGGTAATTATTGAAATTTTAATGTAATAAATATTTGTTTTGTTGTGGAATATGAATAGACTTTTATGTAAAATGCTGGTATTATAAACAGCAATGGGCAGAAAGTTTGTGAGCTGCAGTTACACTTATGTAGTGGCAGCTGAAAGTAGTGGCATTTGAGTAAAAAATAATAATTTTACAGATTTACACCATCTGTTGATGTGCAATACAGATTTAACTGATCATTTTTAAAGCTTTAGTTTAATTTATATATAAAAAAAACTGACAACATTGCAAAATCAACCAGCTGCCCAATTTGGTAAACTCAGGAAAAGAGGTGTGCTTTTCTAGGCAAGTAAATGTGGAAAGCAACATTAACACTTACTGTATAAGCTGTGTCCATGTTTACTATCTGGGAGAAGATGTCCCCATCCAGCGGGCTTCCGACCATTTGAAAGGTAGTGCTGGAGTGAGTATAGTTTCCTGTCTTCCACATTCTGGATAAAGCGGTGTACTTTGTAAGACATTTTTTAAAGTGAAAGCAAAACCAAAAACTGTAAGCACTGACTTTATTCTATAAGAAAATTGGAGTATTGACTAAATACCACTTTGTTACATTTCTAAAATAACTAAAAGGATGCTGAATTGCATTTGCATAAAATATAACCTATCCTGTATCTCAATACGTATAGTTCTCAGTTTGAGTTAATTTGAAACCACTTACTTTATTTTGTCTACTTTCTTAATCCTTGTTTATTTTAACATAATATCCTTAACACGTTCGCTGCTGAAAATGGTTAAAATTGTGACCCTAAAATGCTGAAAAAATGAAATCTGTCAACTCGAATAATAATTACTTCTGCACAGCTGAAATGCTGATAGAAATCATCTGAACATCATTTTTGGCCAGAATCCGTGACGTCATTTCCGGGGCTGATATATCAGCCCTCAGCTACTGGCGCCAGAAAATGTCTGTCACTTTTTTCCAAAACTGTTATGGCACTCTGAAAACCCTCTAATACTTTTAAACCAATTTAATTTGTAAATATTCAATGATCATATCATTATTTATCTAAATAAAATAGTTAGGTAAATAATTATTCGCCATGCCATTACACGCCGGGGACCAGTGAGGGGGGTGTGACGTCAGTATCGTCATCGTCCGAACTCGACTCTGACCAATCTTCATTGTTCGAGAACACTTTTTCAATAATAAGTTCATTGTCAATTTACTCCTCCATTGCACTTTGTTTATATCCACAATCCAACTACACACAGTAAACAACACCACTGCCAAACAACAAACGTGAACAGTAAACAAAATGGCCGACCCGGAAACGGAGCACGCCGAAATGTAATACAAAACTTGCACCACATGCGGCAATCGGATGAAACGTTCCCCGTCTAATGCTAAGCTCAGATTGAGGCAATGTTGTAGAGCGGGGCCTAGTACTGATATATCAGCCCACCGCTTGGCGTGCCAGTCACATGGTACTGATATATCAGCCCTCAGCACCGAACGTGTTAATGTACTCAGTGATGTATTTCCGAAGAAGCGGACAAGGTGCACAGGACTACAGAATGCAGTAGTTGATATGAACAATATAGAATACAGTCTATTCTGTAGTCCTGCCAAGTGCATGCCTAAGGCAGCAAATTTTAGGGGCGGCGAAATTTTGGGCTAAATAATCTTTTTTTGGTGTAGTCCCGTAAGTTTTAATCTTACAAAAATAAAAGTCTAAAAATAATGTTGAGCTATTACATATTAAGCCATGTGAAATATTTTGATCAACTGTTAACTCAGTAAAGTTTATTTAAGAACACATTAAATTGAAAATTAACATGGCTGTGCTGCAGACAGGTCGTAGAGGGGGTATTTTACTTCGTTGACCACTGTGCAGCGACAGTGCAGGTGCTAGCTGAAAGCCCCTCTGTGCCAATGTCAACATTGTGTTGGGTAGTTATATGATATTTCTGTTGTGTGTTTCTACTAACATGTAACTGAGTAAACTTTTGGATTGAATAAATAATAAACAACTCTGAGTTTGAATTGTCAATAACTTTTACATTGGTAGTTAAGTTTACAACTTCAAATTTTCCTTCAAATTTTGTTCAGCTTTATTTTGGTGTATAGTAGCTTAGTCTAGGGAAAATAATAGTAATTTGACTTTGATGGTTAGGGGAGGAGCCCGGTAGTGTTGCAAACCCCTCAAATCAAACTTATCGTACAGACGCTTAAATTTTACCGTACTGAGGAAATAATTATACAATGCTACTTTCATCAAAGCCCACGACCAGCACTCACCGGTTATTTTTTCAATTAAAGATTCAAATATTTGGAACGTTAATCCAGAGGATTTGACTGAAAACGTTCAATGAAAAGCCCTGACAGACTGTCCGTTTACGGGCGTTCCTCGCCATTTTTTGTGTGCCGTTTTTGCGCTGCAAAACGATTCTACATTCCATAGATCCAATCAGAAGTAATAATCACTTTTTGCGTGCAACGGTGCAACAAAAATGTCCCTGAAGAAGGATCCAAAAAGGTATTGGATTTGTTGTTGCAGCAATTATCTGCCAATAACTTTTTCTACATAATCAGCTGAAAGGGCATGTATTGAGAGTTCTTAGTGACATCAGGGATGGCGCTGACAAGAGGGGGGCTTTGCTGCCTAGAGGCGGCAGATACTTAAATACGACCCCGTATGTACTCTTAACATATTTTGTGCAGACTATGGTGGATAAAAGGTATGCATTAATTTAAATAGTATATAATTTAATATGTCATGTACTATAAAGTAAATGAACCGTCTAAAATTAATCATACTATTTAAAATTTTTTAACTATAACTTACATTGGGTTCATATATACAGCGATCTGAGAGTTGTAACTGTAACAGACTCCCATCTCGTTCACGTTCATTACCAAATCAATCTCATTAACATTATCGAGATTGCTGTTGCTCACAGTGTATTCAAACACATACTTCATGTCAACAATGGCATCCAGATATTCCTTAGGAGGGATTGCTTTGTAGTTTGGTAACAGATCGAATGATGAATAGTTAGTTTTTGCCAATGTGTCTAAGAAGTTCTTAGCTGCTTCTTTTGCATCTTCCTCAGTTATTTTCAATCTTCAACAAAAAATAAAAATAGATAACAAATTTAAAAAAATGACATTATGTTAAGTACATTTAAGTTAAGTTTATTAATGGGTCAATTTTATTCAGAGCTGGTACATGCTGTAATGGTTATTTCTGAAACTCGCAAACCACGGGAGTACCACAAGATTTTCAAGGTTACAATATTAGGTGTAAATTACTATAAGCGGTATTAACAGATTTAAAAAAAATTCGAGATCTACTGAATGAATGAGGTACATTAAAGTTTGGGAGATTTGCCTTATAATTTCTTAAAATTGACTGGACTAATAGAAAATTCCCATTTAATAAAGAACTGATTCAATGATGTCCTAAGAACAATTAACGGAAGAATTGCTTGTAATTCAGTTAAACTTATGGATAGTGGATTATTTAGTTCAGACAACACTACCTTTTTTCAGCATAACATATCAGACAGTTGTTTAAGGCTTTTCAACTCGTTACCTCAAAATTCCAGAGTCGTTTGAAAAAACTCTTGATAGACAAAGCATTTTACAGTATCCATGGATTTCGCAAAATAATTACCAATTTAACTTTCTGATTTTTTTTGAAGATTTTATAATTTATTTTTATGTTAAAGATGCAGGGCCGCCACGAGGCGATTGGGGGCCTGGGGCAAAAGTTCTGGTGGAGGACCTTGCTCCCATGTCGAATACTAATCACATTATTAGGTGTGAATATTTACATCAATGAAACATTTACATGTTTACATATTTATATTTATGAATATTTACATTTGCGATATGGTCCGATGGTAATTTTTAAAATAACTATTGTACTCATTGTAAAATTATTTACTCATTTTACTGTTTAATGTAAAGCCACTTACACTCAGTTTTAGCTCTGATAGATAATTTATATGAAAATTAGTATAAGCCAGATTTGTGTACAGAAAGTTTAATTTTACATTGACCTTAACATAACATCATGATATACTGTAATATTCATTGAATTTTGCTAAAATTAATCTCATATTAACATATAATCATATGATGCCAGGAAAAGAACATGTAAAATACATTAGACCTGACCTAGCTTAATAATAAAATAAAGAAACTTATGGTCTAAACATCCAAATAATTCCTTTTCCACCCTTAGCTATTACAAAATCATTGATTCCGTCATCAAGGTTGATTGATTTAACATAATCATGTTCAGTACTTAATATTATTGATTGAAACGATTTTTGCCCATCGTGGAACGTAGTTTATTTTTTATTAAGGCCATTTTACCTTAAAGCACGGTCCCCAAAGGCAACGGACGCTGGAAAAACTATCATGAGTATTAAGGCAGCACAAATTAACACATAACTGTTTTTTATAAGCGTTTGTTATTGTAAATTATTTATAGACTACTCATTTAATTAATTTTTAAGTGGTTAACTGTAAGAAAGGACCATGTGGTCCTAATGTTTGCCACAATAAAGAAGCATTTTTTATTTCATTTCAAATTTGGGGAAACCCAGGTTGAAGCATTTTATTAAATGATTATTATTATTATTATTTTTAGCTGAAATGGCGACCTACCCAGGCAGGTATTTTAAGCCAAGTATAGTATAAATGACAGATGAGTGAAGGATGATTGTGGCGCGATCTTGTAGTCTTGTTACTGACTAAGGCCGACATATTCCTTAGACAGGACTGTTAATTAATAGCCCAACAGCCAATGGCAACTAAGGGACCTACATTTTAACATGGGATCCGAACCACGATTTCGCCTCGGTTAACAATTTACGAACTGGTCTAATTATGATTAAGGATCTTAAAAGCTGAGTTCACACTTCCATCTAGTTGATAATACCGAGATGCTTATCAGCCCGGAATATCTGGTATAACTGATGCATAACTGATCTACTTTGACTTCTTCGACTGCCTACAGATGCTTACTCTACAGTTCGTATACGACAAAAAATCCATGCCTCGGTAAATCAGTAAATCAGAAAAGCTATAATTTATATCGTTTTTGATCTTGTATATGGTATTTTTACTTTTTTCCTTTTTTTACAAAATAATTTTTTACATTGTTAACAAAAATGTCATCCAAATTTTTTTTATCCTTTTGTTAATTCTACTTAGTTATTTTTTATGTTGTCTTTCTTTAACTGTATTTTTTTGTATGAAAAAGTGCTTCTATTTTATATTTTAGTCTTATAACTACAACACAGCCAGATAAGGACTCAGATCACGCACAGGTCATTCGACCCCATGAGATTTTTTTTGTGTACATATTGTATGTAATTGCTGTAAATTTATAATGATGAATAAAAAATTTTTTGATTTGATTTGATTTGATTAGTTTTATTAACTTTAACTTTAACTTTTAACTTCATCTTTTAATTTTTTCCCTGTATATTTTTAATTCTTGGCTTAGTTCAGCCTGGTCTAGATACTTTGGATTAGGTTTTTACAAAGCTTCTGCAGTGCTGATAAAAAGTCCTC
This sequence comes from Flexamia atlantica, assembly GCA_035578135.1. Taxonomy (NCBI): domain Eukaryota; kingdom Metazoa; phylum Arthropoda; class Insecta; order Hemiptera; family Cicadellidae; genus Flexamia; species Flexamia atlantica. Next base: position 38,111,766 of record JAQJVK010000008.1, on the reverse strand, counting down.
ATTCACTGTTTACTATTATTTCACTGTATATAAACCCATCTTTTTAATCTTGCAAAAAACCATATCATCCACTATGTAAGTAGTATCAAACAGAAACAGAGCTACAATTAGACGACACACAGTCCCGACACAATGCAACGCTGCGAGTCAAGAACAAGAGGGAATAAACACTGAGCTTAGTGATAAGGACCGAGTCAGTTAGTGGTGCCAGTCAAAACAAAACACAAAAATTATTCCTCTGAATAATCCACTGACTCAAGGCCAGGCCCAAGAGGATCTGCTCATTCAAATCTTCTTAAAGATAGTTAAAATATTTGTTTCCTGAATATGAATATGTTTTTTTCTCAAAAAAAACTTTGATATGTCCACTGCAGCGATATTGTGTCATTTTTACAAACATGTATAATATTCGTGGGGCCGGGGTCCCTCAGGGGCCCCTGGGAGCTGGGGGCCTGGAGCAAACTGTCCCCCTTGCCCCCCCCCCCCTCGTGGTGGCCTTGTAAAGGTGTACCTTTTTAGGCGTAGAATATTAAGCTTGTTATTAATATTGACGATGCCCATGCAATGTATTTCTTTTTGGCTGATAAAATCTTGAATCTTGAATGAGTTTCCTTCATTCCACTGCTTTATCTTCTTACCTGCTCAGAACGCTGTCGAGGTTGTCATCATCGTACTTGTTGTCAGGACAGACCGTGGCGGCCGGCAGCGTCGTGTTCCAGTCTTTGTAGTTGCGCTCCAGTGAGACCACGGTGGGGTTGTTTATGTAGCGATCCAGCGTCGACAGCGATATCGTCAGGAACCCATACACCCCTCCGATCAGAGCTCCGAGCCAAAGAATGCTGTAAAATACGGAGGGTATCTTATCGTTGGGAATCCTCCTATTTTTTATATGTTCTATTGTTTTTCACAAGTTTTACAGCGTAAAAACAAATGAGCTATTTAAGATTTAACAAGTTCTTGGTCTCCATTTATACGGAATATTAAGAAACTAGATGATTTTTTGTACACTACTGAATGATGATGAGTTGTACAGGGTGTCTGATTGTAAGAGTTGGCAAATTTCATGTCCTAAATTACATTTTTATTGCCAAATCAGTTCATTTATTTAAGTTTCTGTATTGTTACTAGAAATGATAAACAAGAAGCAAGTTTTTACTAATTATTGGACTTATTTATATAAAATGGCTATTACTGATTTTAAATTTATGCTTTTATGGGTTTTTCGCCTTTTTAAGAATCCTCATGAAATTTACGATGAGAAAAACTCAATAGGGGTTAAATCTCCTTATAGCCTATTTTTTAAGGTTTATTGTTGAATTTGTGATTTTTGAGAAAAATTGAATAAAATTTAGGACATTAATTCTACTTAATTACATTTAATTTTACAAAAAAATCACCTTCTTCACATCTGCTTTTAATAATATTTAAAATGATGAATAAAAAAGTTTTCACGCATCATGAGTAGGTACTCACTCTATTTCTCAATTAAAAGGTACAGTTAGATTTTTTTAACTAGAAGCGGTCAAGACGAGGAGGAATATCTTTGGTGATGAACCTTTTTGTTTGTAATATAATCACATGTTTCTACCTGTCAAATATTGAGGTTAGGTTTAATCAAAACAAACAATATTCTAAGCCATTTCAGACATCTGTTTATTTTTTTGGATTGTAAACAAAGGCATTACAAGATAAACATAAACACATGATTTTACTTTAAACAAAAGAAGTGCATTGCCAAAGATATTCCACCTTGTCTTAACAGCTTCTAGTTAAAAAAATCTAACTGTATGTGTGGTAAAACATTGTACAGCTGAAATAGTACGTACACCTTGTACATTGTACAGTACATACACCGAGAGTTGTATTTACCATGCAAAACTCAGTATTGTTCAATTGCCATTTCTAGTTCAAGTGGGGTTGTGTTTTTGTTGTTTGTTACCTCAGTAAACCATCATTCGCTTGATGAAACAAAATTGTTATAAATTATTAAGAAGTTATGTTCTTGTAGGACTTTATTATCACTTTCAGAATCCTCATTAAATATCCAATAAGAACATTAAATTACTATTAGGATTCAACGTTCTCATGTGCTTTTGTTTAAGTAATTTTTTAATTTGAGGTCTTTCTTGATAATATAAAATAACATTTACAGTGTTTTAGTGCTATTACATTGGATGATAGTATGTGTCAGATATTTTCAAAGATCATTTAAATTGCCCTTAAAAACCCACATAAATTTAGAGCAAGAGAAAATCAGCTCGAGCACGGGAAAGTTGATTTAGGGCAAGGGAAACATCAGCTGATTTTCTCCCCTTGCTATATTAGAAGATTGGGAAACAACAATTTTCTTTGACATCAGCTGTTATCGAAAAGCTCGTACAGCTACTGTCTAAGCTTATGAGTTTCTCACTATTAAATATATGAAATGAAATCCAGAGTCCTTATCATAATACAAGCTTCTCATGGAAATATTGAAACTTACTATTCAAAAACGTGTCGTTTCTTGGTTGTAAGATGATTGAACCCATGTATAGATGAAGTCTCCATGAACAGATAAAAGAAGTTGAGGGGACCCAATAGAATCTTGGAAAATTTTCCTCTCTTCTCTTCCTTTTCCTCATTCTTATTGTCATCACTGAGTGAAGAAGATACAAGGTCAGGATTGTTGAGCCTTGAAGAAAGTCGAACTCTTTGAATGCGTATTGGCTGCCTTGGGTAGTACGACCTTAATTCATTAACATACATCTGGAAAAAAATGTCTAAATAGTAACTTTAACTTTATTTCGATGGCTTTAACAGGTTGTCAATTTACAAAAGAGCCCTCTTCTTCCCAAAACTGCAATAGGATTTAGAGACCTAAAATTTGGCACTTGGTTGCATATACTCACTAAGACTAAGAAATGGTTTATGAAATTCTTTCAAGGCTCAAGGTAATCCAGAGTCCTTATCATAATACTCTAAGAGCTGTTGTAAGACATTTTATAAGTTTCCAACCCTAACTATATTGAAGGATGAAACGGGTGATTATGGAGAAAGCAAGGGTTCTGAAAAAACCTCTCTATTAAAGCTCTGAATGAAATTGATTTTCCTCCTAAGTTGTTCTTTTATTTAGCTACACTCTTACTGTCTAAAGACTTTAAGTAAGAACAGGAGAACGTTATAAAACACTAGTCTTTTTTAAGCGACCTGATACAGAAATTAGGAAACTTCTTGAAAAATAGGAATAATAGATTTAATTCAAATTTCTGCTTTGAAAATAAACTTGTGGTACAATGTAACAATTTGACACACCTCTCATCTTTACAAATGTATTAAGCTGTGATTGAGAAAATTTGTGCAAGTATTTTAGCAATAAAGATAGTTTGATAGCAAAACCTGGCTTACGTTTTATATTGGAAGCTGAATCTCTTACCAACAGTTAATAGATAGGTTAAAAACTTCTAATCCACGTCTCTCTGTGTGTTCATGATTATTATGCAATAAAAACAATTTTTTAGAGAATCAGTTGAATCAATGTTAATCTGATTTAATCCAATATTAATATTACAGCGCAAACTGTTCAAGTGGGGTGACATGCAACCAATTGACCAATAAGCATGGTTATCATGCAGCAGTTGAATACTGTCATTATTTGTTGATATGCCGGAGAAATATTTGTCATACTTTATAGGTTCATCAAAGCTTGCATGCTACAAAATTAAAAAAAAAAATAAATTTACATCAACACCACTATAGTAAAAGAATAGGGTCGTTTAAAATACCTTATTTAAGACTGGGACGAAGCAATGACCATGTATTTTGATTGGAATATGAATTAGTTGTGAAGAGTGTGGAATATAGGTTGTATTATTATATTTTGGTTGTTCAACAAAAAATTTTCGAAAACAACTTTTTAAATGTTAAATTTATCGGCAATACTGACCAAAACTTTTTAACCAAATCAGTTTGGTAAATTTAAGCAAATGTTTGTCAGTTGTATGATAATTAACCTGGTTAATTACTTAAACTTTTTTGAGTTAGTCACCTAAACACTTTTTTAGCGAATTTCCCCTATAGGGAAGAAGCTATTACCGTAGGTCTCATGGTAACACTTAAGCCCGAGACTATGATAACTTTTCGTTTTGGGGCCACCAGAAGCAAAAAACACTATTCGTTCGAATTTATATATATATATATATTTGTCTGTTAGCACGATAGCTGCCGTAAAAATGGTCCAATCTTAATGAAAATTGGTACGGACATATAAAGTGGTAATGAGTTGGACGAGTTTGTGAACCAGCCCGATCGGACCACCGGAAGGGGGGGAAAGGGGGATAAACCCCCCAAAATGGGTTTTTTGAGTTTTTTACATAGAAAAATAAAATTTATCGAATTTATGTTGGCACCTTTGAATTCAGCTAAAAAAACAAACAATTAAGTATTTTGAATCACTGCTCTATGTCCATTGGTTACCAAGATATTGAAAGTGGTAAACACAGTACATTGTCTCAATGTTAACCTTATGGGAAATAAGTAAAATTCTATATCTCGGTTATTTCTCAACATATCTTGATAAAATTTGGTAAATAGTTTCTTCTAGTTCAGATCTACTAAATATTGAATTAAACACACCCAGTTTTAATATACCTGTAGCAGCAAACCTGCATACTCATTCCACATGTTATTCTTATGGAGCTTACCAAAAAATGTCAAATCTTGCTATGTTGGATTTAAATATGTTGTTTTTAATTTGAAATTCGCTGATTATGCAGGTCTGCTGCAACGGGGGTATTTAGTGTTGTATTGGTTGTATTCTGGGACGTGATATTCTCAGATAACATTCAAGTGTCGACTGTGAGTACTTAAGAATTCACAGTCAACAATTCAAGCCTATAAATTACTTTCGGTGGAAGTAAGCCAACTTGTGTTAGTAGTCTCACTTACAAAAGAAGCCGTGTACCCGAGCACAGGTACCCAAGAGTGTCGGACTGAGATTTGAAGGCGCTAGTCAGCATCCAATGCTATCGTAACGGAGAAGCTCTGCGGGTTGCATCGCTTTGGTCCCACAACCGTGAACCCCCTAGAGGAGTATAGTCCGTGCCAGATTGAAAAAGAGAGTGCCCGACTGGTCCAGATAGGCCCGGACAGCCCTAATCCGCTGTTGTCACAACACCTATTGTTGTGAGGCCGGCCGGCGACGGGGGTGGGCAGCCCTCACGCCTGAGTCATTGTCTGCGGGCCTTCGAAATTCCTTATACCAGGAATAACTCAAGAAATAACTCGCCGGCCGGCCTCACAACAATAGGTGTTGTGTCAACAGCGGATTAGGGCTGTCCGGGCCTACCTGGACCGGTCGGAAACTCTCTTTTTCAATCTGGCACGGACTGTAATCCTAGCCAAACGTGCACCTCTGTGAGCGTTTCTTTGATGTTAAACATAACCACTTTTTTAGTGTAATAAGTTGTGTTATATAAACTAGGAGAACGCTCCTAGGTCGCGTATAGGTTGAACGAAGTGCGGTAAAACTAAATGAAGGCTATTAACTAAAAAAAATAAATATTTAAACGTATAATTAACTACTCATTTATAGGTTAAAACAATCTTCGGGATATAAATATGATGTAGTTCAGATTTCACGAATGTTTATAAAATAATAAAATAAAAGAGGAGCTAGTTCACAAAGAGTGATTTTCAAGTCGAGTATAACTCACTTCGTTCGAATTAGTCACTAATATTGAAATTCTGTCTTTTACAAATATATTTTACGCTTGCATTCTAGTCATCAAGCTTAAGAAGATTATATCTCGAACTTGACCTGATAGCAAGTAGGTACATTCGAATTTCAAAACTAAGTAAGAATTTTCGAGTATTCTTGAAGTATATTCGAAATTCAAAACCATATCAACATGAACATGTCAATGTTGATTCACTATTGAGTCAGGACTTATGCCTATAGAGAGACTTCAAGCAGGTCTTATGATCATAATAGCCCTTCTCTATTTCAGCACTCTTTTTACTTTATTTAAGCAAGTTAAAGTTTCCATTAGCTAGGTGCCTCGGAGTGTTTGAAATTAGTATTCATAAAAAATATTCAACAATAGAGTATTACAACATACTTATTCAATTTACATACATACATACAAGTCGAAGAGAATGAGTCGTAACTCTTGATAGCCGTAACTCTTTGAAGCAAACCAGCGACCAAAGAATAATATTATTTTTTGGTCGCTGAAGCAAACGAGTCGGAAAATAGTGAATGGAGGTAATTTGCTGCCTAAGCTTATTGATTCAAGCAGATTAATTGAAGTGTTTAGAACCGTGGTAAAACCAAGGGCTTCATATTGTTTTATGACATGCGCAGAAGATTATTTGAATTGTAAATATTTTATGGCACATGACAACACCCCGAGGCCGGAGCGTAGGTAAGATCTCCACCTCTGAAATCTTTGGCACAGATGAAGAACTATACTTCTACATCTGTGTCTCTGGTTATCAACTCTGTATAGAGTTAGTTATCAAGATGTATAGTATACTAAATTTCGATAGGACAGATTAAATTAGTCAAGTGTTCAAACTAGGGTATTGATCGATACCAATGCGACCCGCTGACTCCCTTCCTTTTCGGCGTTTTCAGTACTGCTGCAGATGTAAAAGTTTTCAGTTAAACCATTGACAAGGTTAAACCGTGTAGGATTAAACCATTGATTATGTAAGTGTACTAGAATACTTACATAATCAGTGATTAAACTCCAAACAATACGGAGTTTTAAGTAGTTTTCATTTTATTTGTAAATCGTGGCCCTATTCAGGAAGTATGGAATCCAATTTTTTAACACAAAATCTTGAAAATTTGTATGATTTAGGCCTTAGTGGTTGAAATATTTGTTTCGTCCTTGTATTTCAAGCCGTTCGTCTACAATATTTTGTGGATGGCTTAGAGGAATCACTTGGTGCAGCATTTTAAAGGTTCTAATAATTATTTCCACTAAACCATTGGGTTTTGGATGATTAGGCGCCGATATAAGATGACATATAGCCTATTATTTTTCTTGTTGGGTTTTTAAGTAAATGCCTTGAACTAACGGCAGACGTAGGTGAACAATGGCGTAACCTTTATGCAAGATATTGACCGTGCATTTTCTAAGTTCAAACAAAAATTGTGTTAAATAATCCATTCAAAGAGAAAAAAAACATTTTAAATGAATTTTGTACGATTGTAGAAAGTTGGAAATCAAATAAATATTGTTGGAAGATGGAAGCTCCTAGTTTCCCTTTATACAGATAAGTGTCCCGTTCAGTATCTCAAAATTATTGCAGGCACTTAACCGATTTTTCTGATAATAAAGACTTGCCATTTTATAATTTTCCCCTATTAAAAATCATTTTCTTATTTTGTAATAAAATCTTTTATTCTTAAGAAAAGTTTTGTACAACTGGTCGAGTATTTAATGCATAATTAGATACATTACTTGAAATGGCGACCTACCCAGGTAGGTGTTTTAAGCGAATTATGAATGACAGATGAGTGAAGGATGATTGTGGCGCGATCTTATAGTCTTGTTACTGACTAATTGAGGCACAAATAACTCACAGGCTTTTATAATTATTAAGTTAATATAATACGACGTTAGTACATTTTCTTTGTGCGTAGTTAAAGTTACTTCGAAATGAGTGTGTAGAAACTTGATATTTGAATGGATCTAAAGAAAGTGAAATCTCACTGAAACGAACGTAATAAATTTCGGGGTTTCCTCATTACTCCTCCGCAATAGGTAATATGACCTTTTTTAATTGGTTAAAATGTCTTCAGGTGCCAGTTTTCGCAATTCCTAGTAACTTCCGTTTTTCCTTGTGCAGTAGCATCGACCGCATCCTGGATATTATTAGAGCTCAACCGCAAAAATTGTGCGGCTGTACCACCGCAAACTACGCAGTATTGTTTGTGGTTCACCACAATACATAACTTAGGGGCCTGTAGGACCTCTCCATCGACCACATTATGTGGCCGCTGGACCTCTCAATGTCGTAGAAAAGTCGACCCAAATCAATATGCGTTGCGTGAAAACATACAGGGCTCACTAGCCCTCTTGGACACCCGCCAAATTGTGAGAGCTCATACATATCAGATTTCGTTGGCTATTCATTTAACTAAACAAGCCGAAACGAATTTCGTATTAGAAAAAAGAGACACGAGATAAACTATTAATTTATAAAAAAAATCAACTCATTAAAATACTTTTAAGTTGTTATAATTAGCAACGTTGACATATTATTTATTGATGTTGTTTTTATCATTAAAGGTCCTGACTGTTGATTTTGTAATATTAATTGCAGACGATTTTACATCTCGGTTTGGGTAGCAAAATAACTATTTTTGTCATCATATTTTTCCAACAAACGTCCTGCTCCAATTTCAAAGTAATAAAACCACTTTTTAGATATCACGAAAACTTGATATATGTTACCTACATATATGTTACTTGATATATACACAATAGTTATAGAAAATTACAAATTATATTAAAAACGGTCCACTTAGTTGATGGCAAAATTATTATCAGGCTTACATTATTTTACCCTTCCCAACCCTTTATACTCGGATATTTCCCCAGCTGCGTCTTAATAATTTTGACAACTGTGGGACACTGGTTGACGGATGGCTTGGATAAACACACTTGGAACTCCATCCATTGTTGAACAGCTGTTTGGCAGTCGAGTCTATTGTCGAACAGCTGTCGAGGCGCGCCGGCGGCACGGCCGGCTCCAAGCAGTCTGGGCCGCTGTGTTATGTAAGGGGAGGTAGGGCTTCCCTCGGGGGATTTTCCAAATCCCCCGCACCGCCAGACATACCAAACGTGAGGTTCAAGTGCGCCTCTGGTTAAATTCTGGGATCGGTCCTGGCTTCAATACGCAGAACTCTGTAGGGGCCGTTGCCGCCTAGTGGAAAGTCCGTGAAGTCCGAAGCTGGGGGTAAAAAATTGAATTACGTTTGGGGATGTATGTTTGTTCTATTTCCTAAAGGAGGTTGGAATCTGGGGTTTGTCTTTAAGCCGCGTTTACACTATATAACTTGTTTTATAAACTTTTGTTTGTAAAACATGTTTGATACGACTTTTGTTTTTAAAACTCGATCTTGTGTTTTAAAACATGTTGTACAACAAACGTTTGTAAAACAAAAACTTCCTTTGATCTTTCCGACACGGCTCGGGAAACCTGCAACATGTTGTAAAAAACAATTTTTCTGTTTTAAAACACGCTTGCTGTAAAAATTGTTTAATAATTTTTATTGCTTTCTTAAACATGTTCAATCCAAGTAGTATAATTGGTTGTACAAGTTTAAAAAACAAGTTATATAGTGTAAACGCGGCTTTGGACGACTGTATTTCAGAGGATTTGGTTTGTACATCTGAGGATTTGGTTTAGAATTTGTACATTTGGTTTGAGTACATATGCTTACACTACATCTTTCCTAAATGTGCATACAATCAGGGCTTTCGTTTTTTGATGAGTCTACGTTAAAAAACCTTACTATAGTTTGTATGAGTTTACGTGCACATTTTTAAGATAAATTTACAATGTATGATACAAAAACTTTGTCTGCGTTAAGTTGAAAAGGAATTTCTAAAACCAAGCCAGAAATTAGCTCTTGCGATCTAGTTAAACATTGAATTAAAGAAGAAAGTTACAAATTATAAGCAATATAATTAATTGTTTATCCTGAACTTGGCTTGGTGCAGCACATAAGTAATACACATGACAATGGACCCCGAGCAGAATCCTGACCGAGTTATTGTGGTAGTTTTAAGCTAGGCACAGCTGCCGAATACCATTGGACCGTTCATTTTCAGCATCTTTAATATATTTGCCAGCAATAGCTAAGATTGTTCATAACTCAATTATTTTAGAAGTTACATTGATTTCTGTGAATTAAACTACATAGCCCAACTAATTTGTACATGTTCGGAATATATAAAAAAAGTAATTTATAAACAAAAACTAAAAATAAGACTGACGGAATGAAAACGAACATTTTGGAACATACTAATGGGACGCTTTTCTTAATTTTTTACAGAGTAATCTCCTGAATCTTATTAAATAACTTTCTGAACCCCCTGCGTAACCGAAGGTTACACCCTCTATCACTTGGACATTGCAATAAAGAAACGATGATTTTAAGAAAACAGTACGATTATGAACAAAATTATGTAATGAATTTGGGTTCACTTTTCTAAAAAAAATTTAGGAATACTAAATTCATCAGAACACAAGTAAATTATTTCACGCCAAAGAAACTTCTTAGGACCATATGACCTACTACGAAGAATCCTACCCCTGATGCGTTATTTACATGTAGTCTCTGTTGTGCGAAAATCTGAGATGAAGACCTGGAGGATCAGAACAGGAAATTCAAGATTGGAATGCAGATTAAGTTGCTCTAGAGAGGCCTGGCAGAGGCTCTGGCAGAGACGTAAGCCCGCGCACAGGAATCCCGGCCAGACTGGGCCTGGCAGCTTTTCTTTTATGGTTACATGACCACATTTTAGCGCAATAAATGAACCAATAATAATACTTTTTTCATTTTCCTACGAATGTTACGTCAAAGTTGAAACTTTAATGCTTAATTAGGTCTTGAATTTGGTCATTTGGGTGGGTACAGAGTGATTTGAAGTCAGAAACTACTTATTATTTATTATTGAGGCAGAAATTTGATTAGAACTCTTTAGTCCTGCTAACATGGTTGCTTTCAAGTTAGTCCTAGTAACCTAGGCGTTTTAAAACTAATGAATTTCATTACATTAATTATTTTATGTATGGTTTGACGTAATTCACTGCAAATATTTCGACAATTACTAATTTTAATTTGATTCGTTTTACAAATTGGACAGTAAAAAATACTCGTAACTCAATAAATAAAATAAATCATTATCCCTTCTAAACTGTATATTGTACATGCCCTGTTATGACTTTGTGGAGATGTTTTTTACAGTACTCAGGTCCCTCAGATTAGTTGCGATATTAAGGAATAAATTACACAAATAGCATTTAAATTACCGGGAAATGCCAAAGCTTAATACTTGAGCTCTTTGTAACATGCACAACAGGTTATTTGATCATTCAATATTTTATGACACACGGCAACGCCGCGTGACCGGAACGTAGATAAAATTCGCCGCCTCTGATTTTAATCTTTGTCTATTGTTACTTCCAATCTGGTCAATTTGATTTAATTTTAACATCAAACGAGGGCTCATTAAACTGGCTGTTTGAATAAAACTAGGAGAAGAGGACTTACTGTTTATAAAACTAGGAGATGGAGGCTGCCGCTGTAAATAATCAATAATCAATTCCTCCTCCTCCAAAACACTTTCTCAATTAAATGTCGCTGCAATTAACGCTCGATTAAGGTGTAGCATTACAAAAAAAATTTTGTTTTATCGTATTATGTTTGGATGATGTATCATCAGGTCTTCTCGACTGCTAGAATAACAAGTCATAGAGCGTTTTGGTGGTCTGGAGAAAAGTATTCAGTGGAAAGAGTAAAATCTCACCCAAGAATTCAAAGGTCACATTGAAATTGTTTTAGATGTTTTAAAGTTATCAACAGAATGAATGAGTTATTTGATTTTGTTGACAATAGGAATTATTCAATAACAATCAGAGTAAAATAAAAC